>CM076584.1:578159425-578472400 GCA_034641835.2 Pinus albicaulis | reverse complement strand
ATGTAATATCCCTAAAAACCACGTGGAATTAATAAAGAAATATTAATTAAAATTTTGTCAAGAATCGGTTGGAATTTTTAACAAATTCTTGATAACGAATTCTTGATATGAAATGAAAATAATGGTTGTTAATATTGGTGGCCAATGTTAAAAAGAAAGAACATATGAACATTCAGAAACGGGTTCTACCAGGGAGATTACATTGGAAGGTTAAATCACACCTTGAAATAGTGCGGTGTCTCCACAGAATGGGGGGGTGGGGTTTTGCTGGGCCATACCACTGTGCGAGTCGCAATGGGAGAGAAAATTTATTGGTATGCATTCACGAGGCCAGGTACTCTGTTAGCGTAGCATGGTAATCTGTTAGTTGGAATGGTTGTTTTGTTTATTATTTATACATTCTGAAATGCCCAAATGAGTAAGGAACGAAAAGGATGTACCTGCAAATGGAGGAACGAAAAGAATGTATCTGCAAATGGAACTGCTAGGAGCGTTGCTTCCCCCTTAGAAATGGAAATATCTCTTGGGTTACACAGTATCAACACAAGGTGCAGAGAGTTAAACATCTTGGAGAAAGATAAGTATTCTTCAAAATAGTAGTTTTCTTTTCAAATATTTTACTTATTTTCTGAAATGAAAATAATATTTCATATGAATATTAGTTTGCTTATGAATCTTTTATTCATTTTCTGGAAAGAAAATGAAATATTTCATATGAATTTTTATACGCAAAAATAGTTACATTTGTTTTTAGATGTATACTATGGTAAAAAAACAAGCTTACGACATAACTACTTGAAGAGATTGTTATTATGTTAAACTCTTAGAAATATATGTATTATTATTAGAGATATAGCATGGTAAAAGACAAATTTACTATGCTAGTTTTGCGAAGAAGAAACCATGAGAGTTATTGCAAAGATTACTTAATATAAATAAGTAAATTTGCTTGTCTTTATATATATATATATATATATATATATATATATATATATATATATATATATATATATATATATATATATATATATATATATGCATCCTATTTAAGAAAAGATAGGATGTTTGTTTTATTCTAAAATGGATTTCGTACCGGTGTGTTAAATGATAAGAAATCCAAGTTCTTTTCTGGAAAATGAATATAGATTAAATATGGTAAATCTTGAAATATTTTCATGTGTAGCGAAGAAGAAAAGAAAAGAGTTTCTCACATTAATATTCTTGAAGAGTTTTGTGAATGTATACATTAACCATGTTGTAAATATTAGGTATTTAACAAATTCATGGATATATTACCACAGTGTTGGTAAAGATTAGCTATTTAATAAATCCATGGAACTAATCAGTTATATTTCTTTAAAAGAACAAACTATGTGATTATTGTTATATTATTATGATTATGATGTTAATTCCTTTTGGAGGAAGATCATGCATAGGCATGCAATATATTTATTAACTTCCATTGGAAAGAATATACATATTTGTATGAGGAAAAGATATCATGTAGTGTTAAACTACATTGAAAATGTTTGTTAGTATAATCTTTGAAAAAGAAGACATGTATTTGTATTCTTATTTGCATAGTTTTACGGAAAAGAAAACATATGTTTACATGCTCACTAGACTAATAAAGGAAGCTATGTGCTTCATTGGAGACTCTTTTGGAATCTATTTGCATTTGCATGCATGGGAGCAACATTTGATATGTTAGATTGCACCCCATGTACTAAAAGTAATAGCTCAAGGGTTAGCTATTTTGATTAAATTATGTAAATTGCACGCACGAGTATCATAACTAAGTATCATTTTATTTTAAATGTATGCTAGGGAGATGTAGCTATTGTCTTGCAGTGCTTATGCGATAGAAACATTAGTTAATGTGATGACTTATAACCAGCATATATGAGGTATGTGTTGTTAAAGGGAGAATGTCAAGGTACTTTACTTGCATGTCATGAATATACATGAGTAGATGGAGAAACTACTATAGTATAGATATGTGAAATGATTTATTATAATTTATGAATCTTGACATCAATGTATGTTGAAGGTAACATTAGCAGGGTATGATGGTGTTATGTATAAAGGAAATATTATGCTTAACCGGGTGGTAGGTAAATGATTATGGTTCATGCAGATGAGTACGAACTACTGGATGATCCAGTGTACGATGGACCATTGTAGGTACATCCATGCCATCAAGATATGAATATATGAAGACCAAAGGGTAAATGGTATCATATTTATTGTAATGGTTTTAAGCTAGATATTTCTATATTTCCTTGTAAGATTTATAAACAATGGTTAAGGGATGGTCTCCCTTATAAGCCATTGAGTGAAGGCTGATCACCCTCACGAGCATTTAATAATAAAATTAAAAGTTTGCTTCTTTTCACCCTACGGGGTTTCCAGGGTATATTGGTGTTCAATGATGTGATTGATTATTGTGTCAAGATGATGATTTTGATTCTTTTCTTGTTATGATATTCATAATGGCAAGTATGTGATGACTACATGAATAATGAAATGAGTGGAAGGTTACATCCTACGGTATCATGTTAATGTATTGTAATGGAGGTTGTTAATGGTTAAGGAGCTTACTATTCTTATTCTAAAGTTACATTATGAGCTAGTTAACATTCTATGTAAGGATGAGTAAGGAATATTCAGTAGTGAATGGATAGTTACCCAAGAGTAGCTCGTATAAAAAAAATTTAACTCCTTACATTTCCATGTGAAGTTAACGGTGTATGTTACAAGTGGTATCAGAGCTAAAGGTTGCAGCACTGTCGCCTTTGGGATTTGTAATCCAGGTTGAATAAAGATTTTCAAGAGATAAGTATTATTATCTTTCTTTTCTTGAAACACTAGTTATTGCATTTATGGAAAATACACTGCTTACAAAGTAAATAACTGTTGAGTTAGAGTTTCTTAAAAAAAGGATATAATTGTTGAGTTAGAGTTTCTTTAAAAAGGATATGTATTTTCCATATACGTAAAACTTCTATTGTTGTGTTGAAGTTTCCTTGAAAGGAATTGGGAATTTGGTTTCTTGAAAAAGAAACATGTGTGTGCTTGAAAATTTAACTAATATACATTTGATTCTTCTTGAGAGAAATATGTATATTTTGAAAATAAATCTTGCATGTAAATCTTGCAACTGAAAGAGACAAATATAGGGTAAAACGTGGTTTTACTTAATATGTAAGTTTGTGTATTTTCATACCAATAGTCCTTGTGCCATGATATGTAGGCATGCATAGGAATTTTATGTAAAAAGAGAGTATGTGGTTATTTAGCTAAAGCTTCTTGAAAAAAGAAGGTAATTCTTAAAGATATTTCATGGGTTGAGAGATAGGTTAATGAGTTTTTTTTTCTTGGAAAAGAAGTCATGAAGAACTATGTTAGTTTCTCATAATACTTTCTTGGAGAAATTTTATTTTGAATCTTGTGTGAAAAGAACACTTGCTTCTTGGGGAAATATTATGTTGTTTCTTACATAAAAGAATAACCTCTTGAATATATTACATTGCTAGATGGATTATGTCAACTTCTTGATTTAGGTATATTAAGGGTTAAGTTAACCTTGTTAGTGTTGCGTAGTTTATACGCATAAAAGAGACTATCTATGGTAAATTCTTGGAAGTAAAGCATGAGCAACTTACATGT
This sequence comes from Pinus albicaulis, assembly GCA_034641835.2. Lineage (NCBI taxonomy): Eukaryota > Viridiplantae > Streptophyta > Pinopsida > Pinales > Pinaceae > Pinus > Pinus albicaulis. Next base: position 578,468,731 of record CM076584.1, on the reverse strand, counting down.
AGAATCATAGAGGAACAAGGTTCTTTGCATGGATAGAAGATCTATTGAGTATGTGATTATGTTATGCTATCATAACTATTATGTTATATGTCCTCGAAGAGGAATCATGAGTTTGCCTACTCAATTATGTTAAGTACTCTGTTTGGAAATTAAGATTAGAATCTTTAAGCATTGTATGCATAGGAACAACAGCCAATGTGTTAGCTTTATTATATTTGCATGCTCAAAAGGCAAAAGCTGAAGTGGTGGGTCTTTTGTAAAAGTTTAAGTAAAAGCGAATGCACATTGTGTCATTTTCCATTAAAAGAATTTCTGAACAGATATAGTGATTTGTCTTGTACGAATGTGTGCATGTGTGAAAAATGTCATAATAATGTGGGAGTTATTTGACATGAATTGATAAATTACTTACTCACACTATTGTAGAGATGTTAGAAGAAAGCATGTTGTGACATTATATTCACATCTCACATATATGCACATGAATAGGTGTTAAAGGATCACTCAAAGATTGATTATTTATTGATTAAGGCTTTATCTAATTATGCTATAAATCTTGTCGATGTTGCTAAAAGAAAGCATTGTTGTAGAGGAGAAATGTGAATTTCTTGATGGGGATGAGTACTGCAGTAGGGAGAGAGTCCTTCAAATGAAATAAAGATAAGTATTTTATGTTATTTTATTTTAAGAAGTCTATGCATATGCATGTTGATTTCCTTTAAAAACGAATTGTTATATACATGGCATTGCATGAGATTAGCTTCCATTTAAGAGAATTCTTGAAAAAAGTACATACCATTATAACATACTTTTTCTGCATAAGAATATGCATATGAGATTAATATGTGTATTATGCTTTATTTCTTTAGGAAAGAAAGTATAAAAAGCATGAAAGAAAAATAGTTACTTTTCATTTGAGCTTGAAAAGAAGTAATTGTTTTTGCATGCAATAAAATTTCTAAAGTTACCACGCACTACTTTAAAAAGATGAATGTGTATAGTGATGGTGTGTGAAACTAATGCATGATGAAAAAGATGAGGAAAGTCCTTATATAAGATGATAGAGTGTTAAAATTAAAATTGATTGAAGCCTCTTAATGGGTCAAGTTGTGAGACTTGACTATAATGACTAGTTGACTGACTAGTTTTTGCATGAGTCGTCATGAATACATTAAGATCATTAGTGGCATGGAATGACTAGTTTTAGAGTGACTCGTGTCATGGATGCATTGAAAATTATTAATAGCATTGATTAGTTATGAATGAATAACTAATGAAAATTATATGCACAAATCGATTTTGACTAAAGCAATCTGAAAGTTGTGAACAAGTGATTATGATAATTACTTCGTGTGTCAGTCTGTTGGAACAGAACATTATGGGAATTGGAAATGTTTGCACTCATATCCTAATCGTTATTGACACATACGCATTAATGAATATTTGTATATACTTTTATGCATGACGACATTGTATGCATGACAACATTTTATGCAGGAACTTAAAATGATTGCATAAGATAATATGTGCTTGAGAAATGCATATTTACGATTAGCATTGTTTCTTATAGTAAGAATGGGTAGCTTAATGGAAACAGAAAATCTGTGAAAATAAAACATCGCAAACATTGCAATGTGAATTGCAACAGTAAATGTTCAAGTATCATGTTTTAATGATTTAAGAAATAACAATGTACGACACATGTATGTTACTTCCAGGGGGGAAGTTGTGACAGCTTCATTAAAGTTAACTAGTATTAACTAGTTAAAGAAAATTTGTTTAATTTTCTTTTATCTGGCAAGAAAAACTTAAATCGTCATTGTTGATAAAGCAAATTATTTAAATTGCTAAAATTAATTAATGAAAAGAAAATCTTTTTAAGATGATGGTAAAAAAAATTCCAAGAATAGGAGGTGGTTGGGAACAGTTGGAAAGACAGTTACCTACTCCTCTGAGGATAAAGCTGAATCCCAAAGGAGGATTAGGCGTTCTGTGAAATTGGTAAAGGGGGAGTATTTTCTAGAGCTGGTTGGGACTAGTTGAAAATAGCTTACAGCAACCCTTGTAAAACCAGAATTTATGAGTGTGACTGGATTGGCCATCCAGAGGTCATAGCAGAAAGATCCACTGTTAACCCATGGCACCATCCATATTCTGGAGCTAGAGGCAAGTGGAGGACATAATAGCCTCCCTTAATGGTTGGGAGGACCACAGCTTGAAAGAATAAATTTCTAGATAAGTATAAAGACTTTTTAGTGTGTTGTGCTATTTTGAATTAATATGGAAAGATTGACTGTCTGGATGTATTTAGCAAGAGCTAAGACAACGTGCACGTGATATATTGATTAGAGAGTTGGTGCTCTCTGAGTACTTGTGGAAGTACTCTGATTAAAACATCTCTTAATATTGCAAGAATTTTTGATAGTTTCAAGTATTTTCATTTCATTGAAACTACGTGAATAATGTGATTGAATGGTTAGTCATACATTACAGGCTCTTTCTAGGAAGTGTTGATGGGTGTTCAACCATTCTATGAGAGCTTGCGTAAAAGCCATAATTTCTTCCAATAGTAATTGGTAAGTTCGTATAGAGATTTTTCTATATTTTTATGAATTGAATAAGGAATAAGTAGTGAGAAATAAAAATGAAATATTCTTTGTGATATACATGCTTATGAATATGGATAAAAACATTAATTGTTTCAATTAATGGCATTTAAGGAAACGAAAGTGTTTCATTATGAGGGGAAGGACCCCTTGGGGTTGTTTATATCATTATATCATGAGTATAAGTTTAAGTTTTAGTAAGAGAAGCACACCGAGGACGGTGTTCTCTTAAGGGGGGGAGTATGTAATATCCCTAAAAACCACATGAAATTAATAAAGAAATATTAATTAAAATTTTATCAAGAATCGGTTGGAATTTTTAACAAATTCTTGATAATGAATTCTTGATATGAAATGAAAATAATGGTTGTTAATTTTGGTGGCCAATGTTAAAAAGAAAGAACATATGAACATTCGGAAACGGGTTCTACCAGGGAGATTACATTGGAAGGCTAAATCACACCTTGAAATAGTGCGGCTCCAGATTTACATGGGGGAGTTTTTTTCGACAGTTGCGACCACTATGTGAGTCGCAATGGGAGAGAAAATTTATTGGTATGCATTCACGAGGCCAGGTACTCTGTTAGCGTAGCATGGTAATCTGTTAGTTGGAATGGTTGTTTTGTTTATTATTTATACATTCTTAAATGCCCAAATGAGTAAGGAACGAAAAGGATGTCCCTGCCAATGGAGGAACGAAAAGAATGTATCTGCAAATGGAACTGCTAGGAGCGTTGCTTCCCCCTCAGAAATGGAAATATCTCTTGGGTTACACAATATCAACACAAGGTGCAGAGAGTTAAACATCTTGGAGAAAGATACGTATTCTTCAAAATAGTAGTTTTCTTTTAAAATATTTTACTTATTTTCTGAAATGAAAATAATATTTCATATGAATAGTAGTTTTCTTATGAATCTTTTATTCATTTTCTGGAAAGAAAATGAAACATTTCATATGAATTGTTATACGCAAAAATAGTTACATTTGTTTTTAGATGTATACTATGGTAAAAAACAAGCTTACGACATAACTACTTGAAGAGATTGTTATTATGTTAAACTCTTAGAAATATATATATTATTCTTAGAGATATAGCATGGTAAAAGACAAATTTACTATGCTAGTTTTGCTAAGAAGAAACCATGAGAGTTCTTGCAAAGATTACTTAATATAAATAAGTAAATTTTCTTGTCTTTATATATATATATATATATATATATATATATATATATATATATATATATATATATGCATCCTATTTGAGAAAAGATAGGATGCTTGTTTTATTCTAAAATGGATTTCATACCGGTGTGTTAAACGATAAGAAATCCAAGTTCTTTTCTGGGAAATGAATATAGATTAAATATGGTAAATCTTGAAATATTTTCATGTGTAGCGAAGAAGAAAAGAAAAGAGTTTCTCACATTAATATTCTTGAAGATTTTTGTGAATGTATACATTAACCATGTTGTAAATATTAGGTATTTAACAAATTCATGGATATATTACCAGAGTGTTGGTAAAGATTAGCTATTTAATAAATCCATGGAACTAATCAGTTATATTTCTTTAAAAGAACAAACTATGTGATTACTGTTATATTATTATGATTATGATGTTAATTCCTTTTGGAGGAAGATCATGCATAGGCATGCAATATATTTATTAAATTTCATTGGAAAGAATATACATATTTGTATGAGTGAAAGATAGCATGTAGTGTTAAACTACATTGAAAATGTTTGCTAGTATAATCTTTGAAAAAGAAGACATGTATTTGTATTCTTATTTGCATAGTTTTATAGAAAATAAAACATATGTTTACATGCTCACTAGACTGATAAAGGAAGCTATGTGCTTCGTTGGAGACTCTTTTGGAATCTATATGCATTTGCATGCATGGGAGCAACATTTGATATGTTAGATTGCACCCCATGTACTAAAATTAATAGCTCAAGGGTTAGCTATTTTGATTAAATTATGTAAATTGCATGCACGAGTATCATAACTAAGTATCATTTCATTTTAAATGTATGCTGGGGAGATGTAGCTATTGTTTTGCAGTGCTTATGCGACAGAAACATTAGTTAATGTGATGACTTATAACCAGCATATATGAGGTATGTGTTGTTAAAGGGAGAATTTCAAGGTAATTTACTTGCATGTCATGAATATACATGAGTAGATGGAGAAACTACTATAGTATAGATATGTGAAATGATTTATTATAATTTATGAATCTTGACATCAATGTATGTTGAAGGTAACATTAGCAGGGTATGATGGTGATATGTATAAAGGAAATATTATGCTTAACCGGGTGGCAGGTAAATGATTATGGTTCATGCAGATGAGTACGAACTACCGGATGATCCAGTGTATGATGGACCATTGTAGGTACATCCATGCCATCAAGATATGAAGATATGAAGACCAGAGTGTAAATGGTATCATATTTATTGTACTGGTTTTAAGCTAGATATTTTTATATTTCCTTGTAAGATTTATAAACAATGGTTAAGGGATGGTCTTCCTTATAAGCCATTGAGTGAGGGCTGATCACCCTCACGAGCATTTAATAATAAAAATAAACGTTTGCTGGTTTTCACCCTACGGGGTTTCCAGGGTATATTGGTGTTCAATGATGTGATTAATTATTGTGTCAAGATGATGATGTTGATTCTTTTCTTGTTATGATATTCATAATGGCAAGTATTTGATGACTACATGAATAATGAAATGAGTGGAAGGTTACATCCTACGGTATTATGTTAATGTACTGTAATGGAGGTTGTTAATGGTTAAGGAGCTTACTATTCTTATTCTAAAGTTACATTATGAACTACTAAACATTCTATGTAATGATGAGTAAGGAATATTCAGTAGTGAATGGATAGTTACCCAAGAGTAGCTCGTATAAAAAAAATTTAACTCCTTACATTTCCATGTGAATTTAACGGCGTGTGTTACAGTAGACATGGTTTTTACTCCTTTATACTATGCATTTTTTTGTCTAAAAACACCTTAGTATATTCCTGCATGTCAGATGTTTCCTATGATCCATGCATATTATGTACAAGTAACTTACTACATGCATAATTTGGAGACTATGTAACTGAACTTTTCTCAAGAAAGATCAGTCTGATTTTTTCTTCTGAAAAGAAGAAAAAAAAAAAACTTGTGTTCTCATTATCAAAGGACAATTTTCCATTTTATTTACATTACATTCTTAAATTGTATGTTTAACTTTTGTTTCTATGATGTAATCAGAGTTTTAGTTCACTTTAACAAAATTCAAATTCAAACCTACCTCCATTAAGTAAAACTATCAAAGTAACTTATCAACTTAAGTGAAATTGCTAATTTGAATAAAAGTGAAACATTTTCTCCAATAAGATTTAAAAATACTTTCTTCGAAACTTTAACTTTGAAATTTGTTGAGTTTTTAGAAAGGAAAAATTCAAATTATGAAAAAAAATATTTTTAAATGATTTTTTCTCAAACTTGAAAAGAGATATGATGTTATGGCGGAAGCACCAAAAATTAAGGAGGAGAAAGAAAAGTTCTACCCAAAAAAATTCAAAATTTTTAAGGGTATGTTGAGGTCTCAACCAATGGTGACTTACTAGATGAATCCAAAATATCTACATCTTTGCCTTTAATTAGAAATCAAACACAAGTTCAAGTTAAATATAAGTTATAGAAAAACAAAAAAACAAATAAGGATCCATACTTCCATCTTTAAATCAACTTTATATTTGTTTCTTTACTTTGGTGTGAAGTACTTAGTCACTAACCCAAAGAGAATAAAAGGTTATTTTTATTGAAGCACAACTAACAACTCAAATGAGAAGTATAATTTTTTGCTACCTTTTCACTATTTGTGATTTATCTATTCAAAACTCCAATATAATTTATGATCCAAATTTATGCAGGAACGCAACAGAATAAACATATAACCATAAATACAGAGATGCAACGGAAATAACACTCCATTTCATTAATATCAAAGAACTGAAATTTGCTCACAGACAGAATGGAAATAAAACTAGCTAGGGCACTGGTAGCTATCTCTGAGAAGAGATGTGGCAGCTACAAGCCTATGAACTGAGTTACAACGAGGCTCGAGGGCTTATTTATTATTGAGAAACAATGGAGAACTATAAACATCCAAAAACCTAACCCTAGGAGATGAAGCGCCAAAACTATGGGCCTCGTTTGGGTAAATTGGTGTTTCAACTTCCTAGGGACGTAACTTTGGCATACTATCTCCGTTTGACGCACAATGTACATCATTAGAAAGATCTATCTGAGGACTACAACTTTCACCACAAATATCCATTCTAGAGTGGAATGATATTAGCTACAAGCGCGGTGCCCAAAAAACATCGTTTAGGGCCTCAAAACGACTCCAGAAGTTCAGGACCCGAAAAACTGCTAAAAATAGTAAGTTGTGTTGAAACTGAAAAACTGAAAGAGGCAATGGTGGGGCCCCAAGTGGAATAGGCGGGTGGCCACCAATATCCACCTGGATCATTCCTCCCCCCTTAGGAAGCAATGTTCCCCATTGCGTTGAGTTCATCCATGATATGAGGAAACTTCTGCTGAAGTTGGTCCCTGGTGAACCACTTGCCTTGGTGCAGGAGTTGGCCAGCTTTGACAACCCGATACAGTTGGATGTTCTGTTGGCGAGTGCTCTTTATTTTCATGTCCCTGATACACTCTGTGGTGGCATGTTCCATGCATTCTGGGTTTAACTCTGTTGGTGTGAGTTGTTCTGCAATGTCTGAGGTGTCCAGTAGACGTGGGAAGTAAGGACAAAAGCGATCCACATTGAAGACTGGGTGCAGACCAAGGAATGGTGGAATACTGAGCTCGAAGGCATTGTTCCCTATAGCCTTGGTGATGGTGTACGGCCCGTATCGGAGCGGGCGAAGCTTGCGGTGGGGTCCAGTGAGGTGCTCCTTCTACAAATGTAGCCATACTTTGTCGCCCACCTGGAAGTTGTGTAGCACCCGGTGTTGATCATGGCGTTGCTTGTACTTGGAATTGGCTCTGTCCAATATATCGTGAACCTGTTGGTAGATGTGTTGAATGCGCTCGATGAAGCTACTTGCTTTGTCAACTTCAGACTAGACATGAGCTGAATCAGCCTGAGCAGCTACAAATGGTATGGCTACGTCAATAGGACATAGTGGCTGGAATCCCAAGCCCACCTGAAAGGGGCTATGGCCGATTGAACTGTGGAGAGACCAATTATAACTATGTTTTACATATGGGAGGCTCTCGTCCAATGTGCATGGATGCTTTGAATTGTACATGCGCAGAATGTGTACAAGCATTCTGTTGACGACCTCTGTGTGGCCATCTGTTTGGGGATGGAAAGCTGCAGACTTGGTGAGCTTGGTATCCAACATTGACCAGAGGGTGGACCAAAATGTGCTGAGGAACCTGCTATCTTGATCTGATATGATAGACTATGGGATCCCAAAGTGCACCCACACTCATTCAAAGAAGAGTTTAGTAGTGGCTTCTGCTGTGATATTCTTCTTGCAGGCCGCCATGATGGCCATCTTCGAGAATCTGTCGACGACCATGAAAACACAGTTGTTTCCCTGCTTAGTAGAAGGCAGGCCCGACATGTAATCCACGGAGATGGATTCCCAAGGTCGACTAGGGGTAGGTAGCGGAGTATATAGGCCTTGCTTCTTGATGGTCGGTTTGGCAATGGCGCAAGCAGTGCAGGATATGATGTGCTTCTCGACATCCTTTCGAAGGTTCGGCCAATAGAAATACTTCTGCAGGATTGCTACTGTTTTCTCGACCTCGAAATGCCCAGCGACTCGACTGTAGTGTGCTTCCCATATCATCTTGGCACGCTCGCTTGAAGGAACACAAAAGTGTCCCAAGTGACATAATAGTGCATATTGGAGGTGAAAATTTGGAACTTGTGTACCCCCCAAGAGTGCCTTGTAAGTGTGGTCGAATTCTGGGTCACTCTCATAGAGAAGCGACCAATCAGAATTCTCATGCCCATAAGAGTTGAGCACGGTGGTGAGCGCCACACCCAGGTTCATCAAGGTCTGTTGGTGCTACCCTTCTTGTACTTGATGTTCAAATGAAACTGTTGCAGATATGTGGACCACTTCTGATGGCGATCATTTTGCAACTTCCCTTGTGTTTGCATGAACTGCAGGGGCCGGTGGTCTGCGTGGATGATTGTTTCCTTCCCCAAAATGTAATGCTTCCATTGTCGACAAGCCTGCACAATGGAATACATTTCTTTGTCATAACTGGGATACTTGCAAATTGTGTCAGACAATGTCTCACTGTGATATGCCACTAGATGTCCCTGTTGAGTAAGAACTGCCCCAATAGCATAGTCAGAGGCATCTATCTCGATCTAAAATGGTTGTTGCAAGTCTGGTAAAGTGAGCACTGGGGCAGAACAGAGGCGATTTTTCAATTCTATGAATGCCTTCTATTGAGGTTCTGACCAAAAGAATTTTTCTCTCGCTCCTCCCTTGGTGACTTGACTCAAGGGCCAAGTGATATGAGAGAATCCCAACACGAACTTCCGGTAGAAATTAGAAAGACCCAGAAAGCTACGAAGCTCTGTTATAGTAGTTGGGGCTGGCCAATCTTGAATGACTTGGATCTTGGCTGGATCCACATGCACCCCCCTTTCATCAATAATGTATCCCAGATATTGAACCTGGGTCATGCCAAAAGTGCACTTCTCCAGATTAGCACACAACTTGTGTTGCCGCAGTGTTTGGAGGACTTGTCGGATGTGGTGAAGGTGCTCTTCCCAAGTCTGGCTGAAGATAAAAATGTCATCCAAGTACACCACTACAAATGAGTTGGTGAATGGTCGCAAGATGTCGTCCATCATCCTCATGAAGGTTGCGGGAGCATTCGTCAACCCGAAAGGCATGACCAGCCATTCGAAAAGGCCTTCCTTGGCTTTGAAGGCAGTATTCCACACATCGGAGGGTTCAATCGGCACCTGGTGATACACCGACTTCAAGTCAATCTTGCTGAAATATTTTTCACCTTTGAGTTGGTCCAAAAGGTCATCAATCCATGGGATCAGGTACCTATTCTGGACAGTGATCTTGTTCAGCGCCCGATAGTCAATACAGAGTCTCCACATCCCATCCTTCTTCTGTACCAACATGATTGGGCTCCCACAGGGCGATGAACTTGGTCAGATGTGACATTTCTGCAACATCTCTTGAATCTGCCTCTTGATTTCATCGTTCTCCAGATTAGAGTGTCGATAGATCGATCCATTGGGTAGCGGGGCACCTGGGGTCAAATCAATCAGGTGCTTGATCTGATAGTGCAAAGGAACCCCTGTGGGTGAGGTGAAGATGTCCCCGTACTCCTCCACAACCTTATCCATTTGTTGTTTTCATGCAGAGGAGCCTTATCTGGAGGTCGTGGCCACAGTCTTCTTCTTGCCCTGGGGGCGGACCATCAGGAAAACGAATTTCCTGGTTTGGGAAATGAGCTTACTGCATTGTTTTGCAGTAACCAAAGAGATAGCGGCAGGAGGTGGTACCTCTGGTATCCCGTACAACTTATTTCCCAAAGTAACAATAACAGCACGAGGTCGAGACTCATACACAGCATGACGCTTCCACAAGTATGGTTGTCCTAATAATACATCAGAAACATCAATAAGAGCAACGTCACATAATACCTCATCCGTGAAGGGCTTGATGCTATAGGGAAGGCGGCACTGCTGGCTGACGCGGAGATCTCGTCCTTGGTGAAGCCACCCAATGGTGTATGGATGTGGGTGAGCTGTGGTCGGCAAGCCCAACCGCTTCACGGTGTCTGCTGAAATGAGGTTCTTTTGGCTCCCATTGTCGAAAATGAACTGTACAGGGGAGCCCTTTACCCACATCTGGGAGTGGAAGAGACGTTCCTCCTCCTCTGGATCTTCCGGTTCCTCCTTCTGGATCTTTGTAGTGGCAACAGTGGCATTAGGCTCCGCATCAATAATCTGTTTCCCTTTTTCATTCCCCTTTTTAGGTTCTGATTCGGAGTCGGAGCATGCATCTAACTCAGAAGCCCTCATCTCGGCCACTAGCGACTGCTTGGCCCGACACTCACTTGTGTTGTGAGTGGAGCTCTTATGGAACTCACACCACTTTCCCGTGTCCTTATTTGGCTTTACGGTGTTGTTCTTTTCTTGTGGCTTTGACGGGTTGTCTTTAGCCGCCATGCTCTGTCCTTTGTTCTGCGGTTTGGAAGCACCTTTTCCTTGCTTTTGATTCGCAAATCCAAAGTCTCGCTTCTTCTGTTTGAATTTCTGCTCAATCTTGGCAGCATACCGGTATGCCGTACCAAGCGAGGAGATGTCGAGGAACCCCATTTCCTCCTGAATGTATCTGTGCAGACAGCTGCGATACTTTAGCACCAAATGTTTCTCTGAATCTTTGATACCCAACTTTGTGCGCAGGGTATGGAACAGATTCGTCAGCTCGTGCACATCTTGATCCCTGTGTTGTCGCAGCGTGGTCCATTGTATGTACTTGTCCTCATAGCTCCCCACGGGATAGTACTGTTCCTTGACGGCGTCTCGGAAAGAATCCAAGTTGGTACAGCCAAGAACAGAGAGGGTTTTGTCTGGTCCTTGTTCTCACAGTAGGTTTCCCACCAGTCCTTAACATGGGGGGTAGCTTTGAGGAGTGCAAAAATAATCTTCTCCCGGTCTGAAAAGTCATGAACATAGAAATATCCTTCTAATAGATTCAACCATCTATCTACGGCATCTGCGTCTATTTGACCCTCAAATATGGGAATGTCAAAATTTACTTGTACCTTAAAAGGAGTCGCAATTCCAGAGTGGCTACTGGATGCAGATGCGCCGCCGGTGGGCAGCCGTTGAAGGATCTGAGCAAAGTTATCCATTATCGTGTTCCTTTGTTTTTCGAGGGCCTCCTCGAGAAATATTTTGATAGGATCTCCTGCTCCCTCATCTTTCTTTTCGTCCCCCATGGGCGTCCGTCGAGGTTTGCGAGGCTGATCTTGCAAAGGTTCCACCAGATCAAGCCCTAGCTCCTTATACCCCGACCTCGTTGGGGACATGCAAAGAAGGATTGAGAAAAAGTAGACCGCTCTGATACCACTGATCCTGATTTATGCAGGAACGCAACAAAACAAACATATAACCATAAATACAGAGATGCAGCGGAAATAACACTTCATTTCATTAATATCAAAGAACTGAAATTTGCTTACAGACAGAATGGAAATAAAACTAGCTAGGGCGCTGGTAGCTATCTCTGAGAAGAGATGTGGTGGCTACAGGCCTCTGAACTAAGTTACAATGAGGCTCAAGGGCCTATTTATTATTGAGAAACAATGGAGAACTCTAAACATCCAAAAACCTAACCCTAGGAGATGAAGCGCCAAAACTATGGGCCCCGTTTGGGTAAATTGGTGTTTCAACTTCCTAGGGACGTAACTTTGGCATACTATCTCCGTTTGACGCCCATGGTACATCATTAGAAAGATATCTCCGAGGACTACAACTTTCGCCACAAATATCCATTTCGAAATAGAATGATATTCGTTGCAGGCGCGATGCCCAAAAAACGTTGTTTAGGGCCTCAAAACGGCTCCGGAAGTTCAGGACCCGAAAAACTGCTAAAAATAGTAAGTTGTGCCAAAACTGAAAAACTGAAAGAGGCAATTGTGGGGCCCCAAGTGGAATAGGCGGGTGGCCACCAATATCCACCTGGATCACTTTATCACTTATTTGGTTTTTCTTCATTTTCCACAAAAGTCTATAGCCTCGGCAAAATCACCCAAATATCATAACCCTTGTCCATTATGAACATGTGTCTATAACCATGCTAGAGATATCTAGATTTCCTCATTAAACAAGTTCCACCTATTTTTAAATCATCTTCTTTATGAATGTTTTTACATTTTACTGGTGCTTTTTTTGTCTTTTTCTTCTCTTATTCTCTATGTGTGTTTTATAAAAGACAAGAAGGTGAAACATTAACCTTATTAATTAGAGGATGATATATGTTTTAACAACATGAATAAAATATTTAGATGTCAATATCTTCCCTCACTAGAAAATCTCGTTCAATAATACTTTTATTCTAACTTGAGCTAGCTAAAATAGTCATAAATATGATTAAGCATTCTCAATTAGATCCAACTAATCACTTAAACAAAAACATTAGCCTTATTAATTAGAGGATGATATATGTTTTAACAACATGAATAAAATATTTAGATGTCAATATCTTTTCTCACCAGAAAATCTCGTTCAATAATACTTTTATTTTAATTTGAACTAGCTAAAATAGTCATAAATATGATTAAGAATTCTCAATTGGATCCAACTAGTCCCTTAAACACTAAAGTGTTGAACATTTCCTAAGTTTCATTCAAAAATATATAAACTACTTTTTGCTTTTGATCTCAACCATAACTATCTCACTTTACTTTTTATCCGGAGAACAAATTAGGGCATGGTAAAGAAAGAATAAAGTTTATGCTAAACGTTGAAATCATGGCATACCTTTCAAACAAAATGTTGATTTCAAAAATCATCAAAATAAAAAAGATAGTAACTAATTAAAATCAAAAATAAATTAAAACTAAAAATCAAGTTCAAAGGCATTAAAGAAAAATAAGAATTGACTCTAATCGCCCTCTTTGGAACTTGTATGTACCAATTTCTATCTTTTTAAGCCATAAGTTTTCAAATTGCATGTACTTTCCTTTCAACTCGTTAACTCTATCAAACCATCTCTTAATGATAGTTTTGCTAATCATTCTCCCTTTCCTCCTTCAACACGAGTATTGTATCAATCTTATTTTGAAGAGCACAAAAAGGATGACCTCTAGAAACTTGGGAAAGCTGTAATGAAAGAACACATTTTGTGGTGAAATTTCCTCCTATCCATATACTAACTAATATGGAGATGTACCTAATGTTCCCTTAGGTGTTACTTTATCTTTCCGTACAATGTTAAGTACAACATTATGTCATTCCTATGGGTTTCTACTATTATCTTTTTTATTATATGATTATATGAATCGAATTCTTATTAGTTTATTTATCCATTTCATTTCCTTGCAAATAGCAATTAGCTAGATATCAAAGATTGTTCCTTTATCCAAAGGATAAAGTAAATTTAAATATTGGTTATCAAACACAATAACCTTTAATGATATAATGGATTATAATTTAATTTATATTATGTTAATAATATAAATTTAATTTATTTGGATTTATCAAATGCTATGAGGGATCAAATTTCTTTTCATTTAAAAAAAAAATGTATCTCAAGAGCTTTGATCCTCTTGACACTTGATAGATTCGGAGTTAAGATGAATCGAGGTTGGTTTTAAAAATAATATAATTTATAGTTTTTATTTCATGTCTCAAATATGCTTAAGTATTAGTGGTTTGTTTGATAAATATTATTTTTATAAATTAATATAAATCATAATATATTAATAGCAATTTATGTTAAAAATTTTGAAAAAAAATCCTCTCGAGGCTTAATAGATTTTGAGTTAAGATGGATTAAAGTTGGTTTTAAAAATTATATAATTTATAGTTTTTATTTCATGTCTCAAATATGCTAAGTATTAGTGTTTTGTTTGATAAATATTATTTTTATCAATTAATATAAATCATAATATATTAATAGCAATTTATGTTGAAATTTTTGAAAAAAAAAATAGCAAACATGTATTTATTATTATTTTGAATTATAAAAGAGTTAAGATGGATCTAGGTTGATTTTAAAAATAAAATAATTTATAGTTTTTATTTCATGTCTCAAATATACTGAAGTACTAATGTTTTGTATGATAAATATTATTTTTATAAATTAATATAAATCATAATATATTAATAGCAATTTAAGTTGAAATTTTTGAAAAAAAATAACAAACATTTATTTATTATTTTTTGCAATTATAAATTTTTAATTGTTAATAAAAATAATAATTCTTTTAAATTTAATTCGAGGGAGTTTAAATGAAGTGATTTTTTGGCTAGAATTTAGCAATACAATTTCTAGCAAGATTGTGATTTCTTGTTATTTAAAATACACTTTTGAATGCACAAATGAATTTTACACCCTAAAACACCCACGAGGCACTTGATCTTTGCAAATTAAGCAATTTAAACATATGATTAATTATGTCATAATGCTTAATTATTAATCCATTTATAAACTACATTGTTTAATTCTTGATTTATTGATTTATAATTTTTGAATTTCATTTATAATTTGAGATGGACATTTTCATATATATTATTTATTATAATTATTGTTAAAGTGTTTAATGGATCTCTTTTATATATATATTTTATATTAATTATTTTTTCAGTCTAACCAGAATGTTTTTTGCCCGGAAAATTATGAAAATTCTCACAGGAATTTTTGTAAATCCAGATTATAGCTCTTAAAGTTCAAAATTTTGGGTGCCCCAGAAGTTTTTGATGATGTTGAATCCATTTCCAAAAACATGATTTAAACACCTAGAATTTTTGAAAAAAAAATTGCAAACACATAATTTGTATATATGTGTGTGTAGTCTAACTTATAGACAAAATAGCCTTTTTCACCATAATTCACCAAAATCGGGCAATATAATTTCAATATTTTTTTTTTGTTTAAAATATATATTTTTAATGTATAAATGGATTGAGCACCCTCAAAAACAATTATAATTATACATTTTTTAATGTATAATTTTGCAAATTAAACAATTTAAGCTCAAGTTTTTAAAAATCTCTCTAGAATTTTGATTAAAATTAACCAGAAAAATAGTCATGAAGAAAGATCATTTCATAGTCTTTAGTGTGAGTGAAGAAAGGTCATTTCATACGAGTTGTCTTTAGTGCGACTTTTTGGAGGCTTTTCCAGTAGATTTTTCAATTTCTTCGATAAGAAATCATTGAAATCACAAGTTTGATGGGTAATCCTGCACAATCTAAGTGCTTTAGGGGTTTTTCAGGGTGTTGAATCCATATATACAGTTTAAAAAAACCAGTTTAAATAACACAAATCAAGATTTCACCTAAAAAAATTTCGGCAGATTCTCGCACCAAAAACTCCAAAAAGTCACACTAAAAATAACTCTTGTTTCATATATATATATATATATATATATATATATATATATATATATATATATATATATATATATAATTTGTAGAATAAATTTGTTACTATATTAAATTTTGATGGTCAAATGTAACTACCTACATTAATATTAGTTAGTTTATATTAATTTTAATTGATTTTAAAAATATTATTACATTATGATATTTTTTAATTTCTATTTAAGTAAAATCATTTATTTTTAGTTGGTTTGATTAGTGATCAAGTAGATTTTGAGAAAAGTGTTATAGCCATAATTGTTATAGCTAATGGTTTTGTATTTTTTATTTATTTAGTATATTAATTTTTTCCTATAATCTTATTCGAGCTCACAGTTTTCTATTTATATTTATCAAATTTATTAATCTTTGTTTGTTAAAAAAAAATTATAAATTAAGATGAGTGAAGTAAACTATTCTTAAATAAAATTGTTTAATGTTTATTTACATTTTATATTTATATAGTTTTGACTTGAATATTAATTAAAACATATTTATTTTTGTTTTTATTTTTTTACACATATTTATAAACTTTCTTGCATTACATTTACACATCTAGCTGTAACATAATAACCTTTCTCTTAAGACCATTGATTTCTTTGACAAAATGACTCAACTACTATCCCTCAAAACTTTGTTTACGTATTCCTTTTTAAGACAATGTAATAAAACATTGAAATAGTCCTTCTAAAAAGGATCTCATTCACTATATTATATTGTGGATTTTAAACATAACTCACTTTTTTCCCTTTGAGTTCAAATGACTCAGACTTGTCCCATGCTATAAGAGGTATTTTAAAGCAGAATACTATGAATATAAGTCACTAGGAATATAAAGGACCCATCCTCCTCCTTTCTTCGAAACAAAATCCTATGATTATGTTGCCAACTTCTTGTGGTTGAGTTGTTGTCTACATACAATATGAGATGTTTCCTTTTCTTTTTATTAATTCTTTATGAATCTCCTCACAAATATCAAAGCCACTAGAAGTTTGGAAAATATCGAATTTCTCGATATTTCGAAAGCATAATGCTATATGCGAGTGTTTGCTACAATTTATGAGTATCGTATTAGAATGAGAAACTAAATGTGCACTAATATTGTTATGATGGGTTTTTCCAATTGCAATTTTCACTAACTTATGTATCCATTATTTATTTTATGAAGAATATTTTAAAAAATTTACCTTTTTTTCCTTCTTTTAGTTTGCCATTACTAGAATGTAACCAAATAATATTTGCTAAATTGTTGTTTTTAATTTATGAAAGTGTTGGTTAAATGTCAAAATGGATTAAACGCTTTTGAATACCTTCATTACAATAGATTGTAAAGTGTTAGTATTTTATATCTACAATTACATCAATTTAAAATAATTATTGTTGTCGAATTATTTTATGTCTAGAACATATCGTGACTATTGGATTATAATATAACTAATGTATATTAAAGAAATATAATTTTATCTAATAAACACATTAGACCAAGTTGAACTTAACTCACTCATATGTGTTTGAATATTCTAACATCCCCACTTAAGAACAATTTGGAACATTATTGAAGGATTTACAATGGTGTCACAATAGGAGAAGGAAGGAGGAATTAGAGCTTATCCCCCCTTAATGACGACTCCATGAACTCCTAACATAGATCGAAGTTTAGAAAACTTCACTTATGTAAGAGACTTTGTGAAAATATCTACAACTTAATCATTTGTAGGGCAAAAGTGCACTTCAATAACTCGATCATGAATGACTTTTCTAATTAAGTGCATTTGCAGCTCAATGTGTTTGTTGTGCTGATGTTGAACTACATCCTTGGTGAGGTTGATGGTGTGAAAATTTATGAATATTACTTATGCAAAAACCCTACTGTTAAATCTTGATTTACTTCTCCTACTTAAGCAAGTTATTAATCTGAAATATTCAGCATTAACATCGAAGTAAACACATTAACCGTCTACACAGATACAGATCTAAATTGAATACATGCACAATGACAAAGTGACACACAGGATTTTCTCGACAACTGTCCCCAGAAAAACCCAATGCGGGAAAACCGATATTTTCGCTGCTAGAGGCTTTTATTATTAAGTATATTCTAAGTACAGCAAATATGGGCACCAATCTGGTTAACCTGACAGAAAAATAAGCAATCTGCAGCAATACCTCTATTTTGGAGACAGAAAAAATTACCGATTCACACCCTCAAATGGGTTTCACGGAACTCGGCCCTTTTCAGTCTTCAAAAACCCCAGTGTTGCTCTGAAGCCTTCTGCTTCAGCTCTGCTACCCAGTGTCAGACCCTGCACTGCTCAGGAAGGGCCTGCGTCACCCCAGACTGGGTTACGTTTCCCCTGCGCCACCAAGGTTAGGCCTACGTCACCCCTGTTGGCCTCCTGTTGCCTCTGTGTTGCCCTTTATGGGCCTATGTAGCATTTTCGTAGCACTTGATGCCTTTGCGTTGAGCAGTTGCTGCATAGTTGTTGCTCCCTCTGTGTTGCTCAGTATGCTTCTTCTCTACCTCTTATTGCACTCTTGGCCTAGGATCAGATCATCCCTTCCACCAATAATACCCCTCGATGTAGCTGAAACACTTCTGGAAATTCTTAGAAAACCACGCCCTAAAATTCCAGCTTAGTCTTAGTGCTCTGCCTCTGTGTGTGTCCTCCAACTAACCCCAAGCCTTTCCTTTATACTTTTCTCGTTGGGAAACCAACGGTCGTGATCTAATCTTGAATCGACAGCTAAGATTAAAATCCGTGTGACTTAAGTCATTTCCATCACATATTTTAATTAATTACCTTTAATATTTTAAGTTTCCTAAGTTGGACTTAGGGTTCTTAATTAAAAATATTAGTTGATTAATTTTCTCTTAAATAGGACGGAATTTCTCAAATCCCTTTCTGGGTCTTGGAGATCTCATGTACTCTAGCCCCTCCACAAATTTTTGGAGCTAGAGCACATCTGATGCTACCCCAACACTCAAAATCTCAACACTCCCTCTTAGCGAGGAATGTGCTCTAGCACAACACTTCACCCCGAATTTCTGCTCTGATCTCTGGTGTGGGTCTCTGCACTGATGCTTGGCCTGTTACGCTTCATCACTGCATTGTTTCTACTCTTTCGTACTGCTGCCCATGACACTGCCACATCTATACTACATCTCCCTCTCAATTTGTTGCATCGTGCTGCCAATTGTTGCACTGCAACTCAGTTTTTGAGAGAAACAACTGAAGACTCATGCCCAATATTTGACAAACAAGTCAGTTGGATTTCATCTTCATCATTAAAGCTCCATAGGTTGTTGCTATGTGATGTCATTTGGAGGTTGCTGCATAACTATAGCTCTGCACTATGTAAGTAGACCTCCTCTGCGTTAATGTTGTGTTGCGTTGTCCTCCTGAATTCTTTGCACTGTTGCAGCTCTTCACTGCGTAATCAGGCTTGCTCTGCGCTGCTGAAGTCACATCATCCCCTGCATTGTTGTTGTCATGTTGTTGCTACATCTGCACTACATTTATCCTTCTCAGTATCCAACTCTGCCTCTGCTCCATCTACGATTCTTTGCACCCATTGATCCACTTATCCCGCTACTGTCTTGAGGCTCCCGTAGCAAGGATACGATCCAAGAGTTGGGCTACTCAAGGATCCCACCACCATTCTGTAGCTGCTCTACAGATCCATGTCGCCCCACTTTCGTGGTTCATGAGCACTCATGGCTACGTCATCTTTGGAGCCATCGTCTACCACAGCAGCCTTGGAGCTAGAAGCTTCCTTTTCCTTTTTCTTTTGAGGAAAATTGCTGGAAAAATGTCCTAGTTTTCCACATTGGAAACACTTGATCTTTGACAGATCACGCTTCTTTCTCCCTTGCTACCTCTTTGATGCCAAGGTTTCATATTCCTCTTCTTCCTTCTTCACCTTGATCGAACTAGTGTTGAACTTTCTCTTGGTGATCCGAAAAATTTATTCTAGTCGGAGGATCGCCCACATATTATCCCAGTTGGGAAGGTCTGCTCTTCCCAAGAGACTTTGGAAAAAAAATTCCAAGTACTCTGTGACAGCATTTAGAGTCATCCTCACCATAATAGTGTCCTCCACCTTCACCCTATGCTAGTTATTTGATCTTGGATCGCTCAATGTAGTCTGGACAGAAAAGAATCAATTTCCTCCCCCTTGGTCATCATGAATAACCTTAGTTATTTCTCCATAATAATCTTCCTCTGGACGAATCTTCCTTTATATAATGTGGTTAGAGCCACCCACATATCATGAGTCGTTTTTTTCTTGGCTATGTGAGGAACCACATGATCTTTGACCCTGTCCATGATGAAGTGTTGGGCATGTGTCACTGCTTCTTCATGCTTCTCCAGGAGCTTCGCACCAGTCGGCGTGGCCAGGACTTTCTCTGCATGCTCCCTCAAACTGCATGCCTCCATGACTACCAGGATTATGGCCTTCCAAATTGAAAAGTTGGACAAGCCGTCCAACCTATCCTGATCACATAGTCCTTGAGGTGCCATCTGCTTAGAAAATATGTCGAAATGAATCCTCCTCTCTATGCTAGAGACTTGGATCTAGGGTCCTTGGTGAAAAAGGCACCCTATGCTCCCTCTAACAATTGACTTCCTCTGTTGGAATTCTGCCAAATATAAAATGAATTAGCTCTCTTCGATCCTCTGATCGATTTGCAGATTTATTTGGCTTGAAATATTATAAGAAGTTGTTCTCCTCCCGCTCTTTGTCAAATTGCTCAAGCTAAATTCTGAACTGACAGAATTGTAACCCCACCAACAACTATTGAAGCTCTACAACTCCGGCTTTACACCAAGTCTCCTTAGAATTGGCGGTGAAACCTCAAGAATCGAGGATTCTTCAAGATAAGAAAAATCCAAAGCGAAATGGCCTATATGAGATGTAATGGAAGACATACGATGAAGAAATAAGGACACTAAGAAACAGGTTGATCATCTTGGGAATCCTTTAGACTTTATCAAAGAAGAAATGAGTAAGAGTGCGGAGCAAGGCTCACATCAATGGACAAGGAGCGAGGCAACGTAAATGAGAATACGTAAGCAACTAGCTCATCAAAAACTCTGGTCTGCTCATGAATCTAGTTTTAATTCTGATAGCAAACATGGTTTATTATGAAATTCAAGTGTATTTTGTTACTATTTCGGTTTTCAAACAATACAATTCAGGTAACATGTCAACTGCGAAAGGAGGAAAGAAAAATGGAAATCAGTAGCACATCCCAAGAAATAGCCCCCAGACCTCTCTTTGCACCAAGCTTGGGGAATTTTGTAATGGAGAAATTTTTTTCCTCTCCTCTTTTTTAGAGAAATATAATATACTTGAGCCTATTAGAAAAAAAAAAAAAAAAAATTCCCTGAGAGAGTAATCCATGACCCCAACTTGATAAACCATAAGGAAATTTTATTAATGCAAAAGAGCATATTTTACCTGAGGAGTTATCACAATAAATCATCATCCATGACCCTCCATGCCCTTTAAATAAATACACTGAGACCAATTGGTTGTTAAATACAAATCAATAATAAGTCGTTAGTATCGAAAGGAAAATATGAGTCGTTAGATCACTCTATGTCTTAAACATAGCGTGACCATCGGATATGATGCAACTAATGCATACTAAATAAACACATGTTTACCTAATAGAAATATTAGACCAATTTTAACTTAACTAACTCCAAAGGAGTGTCTAAAGATCCTAACATTTAAACTTAAAAAATCCCAATGTCCTTTCGCATTATTTTGAACCATAAAAAGGGCCAATTCTTAGTTCATTTAGACTATGACTATTAAAATTATTTTCTCTATATCGATGATCGAAGACATGCCACCTTCGCGTCGCTAATGTTGCCCCAAGAACGACAATCTAACACTACACAAAAACAAAATGAGGTTTCTTATGCAAATCAAAATCCAAGTAAATAATATTTTTGGGGAAAAGGTGGTGGCCAGCTAAATAATTGTTATAGCATTTTTTAGCCACATCATTAACTAAGGTGTTGTTTATTGGAATTTATTCATTGTATACATATCTTTGGCTATTTGGCCCTACTAATTTTTTAAAAAAGAACTAAAATAAGTATCCATTCATTCTTCCTACTCTAAGGAATGGTTACTACCCTTTTCCTTCGAAGGAATAAGTACTTACAAATTCAATAAAATATCTAAAATGTAAGTACATGCTCCTAAGCAAAGTTATGGGAAAAATGTACCATTACTAAATCTGAAATAGTCTCGACCATCTTGAAATGGTATAAATGAGACCCCGAGAAAGTATGAAGCTAGTGTAGTGATATCAAAGTTATCATCCAACTAAAGGAATTAGAGATTTCATTCACTATATTTATTATGGCCACCATCACCCATAAAATACTTGTTTTTAGTTGTTTCCTCTCCATTCATGAGATTGGTTAAGACACACTTGGCTTCCTCTTCTTTGCAAAGTATAATGTTGGAGATAAAGCAATATTAAGTATTTTAAGGTAGGAGGAATCTAGATGGCGATTGAATGAGTATTAGCAAAATATTTAGGTAAAGCTTATGTTGTATTGTTTTGTTATAAATAAAATGTAGTTTCTCTTCTTTCCCTCTAATGTTGAGTTATTGCATCTCTTTGTTATTTTAGGTTCCTAAGTCATCTAACTATAGTTATTTAGATTAGTTGTTTCATAATTTAATTATTATTTTCAATTGTTTGAGGAAGGTTATTTTTTTCAAGTATGCGAAAATTTGTGAAGTGCGAGAAAGAAAGGATTAGAGTGAGGAGATGATACATTGTGTTCATCTAATATTTTATTAAGCTTGGTGAGTCTTCAGCAGAAAGATAATTATTTTTGGATTATTGTAAGTTAATTTAGGAAATTTTAATAATTATTATTCAACCTTCTGATCTATTATGGTTTAAACCTAGCCATAGGATAGAAAAAATTCATCTGCCAACAAAAATAGTAACATTAGAATAAATCTCGTTATTCTCTAATAGGTTTTCCCTCTAAGTGTTTATTGGCTTACTTTTAATCTCTTTGGTAAATTTACAATCTATCTTATCAACATGTAGTCTAATAGGTTAGGTTGTAGGGGTATTTCTAAGATTTTTTAGAAATTTTTGGCCATAAATAAGTCCACTTGCTAGTTTCCTTGAGAAACAAAGTAAATCTTGCTGCGTTTCCACAAAAAGGAGCAACCTCACATGTTTCCTTCATACAAGAAAGAAAGTTCTTTTTGGTAAAAGGCGGTTTAAGACAATTTTCTCTTATTTTTCTAAGAATATTTGTTGTTTCTTCCTTCCAAAATTTGTTTATAGTTACTAATAAGTCGGTTTTGTTAGTTTTATTTTGTTGGAAAATGGTTAGGTCATCATATTGACTTGTAATTATGAATTTATGTAATGAATAAGACAAAGATAATAAAATTTATTCTGTGAATACTTGCTTCATGGGTTTCATGGGCAAGGTTTCCTTATGGGTCAAAGACTTCTAACGATGTCTTTAAGGTTTTTCATCTTGTCATAAATGTATAATTTAGAGTCATGTATATGAAGTGTTGTTACACTTATTAAAGGGACAATTATTGATGTAAAATATGCTCCAATACCTTGTCTAAATGCTCCAAGAAAATCGGCTCCAAATATGATGAAATATCTCATGAAAGTCAGCCTACACCCTTTTAAGAAATTAGACTCACCCTCAATAAGTCATGTTGGCCTAAAGGATGGGAGATAGTCCTATATATAACTTTAGTTACGACCTCTTAAACCAAGAAACTCGGACACCTCAGAAATAATAAATGGATACAACAAAGAAGTTCAAGAGTTATGCAGCGAAGGTCAGAGGTTAACACAGCAGAAGAAGAAGACTATATAACATTGCAAAAGGATCTCTCATATTTGGACTAGGAATTCACTTCTACTGCCAATTATAGTGGGAAATTTGAAGACTATTTCTAGGTTATTATACGGTTGGTTTAGGAAATCATTAAGGATAAAGGAGCTAAAGAAGGAGGAGACCAAAGGGATGATGCCCTTGGACAAAGAAAAAAGAGATGTGGAAAATATAGGGAAGAGGTCGAAGATAACACATTACGAGAAAAAAAGGTTTATATACATCGAGAAATATATAACATGTACATCTAGTGTGTATGAAGAAGGTTCTAATAAAGCTCTAGGAGGCCAAGGAAAGATTCAAGGAAGTGCAAAAGGAAGATAAACTGGAACAGGCTTTCCTAATCCTAGTACAAAGTAGTGTAGAATAGTGTAGAAAGAAGCAGTCATTAAAGGAGACTGAAGAGAAGTGACAAGGTCTTGGGCATCTTTGCGAGTAAAATGCGTAACAGAGCGTGAATGTGTGTCGTAAATTTAAGATCTAAGAAGAATTATTAGCGGGTTTTCCTCTTGAGAGAGGTTTGTATAGTTAGCTGAATAGTTTTGTCTTTACGCATTTATAATTGACTTGATGAAGAATGTAATAATCTAACAAACATAATATCTAAGTAAAGGAAGCATAATGAAATCCTGAAGTAATTATCATGAAGAGAAATTGAATTAAATGACCTCCTTTCTCAACATGGTATCATAGCTAAGGTGTTGAAGACAAGAAAGGGAAGTTTTGTTAGAAGACACGAAGGATCGAGATTTGGGAAGGAGATAAAAGATCGGTTTTTCAAAGAATAAAGAAAATAAATCTATACTAAAAGGTTAAAACCTAGATCCAAGGAATAAGACCTCCATTCAAAGAGCAACTTGCATAAATTGGAAACCCCCTGAAGCCATATCAAGAAAGATCAAAGACCTTACTTTCCGAAGGACTTATACATCGAGTCCTTTCAGAAGAAATCAATATCGAAGGTGATATTTATCTTCCAAGGAATCTAAGAAAGCTATCTCATTGAAACCAAGTCAACATTATTGGAGACATCATCCAAATCATCATTTGTTAAAGTCATCGAAAGCTATCCAGGTGATCTACCACTTTATACCATTCTTTAAGAAGCCAATCTAAGAAGGAACTTCTACTACTATCTATATTATCATCAAACAAGGAAGTTGGTTGTGAAAGAAAAACACCTATTCAGTAAAGTATATTTATGAATTCATCTAAATCTATCAAAAATATTTTTTGTTAATAAAACGCTCTCTAGTTTGGGTTTCAAACTTTCTTGCATAGAAGAAAAGGACATATCTAAATCTTATTAATAAATGAGCCATGAACTATATCAAAAGGTCAACAACTAGAACTTCAAAAGAAAGATATACTCAAGCACATACTTGAAGGGGAGACACAAGATCCAGAGGATTCTTATGATCCATAAAGGACTCTCTCATCCCCTATGTATCAAAACTAGAATCTTCAAAAGAAATATATGAAAAATTGGTGGATTTTTCTGGTGAATCTTTGCGGAGAAGCAATATCTCTAAGGCAAAGAACTATACAAGTTGAAGATGTCAAGAGGAAGGAATAACTTCCTTAACTGCGAATATTTTTTGAATCACGAGATCAACTACGGGAAATTGGGAGAAGTTATTTATAACATAGAAATGAACTACAATGGTGTCGAATTCTCTACTTGAGGTATGGGGAAAAATTCACTTCAAATATCTATGGGGAAGTAAGAAGCAAAACCATTCAGGATGCATGGTCTCTTTGTAAGGTAGAAGAGACGAGGTTAAAAACTAAAGTTGATATAAGATCAAATAAGAAATCAAGCCTATAGGAAGATTTGGTAAGTTTTGTCATCATAAGAAAGAATAATCATGGAAAATTCTGATGTTGTGGATGTAATGAACTTGGGCACTCTAGAAAAGATTGTGCAAATCTAAGGACAAGAGGAAAAAGTAAGAATCCCATGTCACGGGAGAAATGGAAAAGACAGAATTCAAAGAAGCCTAAAAGAAGAAGTGAAAGATATATTATGATTGAGATCATTTTCCTCTTTAGAGGTATATGCCGGTTATAAAATATTATGGTAGGAAGCATTGTATAGATACATCACTTTAGAATTGGCATCGTGATTGAAGCATTAAATTAGGAGTACTTTTCATGAAGTAGGATGTCTAAAAACATTCATGTAACATCTATCTTATGAAATAAAGAAGTGACTCTGGGAACCTCTTGAAAACAGCATTCCATAGAAAGCTGAGTCATCAAGATCGGGGGCCATCATTAGATAATCAATATGGGAACAAGTGTTGACATTTTCTAATGGTTCACTAATTAGAAAGTATTAACCAAAGGTTTCATCGAGAATTCTAACTTGCAAAATTCTTGGATTAGGATATGATGACATATTGATGAATTGAGTCGAGGAATGAAACTCTCTCTTAATAATTCTAAGAAACTTGTTGCAAGATGACTCAAAAGGAAAGAATGACGTACATGTATATATATATATATTGAAACTAGATGCTATGAATTCATATGTCATGTGGTTTTCGATAGTATATATCTTTGAAGTATGATCAATATAGAAAGCGAAGCTCTTTGTAGATCTGTGAGGTTCCCAAAAGGAATGATCTTCACTAGATGAAATCAGCATAATATGTCCTCATGTGGAATATGAGGTATTGTACCATTACCAAGAGGCGCACAATGGGACCTACGGTAATGAAATAAAATTTTGTGGAGAAACAAAAGGAAGAGATGGAGTGGGAAGTACAACCATGGAAAGAGCCGGTCCAACATCAAGGAAGCGAGAGAAGACTTGACTGAAAATATCTAGGAAGATATGTAGACTCTATTAGAGAGTTTGAAAAAGATGGAGACCCATGAAAAGACTTCTTATCTTTAGGAGATGTTTCAATGTTGTGAACAAGATTGAATTTCACGAATATTTTCTTTGAATTCCTTCTTTTAAAAGCCAATGATATCCTTATTGTGTTAATGTTCTGGAAATTCAGCATCTAGTGCCTCCTCTCTTATGAATGTTTTACCAAAAATGGGGCACAACCGATGTTGGTGTAGAAGACATGGCATCCATTGGGAAATAGAGAATGCCAAAGTAGCCTCATCATTCCATATAAATGATATTTCTTCAAGAGATATGTAGGTGGACTTGAAATGCATGCATATTCTTAACACAAATGATCAGTAATATCATGTAAGTCTAAAAAATCTTCTAAGAACCTTGATTTTCTTAGGAATAGGTCATTTTGTAATAGCTTGCATCTTTTGAGGCTCAACTTCACTCCTTCTTTTAAAACAATATGAACCAAATACTCAATTCTTATTTCCCAAAGCACATTTGGATATTTTTACATAAAAATGATTGTTCTCAATAATTATTTATATAACTTTTCACATTTTTAGTGTGGTATTCTCATGATTTATTATAAATATGTGTATTATCAAGAAAACCAACCTGAAATTTTATAAGATGGGACAAAACAAAATTGTTCTTAAGTCGAGCCACATGGGACTTCTTGATAAACCATAATTCAAACCAAATTCACATTTCAAAAATAGCACTCTTGCGTGTTAATTTTGTATGTGAAAATAAATGAATTCCGCCTAATCTTTTCGGGTCAGTTGGGCTGGCGTCTGGAGGAAGAGTTGTGGCCTTGAATTACTTATCAAGTTACGCCCTAATATTTTCGAATTAAGGTTTCCCTTTGTAAAGAATCGCCCAAACAAAGATCCGCTTATTCAATTTTACGCACGTGTCCTCGATAAAAACTTTGCTCAGTGGGTGCATTCGATAGCGTTTAAGAGCGATGGGACATGGATATGGTGATTTCATATCAATCGCGTTAACATTTTAGCATTGATGAATTAAGTTTTCATCAAATCCACATTAATTAATTTTTAACACTTTGTTAGTCGGCCTCCACTCCTCTTAGCCAGATTCATGCTCAATGATCGACATGGCTCATTATTAATGATCGAAGATTATTATGACGGTGTCCCGTTGATTGCATTGCGGTCGGAGTGAAAATGGCTTTTAGCTATGCTTTCGAGACGAACGATTCTTTGCTTGGATTACCATTGCCTTTGTGGCGGAGAAATGGAGAAGTGGCTGGTGAGCTATTGTAGACCTTGCATCATTTATTTCTCGGTTAAATCTCTGTCTGTCTTCCTCGTGGTGAATTCTCTTCTCCGTCTCCTCTTGTGCCCACTTCACTGGCCCCGCACCCATGCCTCGCGTGCGCGTCATAGGATGCATTGTCGGGGGAGCACTGAGAGGTCAACCCCTTTGTGGAGAAGCTCCCTCAAGCCCCTCAGCAGTGGAGCTTAAGGCTAGTCAGGTGATTATTACGTAGGTCGATATCCAAATACTAGGAGTGGCGGGGTCGGGTTGTAGGATACGGCACGCAAGTATGGATTCCCCTTGCTCTCTTCCACCACTGAGATTACCTTCTCCCACAGCCCATGCACAGGGTACCATTTAATTGCTCTCTCAAATGCCCACGAATCACGGCTTTAGTCACTGTGGTCTTCCGTGAGGAGGCCCAAACGGAGGAAGAATACACCCGTCCAGCGGGTCTGAGCTCAGAAAAAGCCGGCCAGCATTCGGGCCTTCAGGAGGGGAGCCGTGGCATGCATGTGGAGGTAGCACCTAGCGATCCTGGACCTTCCGAAGGATGGTGCCGAATCGTGGAGGAACCACCGGAGGAGTAGTTTGGTTAATTGTTTTTCTTTTTCAGCGTGCCCACGCACTGGCCGCTTTAGATTATTTTACCGTGTCGGACCTTGTAATATTTTTGAATTCCCCGTAAAATTAAACGTTCAATACTGGTTTCCCCGTATGAGGGCAGTCTTCTTAATTTTTTGATTTTTTTATGACAAATTTTCCATGAGTCTGGCCAGGCAATGTTTTTGACTTCGATGTAATTTTATTCCCAATGTTAATAGATTAAATTTACTTAGAATTCTCACATGATTAGCGTTTTTCTTGATCTGTTCAAGGATTTTGGGTATTTTAATTTGTATTTGGAACAATGGAAGTCGGTACTCTATCTGTTGCTTTACTATTCTACATACTGCTATTTCACTTTCTAATAGATGCCTCGGGCATATTTGGATGCTTTCTCAGATTGTCGATAATCTCCATGTGGACCTGCTTTACTTCATATAATATATTCAAAACAACGTTTTTTCTCTTGTGAAAAGAAAATGATTAATGTTTATCACTTTGCCTTCAAAACTAGCGATGTCAGTCTATGTTGCTGGTTTATTGATATGGTCTGATGGTCTTTTTATATTTTGGACATATCACACTCCTCACATCATTAGCGTTTTTCTCTGTTCAAGGATTTTGGGTACTTTAATTTGTATTTGGAACAATGGACGTCGTTACTCTATCTGTTGCTTTACTATTCTACATACTGCTATTTCACTTTCTTATAGATGCCTCGGGAATATTTGGATGCTTTCTCAGATTGTCGATAATCTCCATGTGGACCGTTATTGGGTTTTTTATCATGTCCCTGTATGTGACATGGGGTATTTTTCTATCATTGTTTGGGGTGGGACATCCACTTTTCTGGATGGATATTTGGGTTCCAATATTCAGATGTGAAAATGTAATGACTTCATGGACTGCTTTACTTCATATAATATATTCAAAACAACATTTTTTCTCTTGTGAAAAAAAATGATTGTTTATCACTCTGCCTTCAAAACTAGTGGTGCTGGTTTATTGATATGGTATGATGGTCTTTTTATATTTTGGACATATCACACTCCTCACATGATCAAAGTTTTTCTCTGTTCAAGTATTTTGGGTACTTTAATTTATATTTGGAACAATGGACGTCAATACTCTATCTATTGCTTTACTATTCTACATATTGCTATTTCACTTTCTTATAGATGCCTCGGGCATATTTGGATGCTTTCTCAGATTGTCGATAATCTCCATGTGGACCGTTATAGTGTTTTATATCAAGTCCCCGTATGTGACATGGAGTATTTTTCTATCACTGTCTGGGGTGGGACTTCCACTTTTCTGGATGGATATTTGGGTTCCAATCTTCAGATATGAAAATGTAATAACTTCATGGACTGTTTTACTTGATATAATATATTCAAAACAACATTTTTTCTCTTGTGAAAAAAGAATGATTAATGTTTATCACTCTGCCTTCAAAACTAGCAATGCTGGTCTATGTTGTTGGTTTATTGATATTGTCTGATGGTCTTTTTATATTTTGGACATATCACACTCCTCACATGATTAGCGTTTTTCTCTGTTCAGGGATTTTGAGTACTTTAATTTGTATTTGGAACAATGGACGTTGGTACTCTATCTGTTGTTTTAGTATTCTACATACTGCTATTTCACTTTCTTATAGATGCCTCGGGCATATTTGGATGCTTTCTCAGATTTGTCGATAATCTCCATGTGGACCGTTATAGTGTTTTATATCAAGTCCCCGTATGTGACATGGGGTATTTTTCTATCACTGTCTGGGGTGGGACTTCCACTTTTCTAGATGGATATTTGGGTTCCAATCTTCAGATGTGAAAATGTAATAACTTCATGGACTGTTTTACTTCATATAATATATTCAAAACAACGTTTTTTCGCTTGTGAAAAAAAAATTATTAATGTTTATCACTTTGCCTTCAAAACTAGAGATGCTGGTCTATGTTGCTGGTTTATTGATATGGTCTGATGGTTTTTTTATTTTTTGGACATATCACACTCCTCACATCATTAGCGTTTTTCTCTGTTCAAGGATTTTGGGTACTTTAATTTGTATTTGGAACAATGGACGTCGGTACTCTATATGTTGTTTTAGTATTCTACATACTGCTATTTCACTTTCTTATAGATGCCTCGGGCATATTTGGATGCTTTCTCAGATTTGTCGATAATCTCCATGTGGACCGTTACTGGGTTTTATATCAAGTCGCTGTATGTGACATGGGGTATTTTTCTATCAGTGTATGGGGTGGGACTTCCACTTTTCTGGATGGATATTTGGGTTCCAATCTTCAGATGTGAAAATGTAATGACTTCATGGACTGTTTTACTTCATATAATATATTCAAAACAACGTTTTTTCTCTTGTGAAAAAAAAATGATTAATGTTTATCACTCTGCCTTCAAAACTAGAGATGCTGGTCTATGTTGCTGGTTTATTGATATGGTCTGATAGTTTTTTTATATTTTGGACATATCACACTCCTCACATCATTAGCGTTTTTCTCTGTTCAAGGATTTTGGGTACTTTAATTTGTATTTGGAACAATGGACGTCGGTACTCTATCTATTGTTTTAGTATTCTACATACTACTATTTCACTTTCTTATAGATACCTTGGGCATATTTGGATGCTTTCTCAG
Source organism: Pinus albicaulis (assembly GCA_034641835.2). NCBI lineage: Eukaryota > Viridiplantae > Streptophyta > Pinopsida > Pinales > Pinaceae > Pinus > Pinus albicaulis. The sequence goes on along the minus strand of CM076584.1, from coordinate 578,437,651 downwards.
ATTTGTCGATAATCTCCATGTGGACTGTTACTGGGTTTTATATCAAGTCCCTGTATGTGACATGGGGTATTTTTCTATCACTGTCTGGGGTGGGACTTCCACTTTTCTGGATGGATATTTGGGTTCCAATCTTCAGATGTGAAAATGTAATAACTTCATGGGCTGTTTTACTTCATATAATATATTCAAAACAACGTTTTTTCTCTTGTGAAAAAAAAATGATTAATGTTTATCACTCTGCCTTCAAAACTAGCGATGCTGGTCTATGTTGCTGGTTTATTGATATGGTCTGATGGTCTTTTTATATTTTGGACATATCACACTCACATGATTAGCATTTTTCTTTGTTCAAGGATTTTGGGTACTTTAATTTGTATTTGGAACAATGGACGTCGGTACTCTATCTGTTGCTTTACTATTCTACATACTGCTATTTCACTTTCTTATAGATGCCTCGGGCATATTTGGATGCTTTCTCAGATTTCTAGATAATCTCCATGTGGACCGTTACTGGGTTTTATATCATGTTCCTGTATGTGACATGGGGTATTTTTCTATCATTGTCTGGGGTGGGACTTCCACTTTTCTGGATGGATATTTGGGTTCCAATCTTCAGATATGAAAATGTAATGACTTCATGGAATGTTTTACTTCGTATAATATATTCAAAACAACGTTTCTCATCTTTTAAAGTTTCATTTTTTTTTTTTAAATTGAACCCGCCGTCGGTATACCGACACATTGTAGACGTCGGAATTGCGACAAATCAGAAACGTCGGAAGAGCGACAGTATAAAAACGTTGGACCACATTTCGTTGGAATTGCAACAATTTACAAATGTCGGACAAGCGACATCCAAAATGTTGGAAGAGCGACGTTAAAAATGTCGGAAGAGCGACATTAAAAACGTCGAACCACATTTCGTCGGAATTGCGACATCTTACAAATGTCGGAAGAGAGACGTCCAAAACGTCGGACCACACTGCGTCAGAATTGCGACTATTTACAAACGTCGGAAGAACGACGTTCAAAACGTCGGACCACATTTCGTCGGAAGTGCGACCGTTTAGGAACGTCGGAAGCGCGACGGTTCGTGAGACGTCGGAAGAGTGACGCTTGTTCGGAAGCGACGGAGGAAGTGTCGATAGTGCGACACTTTTTAGGTGCGTCGGAACTGTGACGGCATGACAAACCACATTTTGTCCGCCCTGGAACTGTCATTCTTGCGACGACTATGTGTCGGAATAGCGACGAATTGGTCGTTGAAATTTCCACCAAATTTTCTAGTGGAGGAGTCTTGCTAATAGTTGGATTCTCTAGTCTGGGGGTATTTCTCAAAATTTTCTCTGGATTGTCAACTATTGGAGGAGGATTTGGATCAGGATGAGATCTGGTGAATATTATTCTAGAAGCTAGAATTTTGGACCCAAAGCATAGACAGGCTGAGTGTTTTACAAAATTTTAAAAAACCAATCTATGAAAAATACTCAAATCACATAATGTTATGACTGGGGATTCTGAGTTCTTATGAAATACTAAGCTTCTTCAATAACTTCCCCAGTAAATTCGACAAACTATTTTTCCAAATGGATAGAGGCCATTCCTTCTAGAATTGTTACTAACTCAGTGATTATCAAGTTCCTTGAAGCCAACATCCTGTCTAGATTTGGTTGTCCTAGAAAAATCATAACCAATCACGCTGCTTCTTTTAAGTCCAAGAATATGGTGGAATTTTGCCACAAATATCACATCTCTCTAGGGAATTCAATAGCTTATTACCCTCAAGGTAATGGACTAGATGAATCCTCCAACAAGAACTTGTTCAACATCATCAAGAAGTTGCTGGAAGACAATAAGAAATATCGGCACAACAAATTGGTGCATGCCTTGTATGTTGACAGTATGACAACTAAAAAATCAATTGCATGTCACCATACCAGCTGATTTATGGGATGGATGCATTTTTCCCAACATCCTTAGGAGTGCCAGCCATGAAAATCATTTAGGAGGTATAGGCTGAAGAGAATGATATACAAAGAAGAATAAGCCAAACTATTCAGCTACAACAGTCCAGAGAAGAGGTTTACAACAGAACTCAAGTGGTGCAAGAAAACATAAAGAATATCTTTAACAAAATAACAAAATCAAATGATTTCAATATTGGGGATAAAGTGTTGAAATGGGATTCCAGAAGAGAAGATAAAGGTAAGCATGGCAAGTTTGATAGCCTGTGGAAAGGCCCATATATTATTAATTCTTTCAGGGGAAAAAATACATTTTTTATGCAAGATATGGATGGAACAGAGCTACTTGGAGGTCCTGTCAATGGAAGGATGTTGAAGCATTACTTCTCTTAAAAAATAGAGAAATTTCCCACTCCATTGTAAATACCATAGTTTTGGTTTAGATCCTGTTTGTAGGCCACCTTGTTGTGCTGAAAAGTAGCAAGACAGATTTATAAAAACAACAGGAGAAAAGATTCATGAAAGACATTACAGAGAGGAATATACAAGGCTACTGGTCTTGGTGTTCTTGACACTTCCCTAAACAAAAGTGCCATAACCAGCTGGGGCCACTGTTAGAGTCCTTTAATTTATAGTATCCCAAGGTGACTGCGTATTTCTTATTTTCCAATTTTCATATTGTACATATATTTCAATATTCAAAAGCATTTCCAAAAAGATAAAAATAAACAAAAAGAAGAAGAAAAGAGGGTGTTAAAAAAAGGAAAAAAGAAAGCCCCACACACAAAAAAATGAATATTTCTGAAAGTGCTGCAAATCCAAATGCCACTACTATCTAGAAAGGTTTGTGCAATCATACAGGTTAAGCATGATTGTACAATTTTGACTTTTCTACTGATAGGTTAGAAAATGAATATTTTCCAAACCATTTAACCTTGGCTTATCAGTAGATAGGTAGAAAATGACATTGGTTCAACAGTTTAATCTGAACCAATAGGAGAAATAAGGGATAGGTGATAGGTTAGAAACTCAAAATGATGTCAGGGTCTGCAAGTCTAAATGCACCCTAAATAGAAGAAAAAGGGTTAGGTTTGTATTTTGGGTAGGTAGAATCGTTGGAAAAGTGAAAGGTAAAAAATGTAAGGTTCATTCTATAAATAAGCAGCGCAAAAACTATTTGATTATTTTCCTATGATAACAAAAGAAAAATCAAAATGGAAGGAATCAGAAAAATCAAAATGAAAGGAAGAATAATGCTCTAAATGCCTATAAAAGGGGTGATTTCATATAGGTAAGGGACCTTAGGAAATAATTTTAATCATAAGTCCCGACTACATTCATGTATGCCTATCCCCCGCCCCATTCATTTTTTCCTTAACCCAAATTTTTACCTTACCCCTCAACCCTCACATCCCAACCCCATCGTCACATCACTTGTCCCGTCATACCCCACGTCACTCGACCCCACCTACTTTAAAATACCTTTCAACTCCCCTCATCTCCGCACACTCGCCACTCATCCAACAGCCCACATCTCATTCTGCCCCCCCCTCACCCTCCGAATGTTAACTACAGGGGGGTTCGAAATGGGTGGTACCAAATACCGCCCAACCCACTACATGTCATGCCCCAGGGCTGTTTGCACCCCCACACCCCCCGCCAATACAACTTACCACCTCTACCCCTCTCCGAAATCGTTTTTCTCTTCAACATAAAACCATTCCCCTGTCGGACCATTGGACTATCTGTTTCCCTCTCCCACCTTTCCACATCCTTGCTGACATATCCCTTGTCCAATCACATTCATTCCCACCAAGATGGTCGTTGCACCATGAATTGTCAGGTCATTGTCCAATAGACCCGCACCACCTCAACGTCTCACCAATCACGAGTGAAAAACCAAATTCATACCTGCTACAGAGTTTTACTATGTTTATTCTGATTAAAAGTTGCAAAGATCAATTTTGCGGAGGAGTACTAGAAATATCACAGGTTAAAGAATTTTTCCAAGGCACTGCCCTAACTGTATGTAATTAACAACAAGTTGATCCAAAAAGGAGATTACATGAACAAGCTTAGGGAAAAAACTAAGGACACCGCCAAATTTCCAACATTAAAGGAAACGTGACTGGGAAGGTTGCCTTGGATCTCTTAAGCAATGATATCTTCATTCCACATGAGTTGAAGCACTTTTTTCTCACTAGGCCTACCTTCAGCCAATACATAAAGGTGGATGAAGTGTACCGAAAGGTCATAGGTACGAGAATTCCAAGCAAGAAAGAATGGGGAAAATTGGGTATGTACCAAGGTTGAAAAGGCATGATGGACACGTCAGCACAACCACGGATCGATTTGAAAAGCCAACGTCATGTCCTATTTAGTTATCCAACAATGGTGACCCAAAAATCAGAGCCAGATGTCAAGGCCACTATCGTTGCCTCTTCGTGACCACCTCAGCCACCTTGAGCCCACTTTTTGATTTACGAAGAGTTGCCACAGTTAATATTACTGTTAGAAATTAATGTTACAGTCGGTGCTTTGCCAGAGATAATTTTTGTTTGGGCCTTGCACGACCACAGTTGTCAATTTTTAATTAAATTGGAGCTAATGAAGATTGCCAAAGTAGATTAGGACAACCAACATAGTTGCAGTTAAATACTACTTGTATCTTCATTATCAAGGGTTGGACCTTGTTATATTCTGCATTGTAAGAAAAAATGTATTGGAGTGCTATAGTTTTTGAGTTGGGCATCAATAATAAGAGACCATTCACAGGATTCTTGTGCTATGTTAATGGTGATGTTTCTTCTTCTGTGTTAATTTTTTTTTTGCCTTTCATGATGTGCATCGATTTAGCTGATTGTAAAACAAAAAATTTAGATTAAGATTTGCTAAGAGAGCACCTTAATTCTGTCTGTGTTTACTATCTTAATGTTTTCTTCTGAAGTATAGCTAAATAATTCTTAAATGTTGTTTAGTTATTATTGAACTCACTGCTTTCTTTTGTTTCATATTCACACTACCAGTAAGATCCATTCTGCATAGTTAGCTTGCCTTCTGAATGGCCTTGAAAATTTGATGCACAATTCAGCCTTTTATGACTCCATAGCCCAATGGATTAAATTTCATAGCTCTATCTGTCCAACCACATAATCAATAAAAAAAAATATCCCTCACAATTTCTATAACTAGCCTAATATCAACATTTATAACCATCAAGATAAATCCTAAAAACAAAAAGAGCCCTCTCTAAGTCTAGGAAGGCTAGGTCCTGGAATCCAAAGTGGTTTGATGTTGTACTCTATCATTTGTTCTTGCCAATCTTATAAATTATAGGGCTACAACAGAATGATCCAGGTGGATATTGGTGGCCACCCGCCTATTCCACTTCGGGCCCCACCACTGTCTATTTCAGTTTTTCAGTTTTGGTTACATCAAAAGTTGTAGTCCTCGGATAGATATTTCTAATGAGGTATGGTGCACGTCAAACGGAGATCGTATGCAAAAATTATGTCCCTGGGAATTTGAAACACCAATTTACCCAAACGGGGCCCATATTTTTGGCGCTTCATCTCATAGGGTTAGGGTTTTGGATGTTTAGGGTGTTCCATTGTTTCTAAATAATAAATAGGCCCTCGAGCCTCATTGTAACACATTTTAGAGGTCTGCGGCCGCCACATCTCTTCTCAGAGATAAGCTACCAGTGCCCTAGCTATTTTATTTCCATTCTGCCAGTAAGCAAATTTCAATTCCTTGATATTAATGAAATGAAGTGTTATTTCCACTGTATCTTTGTATTTATGGTTATATGTGTATTCTGTTGCATTCTTGCATAAATCCATATCAGTAAGAGAGTAGGGACTGCATGCATGTTGAAAATTGTTAATTATTTCAACATGAATGCACCAATATTAGTATATTTCTGATTTTTCCACCTTCAGTTAAATTGAGTTTATTGATGTCTGACATTTAACACTTTCTACTTTTCTTAAATTCAAATTTTGGATCAATCCAATTTTTGAATCATCAGATTATCTATTCTTAGACATGATTCTCTCCCAAACTGCCACCAATATCGTCTATGAGGTTCCTGCATGTCTAAAGAAAATACAAATGATAAGTTGGTAAAATGGCCAATGGAGAAGCCTCCATCTCATATGGAATTCTCAAACATTTGGGTGCATATACACATGAATGCACATATTTTCCACTCATCTTGTAGACCTTGAAACTTGATAAGAGTGGAAATATTTCAAGAAGCTCAAGAACACAATAGAGAAGTAACAAAGCATCATTGATGTTCCAAGTGACACTCAATGAAGAAAAAATGAATTAATATTTTGAACCACACGAGATAGAGGACAATAAGTTTGAACCATAGAGGATAAGCCTCCATCACAGATGGAATTATCAAACTTCTGGGCACATATACACAAGAATGCATAGATTTTCCACTCATCCAATAGACCTTGAAACTTGATAAGAGTGGACAGAATTTTGGGAAGCTTAGGCACACAACATAAAATTAACAGAGCATCGTTGATGTTCCAAGTGAAACTGAATTAAGACACCTTTAATTAAAATTTTGAACCACAAGAGACAATGGAAAAGAAGTTTGAACCACAAAATTTTGAAAAATTGGCTACAATTTATAAAGACATTGATGTTTTAAAGTATTTCATGGTGTTTTTAACAGTGATAAGTGTATTTGCGATTACCTATGTCAAGAAAAAAAACCAGTGTGTATGTCTTCCAATAAAAAGAGCTAGAAATGAAGTTATGTGGAAAGCTAGAAAAGGAATGTTTGTTTATGGAAGAAACTAGAAAAATTATCAAGATGAGTGGTTCATTATCATCCTCATATACAATGTACATACAAATGGTTTACTAGGAAATATAGATGCTCTTATTTTTGTTAAAAAAGGACTGATTTTTTTTATAAAAGATATATCAAAATGGGAAGTTTTCTCACTTGCAGCGAACTCCAAGAAAGATAGCATTCAACAAGAATGTAGAAGAGTACACCATAATTCCATAGCTAAATACCTTGGAAATATTTTTTAGAGATGAAGTTCACATATACTCCTTGAGGATACATGAGTTCACCATATTTTTCTATCATATTCCTCTCGATCACCATGGTCACCAAGAAGACAACAACCCATTTCCCACTTGACCCAAACTAGGCCTTGCAGAACACTATATACCCATCTCCCATTTTTGTACCCAAAATTCCCCCTACAATGCACCCTATCTCTAAACAAATGACACCCAAAACATAAGATTCTTTTTTCTAACTTAAATATAATTTGTCTCCTAATTAAATACAAATGCAAGCAGTCCATCCCCCAAGCAATACCAATGGTTTTCATTTTCACAACAACTCTACGTTTATATGGTGGAATGGAGTTTATGGCCATACCAATTTCTCGCACTTCCTTCTAGCCCAAAAATCACAGTCCAAATGATAGAACAAATCAAGTTCAAATAACACTATTAAATCCAAGGATTGCATGCCTACAAGACAACCTCTAAAACTCAACAATTGGAAATTGTTATTGGCATTACACTTGATTAGATCACTAGTTAAAAATGCATTGGAAACAAATCCAGTTACTTTACTGTCCACAACATAATCTCTCACTTTTTTTTGGCTACCAAAGAGCTAGAGGAACCATCCATACTTAACCAGACAGTTAGTACAATATTGATTAATGTTTCTATGAACCTTGGAAATATTAAGGAAGTTGTGTTGTATTTATTCTTTAATTAAGGAAGCAGTCTCATTCTTCTACTATTAACATTGAATACCCTTTTCTGCTCTGGGAAATGAAGTTAAACAAGATATCATAACCCAATACCCTCACTTATCTATATTCTTGATCTTTAGACTTTAGAAATATGATCAACAACATTATGTAGTCATCATTGTCTACTCCACTCATTGGAATGCAAATATAACTTAGCTCTTTCTAGATGAATTCTAGATCAATATCAAAAATTTCAGATACTGTAGGGGAATCCACCTCTGAGTCACCTATGTCAATCTCCCATTCTACACATGCGACATGCCCTAGTTTCACCCATGAAATTATTTTCTCAGGAAACACAGACATGGAAGTAGGCACATGACATCAGACAATCATTCAAAGTTCCAAATATTTGATGGGTAAGAATCATTTTGGTCTCTTCCTTTGTCTAAGACACAATGCATGCACATAGCCCTCCACATCGACATATCTCTAGAGTCTGCAGTGATAGTTTCAAAATTTAGAGGAAGGTACTGGAGTGAGATGGAGTTCATAGCATGAGAATGGTAGATATATTTCATGAATTCCTTCATGGAAGGATGGGGCATGTTGTTTGATATCATAAAAACACCAAGAGAATAACGTGTGCTAAATCTAAACCAACTTATGCCTTTAGTTTGGGACCTCTTTTGGTGGTTGTAACATCTCTCTAACAAATATCTGAATCAATTCTTCCTCCTAACAAGCTTGCAATAAAAACTGATAACTTCCAATGCAGGTGATTCCCGCTTCAAAAAAACTAGTGGTTCCCCTTATAGCTTTAATAAAGATATCCATTGTAGCTACCCAACCATGTTTATGATAACCAAAATAATCATGCATCAACTTCTTTCACCATTGAATACCACCATTTCAAAAACACTAGTGTGAATTTTTTCGAACCTCTGAGAATAAAAACTCATTCATTCGCCAATACAGTTTTTTTGCCTCCTTGCAAATGCTAATTTTTTCCCTTAATGTTTAATTCTTCCTGATAGTAAAGGGATAATTTTATCTTCTTTTTCAATAGGAAAAGAAAGGCCTTACATACCAACTATTGGTAAAATGAAGAAACCACGAAAGTTGGAGAAAATGACTCCTTGCAAAAGCTAACTGTTGCCCTTAATGTTTAATTACACCTGTTTGTAAAATCATTTACTCAAAAGCTCAGGGAAAATTTTATCTACTTTTTTCAGTAGGAAAAGAAAGGCCTTACATACCAACTATTGGTAAAATGAACAAACCATGAAAGGTGGAGAAAATGAGGAATGTGAAATTATCGATGTTTGAATTATGAGGAAGGTGAAATGTTCCAATGTCTTATCAATTATGTTTTGGTTATTATATGCTTGTTCAATATTCTTATATCTCTTTTTCCAATCCTCTCTTGCCCTACAGTCTAATTCTTAGAAAGTAGTTGAGTTCAAAGTTAGGAACTCATAACTTTGCAAAAACCACAATTTTAATTCCCACTAATTTTCTCGCTCTTAACTTGTTATTGCAAGATACATGTAAGTCCACATACCACTAGAAAAAAGCATATTATCACCATATGTGATGATAAAATATTTTCTACCTAAGGAATTATTCCAAACATAGACACTCCCTTCTACAATTTGACCAAAAATATTTTTACAACTTGAGACAATAGAAGATATATTTTTGGATATTCCTGAACTTTTGTCCTCCACATTACATCTTCTTTTTTCATTGATATATTTACTACTAATTTTGAAAACTATGTTATTTTCCCCATGACATGGGTAATAATTTGATGTTAATGCATTCAATTTTAGTTCATAAACATTATAGTTTGAGAAAATGACAAAAAGATTACACCTAATCATAAGTCCAGAGTTAAAACTAGATAGAGAAATATGGATGAAAGAAGTCCATGCTATTGGAGAAATCAGAAGCTAGGAATCAGATAGGATAATTTTAGCAGTGTCTGACAAATGACCGCAAAGTAGGTTAGTGACACCAAGAATTACATCTAAAGAAAACACTATGGGACTTAAAAATTCATAATAAATGGTTGACTATAATTAAAGGAGGTAAATAGTAGACTATATTCCAAAATATGTAAATTTGAATCTACATATAAGGTAATCATGAACTTTTTCAATTCTTATATAAGATAATATAATGTTACTAATGTCCAACAAATGACCTCAAAAATAGGGCAATGGGAATTAAGAGTACAACCAACATGAATACAATGTGGGAGTGCTAGTGCAACTCCTAGAAAGTTCTAAAAATAATACAAAGAAAGAAAACAGCAAAAGTATAACATAAGAAAATTTGTATAGTAGACAAAATACATGTGGGAACCAAGCAAGAGATCAACCTTCAAATATCTATATGAATTTTGAAATCTTGCAACCTTTACACCTAATCTTATTGTTGTTGAAAAGGAGATCATGTGCAACATGATATTTCTACAAGTCTCAATCTAAACAGAGATTGTTGAGATCAAATGACCAGATTTATTTGCCAATATTTTCCCAGTCTACTGCTTAGAATCAATGGCGATGGATTGTTCCAAGAGAACCTAAATATGTTCCTCAAACTAATAATAAAGCCTCTAATGGTTTCTGAATTATCTATAGACCCTGGTTGGAAAACCCTAATTGGAAAAATGGTGGCATGGTAACTGTTTTAGTGTTATTGGTGCACGTATGTACGAAATCACACCAACTTAAGGGGTGTGGTTTACCCACTTAAGTTATTGGTAACAGGCAGAAAAAGAAGTGGAGTCAAGAAAGTTAGTGGAACAAGCTAGAATCATAAACATACTAGATAAAGAAATAACATTCATATATAAACTAAAACAAATAAATAAAAGCTCTGAATATAGTCAAACAACTGCAATAATCCAAATGGTAGCTCTTCGACCCCTCTTATTGAGTGTTGGTAGGAAATAAGGATGAAACTTTAACCCTCTTGCCAAAGGGCCCCTAGAACATGGGTTCTAAGTCTCGATGCAAGGATGTTCTTACTCCCAAGCTTGCCTCGGTGCAAAGTATCCCTCTCTCTAATGTGGTGGACTGAACTTGTTGGATGACCAACAATTAAGTCCCCTCTATCTTCAACTCTGGATCACAAACTGTTGGTATTGCTTGGGAAATTCTGGCCAGCATAACAATGTGTTCACCCATTCTTCATCTCACAGTGGCCTTATATAGGAGAATTCAAATCCTCCTTCCCTCTCTTGGTACATTGTGGATGGTGACCCAAGAGAGGGGGATGATTCATTTTTGTGCTACAAATATTCCATTTTGTGCTCACTTTATGTTTAAGGAGGCTTTGGTGGCTATCCTTAGGCAGCTTCAAGTGAGGAATCACTGTCTTGGAGTGTGCTTTTTGTGGTCCTAGAAAGTAACTTTCGCCACTGCTAGGATTGTGCACATTTCGGGTCATAAGGCGTGCAAAGGCACTCTTCACGAAGGATAATGCATGCAAAATCATTTATGAATTTCTCAAATTTGATTTTTCCTCAAACATTAGAGATTTTAAAATACTTTCCAGATTCTGTAATGTCTTCCAACCCTATAAATCCTTCTTCTTGACATTAAATAATGTCGTCTTCTGCTTGTATGATTTTCGAGTGTTAACAGTTTCCCCCTAATGTGTGAGGTATAGGAAGAACCGTATAGCCAAAATATATTATAATTTATTTTCTGTATATCATGCATAAAGAGAGAGATACCTGCGTGAAGCTTGGAATTGAAAACACCTTGCACCAGTTCCAAGAATGACCATGTCCTATGGGACCCCCACAAGCAAATATAATATAATATATATACAAATTTTCTACGAGGCAGGCATTTCCCATGCTCGTGATTCTGTGGCTAGTTAAACAAATCTATTTGACATATATATCTTATGTCTGTGTCACTGATATGGTAGTGATCTGGTGGTTGCTGACGACGACTGTTGATGCGCTCTGGGCCATTTTTTCTTTGAAAATAGGTGGAATGTGGTACCCATATGCGTAAACTTGGTATGGAATATAGCTACGCATTGTATGCATAGGCGCTGGTTGGGACCTTCCTGTGTAATAATTGTTGAAAGAGACACTTATGAAGTCACGGGTCTTCGACGAATTTGATCAAAGTGCAATGGTTGTAAGGTACGATACCATCTTAACATGAAAGCTTTTGTTGTAGTCGAATGTTAGGAGGATCGATGACATCTGTGGATAATGATGTCTCCAATAGTGTCACCCAAGGATGCCCTTTTTATGGGGAGGGGTGATCCAAGGTATCGCTTCCTATTTAGAAAATAGGTGTCGAAGTCGACAAAAAGGAAGCCTCAACTGAATGAGGGGGCGCTGACATGAGGGGTGGAGGACCTGGATGTGATGGGTTTAACATAGGAATGTTAGCGAGGGGTGATTGAAAACTGATGATGTGGATTTAGTGGCCCAAGGTCAGAGTATACTAAGCAACTTGGCGGCATTCATAGTTATTTCTGATGGGGAAATCCCTGGAGTTGTTAGGACTTCGAGGGTGGATAAAGACTAGTTATGAGTGTCATGGTGGCTCATGTGTAGGGGTGTGATACTCCGACAAAGGGTGTTCAGGGACTGATGCCATGGGAGAAAATATAAATGAGAGGGTGGGGGACGTATTGCATCATTGTAGTCTTTGTACACTTACAAAACTAATAAAATAATGGGGTTTGGTTTGTACAAAACATAGAGACGGGTGCCCAAAACATGAAAGTGTTCACTCAATGATGTTGTGAGGAAGGTGTTTTACTAAGGGTGGGGGCCCCATTGGTTGGTATCATGTGTGGGGTTGATGAAGCGGATTAAAAAGTATCGTAGATGGGATTATGCTGGTGGATGTATGGTGGGCCAAATGCGAGGCGCAGTGGTGTGCTTTTGTTCTGCTTATACAACCTAGTCATACGAGAAGGGGGTTTTAGTTTGTATGGTAAAAATTGACCTTATGCATGATGAATGGATGGGCATTGGGTGCTTCCCGAACTAAAGTGGTATGGCCATGGTGTCACTTTTGCTGTGATATCTGGTCTACTATGGGTGGCGAACGCCATGGAGGGGAGGCTCTACCAACCAACGAGGATGTTTATCATGTGCAAGGTGGGATGATGATAAACACGTTCGGATATGTGGAACCTATGGTTGACTTCTGATGGAGAAATGATGTCAGGATATGCAGAGTTTACTAGGACTCTATCATGCTGGGGGTAGAATGATACCTGCTCTAGAACTTTTAGTAGATGGAGTTGTGAATGGTTTGCGAGCTTTTTCTACAAAAGCAACTACCTCAAGTGAAAGCATCTTCTTTACCAAATATTATTGAAATTCATGAGATTTTAAAAAATAAGATGAGAGAGGGCATACCTATCGGCGCTGAAAATTTAATTTTTCGGGAGTGTGATTGTGTGGCATCACCTATGTTCATTATGGAGTGCTAATCACGGTGTAGCTTACAGTTCAAATAAAGAACCTTCTGATCTCTCTTTATGGTCCTCCAATTTTTTTTTTTTTTTAAAGGGCGATATATAGGTGGATATGGCCCTAATTCAATTCATTTGTACTTGTTGAGTTCTTGAGAGGTCAGAGGCTTCTGCGTAGCAGTTCTTGTCGTTGCAGTTAGCCTGAGCACCAGGGATTAGCGATATCATGCCCAGGTAACCTCCATAACGTCCTGCACTTTAATTTTTTCAGTATGATGGTGCCGGAGTCTGTATAGACTTGGTTTGTACAGATTTTGAGTGGTTTTTGCCCTAGATTGCACAGGCGATTAGGGAAAAAGCATGCCCTCTATGCATATTTTATGGGGATAAGCGTGTTTTAAGCGCTTTGTTCCCTTTATTTGGCGTGAATTAAGTGCATCTATGGAAAATACAGGCATGCCCTAAGCGTGGCTATCAGAGGGACATGCATGCAAAAGGCCGAGGCAAGAAAATTTTTAAGTTTTACCTATTTTTGATGTTTTTTTCGATTTTCTGTTGCTGATGGGTACCTTTTTGGATGACAGGTTGTTATGGAGGGAGTGGGATTGGCCCGAGCACTGAACTGCATTAGATATTGATGATGGGGCACGCTGTTATCTGGCGCAATGGGGGTTGCTGAAATTTGCGGAGAACGAGCTTCTTCGGTTGCAGGACCGATTGCTTCGTTACTTGATCTGGCATTGGCACAGGAGGCGCAACATGTTTGTGTTGTGTCGGATGAACCTGATTATCCATCCTGAGATGGATGCATATTTTGTGACCGGGTTACTGCCTCATGGTGATGGGCTGAGGTATCCACTCCCGTCTGGGAGAGTGGATCTGGAGAGGTTTTCAGAGACGTCACTATGGTGGGGCGCCTCCTAGAGAGGGGTGCATCAACATTGCATCAGTGACAGATTTGGCAGAGCGATGTGCTCTAGTGGTGATTGTGAGACTTGTAGGGTCGTCGGCTCTGCTTCGGGAATCAGGCCCGCAGGTTGAAGTATTGCACCGGTTGAGGTCTGGGCACTTCTATGATTTTTCCTGTTTCTACTATGACGGGATGGTGACTCAACTCAACAAGGTCCATAGCGGATCGAAGTTGTTTGTGTATGCCAACATTTTGTGTAGCATTATGTAAGAGAGGGTAGTGTTGCTGAGACCAGTGGTGGTAGTGCCTCTTGGGGGGCCACGGGAGCCTCGTAAAAGGATGTGGGCTCTGGTGATGTCGCAAGGTGGTGGGGGCATCGTGGGGTGTTACTGGAATGCCATGATAGAGGCATGGTTTGAGGTGAACCCGCATATGTTCTTGCCATTTCCATATGCAAGGATGGACTTCTGGGGAGGATCCGGATATGGGTCTCTCTCCTCCTTATGCTTGGGGGCCAAAAGGTACGTTTTTTTATGTTTTCTACATTTATTTGAGTATATATGTTCTTACGTGTTTTTATGGTGACACCGACATAGTTTTGGTTACTCTTTCCAGATGTTGGCGAGGTGGGTCGCCCTGTGGCTCGGTTGGTCAGCCACAGTCCTCTTCAAGGGCCTAGGGGCGAGCAGGGAGGAGATGCTGCTAGAGGACCTAGTGGTGGTGCTAGCCCTTCAGGAGAGGGCATCGGCTTGGCCGTTGCCAAGGTTTCAGTCGAGCGAGCTCGTGCCAATGCAGTGGTGGCACGTGTAAATACAGCGAAGGCTCGTATTGCAGAATTGACTGCTTAGGTGTCAGTTCTAAAGGATGCCTGGGGTCGAGTGGACCGCTTGAACCAGGGCATGCCTTCTTAGGGTTTTATGGATGACCTCGACGAGGTCTGGCTAGAAACGGTGATGGCCCGGGAGCGGGACTATCGGCATATTTTACGTCGGGTGGCAGTCTCAGTTGTGACGGCGGCTCTGGTGGTGGTATCGAGAGCAGTTGTGGGTCCAGGTGCGCCTCCTGAGGGGGCACCCTCCCAGAGTTTACTTGTACATGGGGAAAGCACCCATTGTGAGGATGCTTCCCCTATTTTTGATGACTTTTTTGTGTAACTTTGGGCTGGCCAATGGGTCAGTGACACTAATTTTGTACTTAGACACATACATTGTGATATATATATATATATGAGAGATATTTTTTGCGGCTCTACATGTTGTGTCACCTGTTTCGGTTTATGGATGATGTTATTATGATATATATATATATATATATATATATATATATATATATATATATATATATATATATGTATATATATATATATATATAATATATATATATATATATATATATATATATGTGTATATATATATATATATATATATATATATATATATCTATATATATATACATATACATATATATATGTATATATATATATATATATATATATATATATATATATATATATATATATATATATATATATATATATATATATATATATATATATATTTTGTTTTTATGTATGATGGCTTACCTAATATACATTCCAAATTTAGGATATTAAGGCCTATGGGATCCTTTACCGGTTTGACTCCCTTGGCACATGCGTTGAATTTAATATAGTCAAATTGTCCGCTTGATCTTTTTGCATGTAAATGTTTTCTAAATAGATGTGTATCTCTTATCTCAAATGTTTGGTTTAACCCGTGACACTTTACGCATCCATTTAATCGAGGTAGACATGCATATGGCATATGCCCTGATGGAGGGCATCACACATAAGTCCAATGACAACATCATATTCTGTCAGTGACACTAATTTTGTACTTAGACACATACATTGTGATATATATATATATATATATATATATATATATATATATATATATATATATATATATATATATATATATATATATATATATATATATATATATGAGAGATATTTTTTGCGGCTCTACATGTTGTGTCACCTGTTTCGGTTTATGGATGATGTTATTATGATGTATATATATATATATATATATATATATATATATATATTTTGGTTTTTTATGTATGATGGCTTACCTAAGATACATTCCAGTTTAGGATATTGTTGCCTATGGGATCAAATACTCGGTTTTGACTCCTTGGCACATGCGTGAATTTAATATAGTCAAACTGTCTGCTTGATCTTTTTGCATGAAAATGTTTTCTAAATAGATGTGTATCTCTTGTCTCAAATGTTTGGTTTAACTGTGACACTACTAACTACGAATCGAGGTAGACATGCATATGGCGTATGCCCTGATGGAGGGCATCACACATAAGTCCGATGATAGCATCATATTCTGCCTGATTGTTTGTTGTTGAACCGATGCACACACCATTTGAGCGGAGTGGCAATCGGTCAAGGTGGTAGATGACCTAGGCAGTTGCGGCAAAACTTTGAGACCATCTTGATGCTCCATCAACAAATCCGAAATAAGGTTCGGGTTGATGATCCATGGTGGCACTTTGAGCATGTTTAATAAATATTTGGGTCAAAAATTTTCAGCAGTTGGGTTTGTATACGTTCACTGTAGGGAAGGGCCATCTTGGCCTTTATGGGTAGAATTTCTTGAGGTAAAGGCCATTGACGGGGTTGTTGAGACATGCCCTGTCTGGTTCTGTCAAGATGTATGCCCCCTGTCGGAGGAAATGTTTGATGATGTAGGGTCCTTTCCACAAGGTTTCAAACTTTCCTAGCCCTAGGGCTTTTTTGTAGCATCATAACAGAGGAGTACCCGAATGATGCTTTTACCCGTTTCTTGTGGGCCTCATTTTTTTGTAGTGACTATGGTCAACTTTCATTGATGAGCTCTAGTTGTACTAGGTGTTGTTTTAGAGGTTTTGTATCATCAAGGAGTTCGATAACGACATGAAAATTTGGGATCTTGCGAAAATCAATACAAAAGCGCAAAGTACCTTGATCTTTTGCGACAGGATTAAGGTGGAAATCCTAGGATGTGGGGGCAACTGCAATCTTATTTCCGATATGCAATGATACAAATTATATATGGTGAATTGCATTGTCAGCATTCGGTGGGGGAAGAATCTCTGTGATGGGAGTTTGCTTAAACGTAAGGTTGGGTTCCCCTCTAGGATGGTCAATTTCCCGTGGGTTGAAATTGTGCCTGCTGCAGAAGTGCCTGAATGTTTCCATTAGCAGGCATACCTCTAGTGTGTGGTTTTGGCCAGTGCAGATAGTGCATGGTATCACTGTGCCAACGAGGTAGATTTTATGGGAATCAACACTACTCGACGTCCCAGATGTGGATGCTTGGAAAGGATCTGTTGTAGAAGAGGTGGTCTTCTTCTTCCACTTCCATGTTGTTGGCTTAGGTGCTCCTGACTCTTTGGGGGAGTGTAGACTCAACGCTACTCTTTCCACTCTTAGCTTGGGGAGGTACGCATGATCTTTTCTTGGTTAGAGATAATTTTCTGAGGGAGAGAAGAGACTATGCAAAAACTGTTTGCAAGGGGCTTCAGTTCTCTACACTGATTAACTCGGTGGTCATTCAGGTCACATAGTCCGCATGTTATCCTGGGCTTGGCCTAGGTCATGCTTGGTCAGTATGTTGTCCTGGCTTGTCCATCAAACTTGTGTGGGTTTGGGGTTGTTGACCTAGTGGTGATTTACTTCCTAAATCGCCTGAGGGTATCGTCTCGTTTCTTCTCTATGGTATGAATCATATCGATGGTAGGACAAACTCGCAAGATATAGGTAGAGCATTGTTTATAGTGATTGCCTTGACATATTAGGAAAAATAGCCTAGATATGGGGGTCCCATAGTGCTCAGTTTGTGGTCTAGTAGGGAACCAACATCGTAACGCTGCTAAGTCAGGGCAAGTGGCAACCACATGATTGGGCTTTTTTCATAACGCGCACATTGGCCTTCTCTGTAGAGAGTGGTTGGGGGTGACTAGGGGTTCCCTGATTGGTCATTTTTCAGCTGACAAGAATAGGATGGATCTGCTCGTCACATCCTCTTGGGTTGTGGAGTTGTCTGTGGATTCCACGTCCATGTCATCTTATTGGGAGAGGTAGACTATGGCTGAGTGTAAACTAGCGAGGGCTAGCCATAATCGGGGGATATAGTGACAATTCTCCAGAACATGATTATCGGCGCATAACGGACATGTGAATTGCATTACTCGTAATCCAACGTAGTAAACCCGTTCTATAGGATACCAACTATGGATGAGTTTGAGGGTTGTGCATTCTTCGAGGAAGTGACCATGTTCATCACACAGTGTGCAGCGTATAACATGAGGGGGCATGACTGGGGGTCTTTCTAGTGCCCTTCATTCTTCCTGTAGGTACAGGATGCTACGAGGTTCATTTTCGGATTCCTGGGTGGAGGGATCCTCTTGATAGGATCACTCGATGACGTGTAAGGAATCCCTATATCGTGGGATCTCTGGGAAATGATGGGTATAGTGCCCATAGTTGTTGCAGAGAGCGCATGTGTGATTGGTACGCAATGCTTTGCATTTACCTTTGGTGGTAGGTTCCTTTTTACGGGAACGCGACGTCGCGATGTATGTCTCAGAGCCAAGGAGAGGTTTTAGTTCATCCAGCATTGGGAAGATATGGGTAGGGTGACCTATTACGTCACATATGGTGCAAACTAGTGATTCCCGTTGTATGGTGGGAGTCACCATATTCTTTCCTCTCTTCTCATTTTTCTTAACCGTGATCACTAGTTTTGCAACGGAAATTTCCTTTGCAGGGGTGGTTTCGACCATTTCTTGGATGGGTGGGGCCTCCTCAGGACTGAGGGGCTTCGAACCTGTGGCCGTGATGTGGCTGGCTCCTGTTCCCATAGGGGGGATGAGGTACCAAACTGGTATTTCCAATGATATGTTTTGTAACACAAGTGTTGCCAAAACCTGCTGGGAGACGAAACCAACTGAGGGGTAGAGGAAAGGGGTTTGGGAAGCGGCGTAGGCTAGAGAGGTTGTCGTGGCCAATGACTCAGTGCCATTACTTCTTGTGTCCATGTTTTGGCTAGATTTGGTGCTTGATGTGGACATTATTCACACTAAAGCCCCTGTGACATCGGGTGATGACTCAGGGATAATGGGAGGATCTCATAGGAATGACCCTAGAACAGATGACGATTTGAACTGGCCAGGGCGATATTCTTGGTACCTTGAAAGCACATCCGAGGATGTATCTACGTAGGCTAGAATTACATCAGTTTTTGTTAGGGGCCACTTCTCGCTATGCATCAATTGGTCTACAGTAATGATGCGGTCCTCGTGGGGGAACATCACAATGCGGAAGATGGAGGAGGCTATGGCTGGCATGGCATACATATAACTCCGTCCAAGGAGTATATTATAATCCAAGTGAGCATCCAAGACTTCAATGTCTATGTGGACCATATTTTAGGCTAAGCAGACCGAGACATTTGGTAGAGGCTGACGGGGTTGAAGGACGATCGTCGTATGCTCCAAGCATGATGACTAAGGGTTTTAGTTCCGGAGATCCTAACTTTTGCCAAAAAAATTTTGACATGATGCATGTGGATGCACCCTCATCGATGACACATCCATGAATTGTGATATTATAGACTGACACTGGTATCTGGAAGGCGACCATGGAAGGAAGCCTGGGGGTGGCTTTCTCTAAGTCAAAAGCCATTAAGCATGTATCAGCAGGGTTGATACCGCCTAACGCGGAAAGTAGGGCTTTCCGTTGTTTTGGGCATGACTGAAATACTTCCAAAGCTAACATAACAACGGGAGATTGTGCTAAATCATCCATGATACTATAATTATGTGCCTCTTTGGAGTAGTGTCCTACTCGCCTATTGGGTCCCTTAACCATTTTTGGCAATGGTTCGATAGGAATCTTTGAAATGGTCAAAGGTGCAGTCGGTGCACTGGTACTTGCCCTTGATATATTGGTGTCTAGTGGGGTGTCTTAATTGCGATTCCATGTTTGGAAAAACATCTCTTCACTAGTCATGTATATTTCGTGGCTACTTTTCCCGGAGTCATCTATATTTTTCTGTTGAGTGCTTACCGTCCCTTGATGGGGTAAAGGTTTATGAATCACAGCTGGTTGCTGGGAAGATCCTCCTTGTCCTTAGTTACTCTGTAGTTTCTTTAGCTCCGGGATATTGGGACAATGGTGAGTATAATGGCCGTACTCACCACATATCAAACAAGAATGGTTTTTTCAGAGAGGTGGCCTTTTTCTCTACTCTTGGGTATTGCTTGGCTCCTGTCTCTGATTCCAGTTGGAGTTGCCTCCAGCCTGGGATCACGGTGGGTGTTGTTGGTTGTTGCCCATCTATCTAGGGTTCCCTTTTGTCTTGTTTTTTTCTTTTTTCTTCACCACGTTAGGATGGTAGTTCTCCTGGTTATATTGGTGAGGTTGGTTTTGGGAAGGCTACACAAAGTTCACATGTGCATTGGTCTGCATAGGCAGGTCTTGTGCTGGGGACTGAGCATAAAGTGGTCCCTGGTTTGCACCTGGCTGTTGGAGGGGAGCTCTTCTGTCAATGTTTCTCTTTGTGTACTGGGTGCCCTGAGCCGTAAGATAGGGTCCTCCCTGGTGATACATTGGCGCCCTATTGGTAAAATTTTGCTGAGGCATATGATGAACTTGAAAATCGAGTTGAGGTACGTTCTGGGTAGAACTATACGTGTAACTGGGATTTTGACTGCTGCTGCCCGACGTGCCTGGAAATTCTTGATAAGCTTGCAGGCGTGGGGCGTTGGGCAGAATATTGTAAATGAATCCTGATAGCATATAAATCAGCTCAAGCTATTGGGCTTTGCTGATGGCATCCTCTTTGGATGTGGGCCTTATTTGCGCCACATCCTTTGAAATATATGTCGTGAGAGTTTTCAGGAACAAATCTAAAAGGACCTGGTCGTCGAGTTTTGCTTTACATAAACTACGACGCTGCCTCCATTCATGGAGATGGTCCAAGATATGAACGGTGGGGGTTTTTCTAAAATGTGTCAGTAATTCCATTCCGAAATCATGGTGAATGGATAACTGAAAATATGTTAGGAATGCGGTGGTGAGGGCGCTAAAGGTTCCATGTGAAGGAGAGGTTTTCTCCACGTACCATTTCGCAACCACTCCAATCAAACTGCATTGAAATATTCTTAATCTAATAGCATCATCAATGATACTATTCGATGAGAACCACAGGTGGAAGGTCATGACATGATTACCTCGATCTTCTGCTTGATTTCCTTTGAAATTTGGAATATCCGAAGGGAGCTTCATGGGCATTGGAGGCCATGTAGGGTTGTGTGTGATGGGGTCATTCATCAGCTTGGTTAAATCGGGTAGATTCAGCAAAGCTAATAAAGGTGACGGGGAGGTTTACGCCATTGCAATGTGCGAAAACACAAAGTTATGGTTAGGAAGAGGGTTGGTCTCTGACGTACCCTGCTGTGTATTCGGCTAGCTTCCCGAATGGGTCACACTCCTCTGTCCCCTAGGGGTCGTGCAAGGAGTGGTGTGTGGTGTGGTGTTGGGAGACCAACCAGGGTTCCCAACTAAGGATGCCCCAATAAAGGACAAACCAATAATGGTGGTAGCATTCCGTCTTTGACGCCTAAATGGCGAAAGACCTAGAACCCCTCCCGGTAATGGGGGGAGGTCCAAAATATACCTAGATCGACGAGGTCCTATTGGGTCTATTCTGATGTCGAATAGGTTTGTTTTTGGAAAAATTTGAGAGGATAGAGTCTACGTTCAAAGAAAAACTATGATCACATACATAAAACAAAGCGAAAATAAAAATAAATTTTCCTTTTAAATTAATTCTATGTGGTCAAGCAATCAAAAAAGTGGTTTTGGTTTTTTTGCGTATGATACTCAAAATCCTAGAATATATATTCATCCTCACACACTCAAATGTAACTGGACCTTGAGAAGATATATTGCGAGTGTTGGCACAACGTCCGTAAGAGTTGGTGACGCCCCCCGTCAGCTAAAGGAAATCCACCAAGTTAATGGTAGAGGGTCTGGCGCTTTCCTGCACCATCACCTATAGGGAAAGGAAGCCCTAGATTTTGCAACTAAGTACCACCCTCCCATGTGAGCATTTGAGTCTTGGGCTTCTTGGTAAGTCAGCTAACGGTACCCAATATCATTCGGGTCAGATAGCCCCAATTGATACCGCACGCCCTGCGCCTAGGCCTAACCCCCTCTGAAATAGGTCTCTGTCATGCTCAGGTTTTCTTTTCCGTGGGCTAATAGGTGGATTTGAAGCTCCCTAAACAATCAAATTCTATGTTTCAAGATGAATAATAATCAAGGTGGCTTATTGAATGCCTACCCCCTTGATCCTAACTTAAACTATAAATTCTTTTGTGGCCCCTTTGGGGAGAATTTAGTGAGTTTGGTTAAGTTAGTTTTAGGTGTCTTTACTTTGCTTAGTGGGTGGATGTGTGTGAGAAAAGAGTGGACAAGCACATAGTTTGAACATGTGGATATGCGATGATCCTTTTCAAAATCCCCTATTAAACTATGTTTTATTGTTCCTTGCTCAAAATAAAAACATGCGCGAATATGGGTCACTTTCTATATTTCCTAGTTAATCTATGTGATAAACTATAGGGATATGACGAGTTGTGAATAGAGAGTGTTCATATGCTTACCTAGGATCACTAGAGGGTGCAAAGGTAGCAGATATTACTTTCTCTTCTATCGAAAATTCAATCCTAGTCCCGAAATCCTAGTGCAAAAATTGAACTAAACTAATAACTGTTACGCTAGAAAAAGAAACTAACTAAGCATGCATGGACTTGGGCCACTTACTTTGGATAGTTATCTAGGTGTGTTGGTACCTAAATTTGCAAAACATAAATCTTTTTCGGAATGCAATTTATTTTTCCCCCTACTTAAACTATGTGTGAACTTTGCAAAAATCAACTTGAAAAAAAAACTGACACTAAGCCTACAAAAATCAGCTAAGAGTGAGATTTAGCAAGCTGCGGGGTACCAAAACCAGTGTTGGTAGATGTATTATGGGCTGCTAAGCATTTTATAAGCAGGGAAATATAGAAATAAGGGAGAAATTTATATTTCTGTCTTTTGTGCGTAAAAGGCTGAAACAAGCACGATGTCTGCGTGCGGGTCAACTCTGAATGCGCGCCTTGGGCACGTCTGTGGGAGGGAAAAGTTCTCAAATTCCTGCAAAAGTAATTTTTGGAGTTTTTCTACTTCATTCTGTCACTTGGGATAAACTAGGGATTGTAAGAGAAAAAAGGGGAAATTCGGCTCCACTCCACAACACAGACAGGGGTCTCTGCAAAAAAGAGGCACAACCACATAAACTTGGTAATAAATGTTAGTGGAGTCACCAATCCTATTTTAGTGTGTTTGGTGCATGTATGTACGAAATCACACCAACTTAATGGGTGTGGCTTACCCACTTAAGTTATTGGTAACATGCAGAAAAAGAAGTGGAGTCAAACATGTTAGTGGAACAAGCTAGAATCATAAACATACTAGATAGAGAAATAGCATGTATATATAAACTAAAACTAAAAAAAATAAACAAAAGCTTTGAATAGAGTAAAAAAACTGAAATAATTCGAATGGTGGCTCTTCAGCCCCTCTTATTGAGTTTTGGTAGGAAATAAGGATGAAACTTTAACCCTCTTGCCAAAGGGCCCCTAGAACATGGGTTCTAAGTCCTGATGCAAGGATTTTTTTACTCCCAAGCTTGCCTTGGTGCAAAGTATCCCTCTCTCTACTGTGGTGGACTGAACTTGTTGGATGGACAACAATTGAGTCCCCTCTATTTTCAGCTCCAGATCACACACTACTGGTATTTCTTGGGCAATTCTGGCCATCATAACAAAGTGTTCACCCATTCTTCATTTGATGGTGGCCTTATATAGGAGAATTCAGATCCTCCTTCCCTCTCTTGGTACATTGTGGATGGTGACCCAAGAGAGGGGGATGATTCATTTGTGTGCTACAAATATTCCATTGTGTGCTCACTTGATGTTTAAGGAGGCTTTGGTGGCTGTCCTTAGGTGGCTTCAAGTGAGGAATCATTGTCCTGGAGTGTGCTTTTTGTGGTCCCGGAAAGTGACTTTCGCCACTCCCAGGATTGTGCACATTTTAGGTCATTAGTCACTCAAAGGCACTCTTCACGAAGGATAATGCATGCAAAAGCATTTATGACTTGCTCAAATTTTATTTTTCCTCAGACCTTAGAGAATTTTAAATACTTTCTAGATTCTGTAATGTCTTCCAGCCCTGTAAATCCTTCTTCTTGACATTAAATAATGTCATCTTCTGCTTGTATGATTTTCCAGTGTTAACAGAAACCTAATAGAGTACATTATATGATTACATGAGAAGAATAAGGTCATTAAGAAAAAAAAAATCTAAATACACAGTCATGAACACTCCTTGCAAGTGATACATACCAATTTTACAAACTTATTTCCATGGAAAATTACACCACTAACCATTACTTTATCTACTGTGCTAGCATTTATAGACCAAGAACAAAACCATACAAAACATAAGATGCAATTTAATAAGTAAAAAAAAACCACACTTACCCTTGTATTAACTCCATAAACTATGGTTTCAGTTCCTCATCCCTCAATATTTGGATTCCCTTTTATATTGATTCAACTGTCTCAATGGAAACCATGACACTTGATTATTCAGTGAAGATCTTTTATTGTAGCCCTTGTCTTATAAATCACTTAAAAATATGCTCACTTGGATTCCTGGTGGCTTAGTTGAAGACACTTCTTTTCATGCACTCTTCTTATAGAATCACTTGGCTGCAAATCAGGTGTTAACAAAAATGATAGTAGAATGGGGAAAGCATGCCTCATCTATCTTGAGAGATCAATTTAAGCATATACACTAGCATACTTGAAACCTTCATAAAGGACGTGCACAAAAAAAAAAAATTTCACTCATAACAACAAGTATTACCAGACTGGTGTAGAAATCTTATTAGAGAAATAAAAAAATTTATAAGATAAAGGCATGTTTCATAATACCCAAAAGCATAGAGGGTGCATGAGTCTTTTCCCTTCTATAAAATTGATCCCTCAAAGTTTGTGCATGAGCTAGCATTACAATATTTCCAAAATAATGTCATATAGGAAGATAAAACGCTTTCACTTAAAGCCTTCAAACATAATACTAGACAATTCCATTAAGGAAGTCATTGAAATATCATGTGCAGGTCCATCAATCATGTTCAGGGGTGTAAATATGTTTAAGACAGTAATCTTATCTATTAAAATTATTTGGAAACAAGAGTTCTGCTAGATCAATTAATTTGATATTCCAAAGTTTTCCAAAATTATGCAAATGTAGTTTATAGTAACCATGAAATCAGTGCATAGGGTGGCAAACAATTAATGTTATTTAGAAACAATTCCTTAGTGTATTGTTCACTGTGCAAACCTAGTAACAAACGTACTAAAAATAAACCTTTCGTACAAAACGACAACCATAAAAAACCTTGTTATACGGCAACTTCTTTACATCCATGTTCAAACTATAGAGCCATATAGCAAGGAGGAAAATGCTACATTATGTGTTGTAACTCAAATTGACCCAATTAATTTTTTTTTGGCTTCTTCTATATTGACTCAAACTCTACTGGATTTTCCTCTTCTTCAAATATATTTGGGTTTTCTCATTCATTTGACATGTCACAACTCTGTCCAGCATTTTCCATCAACAATATGTGGGATCAAGCCTACCTACTTGAATTTGGTGTAAAATAGATACTACATCTTTGATGAGATTACTGTCAAAGGGAACAAGATTGAATGTTGTGCCTTGAAGTTTCAGAATAGTTACGATGATTTTCTAGTATGAATCATAGCTATTTTCTCTTTTCTTTTGTTGGAATTGAAAGCAGATTGATAATAGCACTAGAAACATAAATTTCTAAAGGAATTTGGTAGTGCATAATGAAACTGCAATTGGTACCACCAGAGTTATCATTTCGGGTGGCATTGGCCCTGTAAGGATTTCTACCAATGACTTACATGTGCTTAATTTAAATCATTTAAAATAAAAATGGTATAGGGTGGTTGTGCAAGGACCCAAGACAAAATTTTGAATCCTCAAAAATATGAACGCATTAAGAACAATAACCTTTCTAAGAAAACTGAAATAACAAGCTTGTGGTAAAGAAAGTGATTGTGTGTTATATATTTGATGGAATTCATGATAGCTATAAGCAAGACAGTTTCCAAGTTGCAACTAGAACATGGTTTGGTTATGGAAATAGATCCAATAAAGAGAAATAGGGTTGCCTTCACTTTTGAACAAGATGCAACTCAGAAAATAAATGTTTCTAGGGATTGGGACTTAAATGATGGCCAGCACAAGGTATTGTAGACTTCACTTGGTGCAATTTTTTTCACTAATGTAGGAGATTCCCGCAAAGTGAAATATGTTTTCCTATATGGTGGCTATCTATTGGATCATGTAATATTAGCCATGTCACTAGAACCCGGAGATAATTATGAAGTTCAAGTTCAATTTTTTGTTGAACATGGAATTCTTGCAATGTTGGGTATCATATGCACACAAAGGTTTCCTTACCCTTCTAGTGCATTTGGAATTGGATCAGATAGAAAAACGATGTAATTCTGAAAAACATTTATGTTTAGAAAATGATTAAGAGGGTCACTACAAAGACACAAGTTTCTATAATTTGGGATTATATATAGTATTGGGTCAAGAACTTAGAGTGGGGGTTAGTTTATGTAATTCAATTATTTCTATCTCAATACCAAAACAATGTCAGAAGGATATCGTAAAGGTTTCCTAGAAAAATCATCTCATGACATTGTATTGAGTGCAAAAATGGTCAATATGTTTGCACGGTTGATTCCTATTTTGGTAACGTGTTTAATTTATGGGGTTGTCTATGCACAATGCTATAATTTCTTCATAGAATAGGGTAGCATAGTGGATAGTGATTATTGGACATATTGAGATCCCTCCTGCATCCTTGTAGTGTTTCGTAGCCTTCAGTATTATTTTCCTTGTGCCTATGTCTAACTGAATCTTTGTTCCACTGGCCAAAAAGTTTTCATGTCACAAGCACAACATTATGATGCTCCAAAGGATAGGATTTGGGGAATTTTTTTATGTTCTTGCCATGATATTTGTGTCACTCACAGAACTCAAAAGAGTTAAAGCATCAAAGGATAATGGTTTAGTAGACCTGCCCAATGCAACAATTCCAATGACTATCTTATGGTTGCTTCAACCACACATTCTTAATATCCGAAATATTTTCAATTAGGTCATGTCCAAGAAAAAAATTAAGTTTATGAAATTTGGGGAAAAACTAGACACCTTCTACATTGAAGAAGCTGCCAAAGGAAATGGAAAAGTGAAACCTTATAGACAAGCTTGAGATCTTATTGATCTCGTGCATCCTTCATGATTGGAAGGATTCAATCATCACGTTGTAGACAACCAAGGCTCTCTTGCCTTGATCTAAATATCTCACAATTATAAATAATTTCATTAATGCAATTACATGTAAAGAAATGGTGGATACATCAAAGGTAAAATGGTCTTAGAACCACAGTAGAGGAAAAAAATATTATAAGACATTGCATAGTCTTTCAAGCCCTTCATTGAGTGAACTTCATAGCAGGAGATACTACTTTGTTCCAACAGACTTATGGGTAGAAGATATTGATGAGCTAAAAATATATTTGTATTGGAGATTTATGTTGGCCATCAAATCAGATGGATAGTTTTTTTATGTCTTTGATTGGGGAAGCATTGTGAGTGTACTCTTCTCGTTGGTTGCAAGGTATGTCCAAGGAAAAATACAAGGCTGAAACATAAAAAGGAAATGCAAGGAAAGATTATAATTATAAATATGCATAGATTACTAAAAAATATCAACTACTTTTGGAGTCAATTGTGTCTTTGTTGCCACCAGAGAATATTTAAACCTCATGCCATTTTTTATCAAAGTTTCCCCAAGCAGCAACCATTTTAGAGAATACTAGAGCACTTCATGAGACACTGACACTATTTAATTGGGAAAATTTGGTTATCATAGGTGCACTCAGGGAGTCCAGAGGTGTTACACACCTCCACCCTTCTCACTTAGTCATGTTAAGTTGAAACATGTATGATAGGGAATCTAGAGGTGCTCCACACCTCCACCCTGATTATTGAGAATATCTAGTTGTCATCGGTACACTAGGGAATCCATAGGTGTTCCACACCTCCACCCTTCAACGAGTGCACTAGGGAATCTAGAGGTGTACCATAACTCCAACCTTCTTACTTAAGCATTTTCAGTTGCAACAGGTATGCTAGGGAGTCCAGAGGTGCTCCACACCTCCATACTGTTTATTGATAATATCTAGTTTTCATCAGTACACTAGGGAATCCAGAGGTGTTTCACACCTCCACCCTTCAACAGGGCACTAGGGAATATAGACGTGTACTATACCTCCACCATTCTGGCTCAAGGATATTCAGTTGCAGGCTTATTTCGGGATTCCAGAGGTAGTATTCCTCCACCCAACAACCATGAGGGATTCCAGAGATAAAATCTCCACCCTCACTTGACTCAAGGATTCCATAGATATTCCTCCACCCTGAGATAGAAACTCCACCCTGAGATGGGATTCAAAATTTTACTCAATTGAAGCGAGTATAGAGCAACAAAAATCCTCCACCCCTTATTCTATGAGGGATTCCAAAGGCACAATCCTCCACCCTCAATTAACCAAGAACCCTAGAGTGCCAGGAAATCATTGTTTTTTTTTCCTGGAGACAAGGGTTCAAGTTTATTTTATAGGGCTATGATGAATGCAATATTTTCTAGGTGTTCCTACCACACTTGTTGGAATATGTCTAAGAAATGGACATGACTGTAAGGTTTTTTCTCTCTGTAAAGTAAATTTAACCAAGTAATAGTTATTCCTACCCATATTGTATATCAAAAGGGACATCATTATAAGGTATTTTCCCTATGCAGGGTAGAGGCAATTGTATCCAATGCTGAAAGTTCACCCCACCACCCATATTTCATAGATGTATGTGAGACAAAAAGAGTAATCATGGTCATGTTTAACTTCCAGAAAGCTCGTTTTCACCATTAAACCATGTCCTAAAACCCAGATGCTAATTGGTTGCAGAGGGAGTAAATTTTTTGTGCCATAAGTGTTAAGGGTACAATCCAAGAGAATCATGGGGACTCACCTTTAATACTGTGGCTTAGACCTTCCATCATCACGGTGTTGACCCCATGGTTCCCAGGTGTGCATCCCTCCTTGCAGCAAAAATGCTCTCCTCTTTGTCCTTCCCTTCCCCTTCTTTTATATTTCTTGAATTCCTTCCTTGTTATTAAGGCCCAACCTTTATCAACCAACCAATATGATTTGTTTCGTAGGTCCCTCAATTTCTTGCCATTTGGTCCCTCCTTCCCTCCTTTCCCTCCATCTTCCATTGTTCCAAGGTTTGTTCTAAAATCGACATGATGTGCAAAAAAAACATTCTCAATCATGTGCCAGAATTTATGGAAATATCTGTGTGATCTCCATACTCAATTATTTTTTTAATGTTTGTGCATATTACTTATGGTAACACATCAATTTGTAATGTTAATGAAATCCATTCTTGAACGATTAGGAAATTGTCAACAAAGGCTTAACATTTTTATAAGGCCTTCCCTGGCATTCCTCCCCTAACCATATGAAAGGAGTCATCTTATATTTTCTAGCTTTAAAAAGTGGTTCTATATATAAGTTCATGTCAAATTTCATAAACATATATTTAGCCACCTATCCCCAATCAGGATGATACTTATATATATGCAGAATGATTAGATTCATTACACTATCTCCTTGAACCTATGAGATACAATTAGTGTTTTTTGATATCCCAAACCTAGACTGGAATGTAGAAATGAAAGAAAAATCCTAATGATAAAGAGTCAATACAATGATTCCATGACTTCCTAAATAAGATAATTTGGCAAGAGAAAAATATTAGTTTCAAAATGAAAAATACTACACTTGAAATCTAAGAAATACATTTGAGATTTGACCTTTTATGTCTAAATAATACATCTAATTTTCAATCATATATGTCCAAGGGATAAGTCTAAGATCTGCAAAAAATAATTTTGAGAGTCTATATGCATATACATTTGAGAAACATATAATTTAAGTATTAAGAGCAAGATCATGGCAAAAAAATTAGTGGATTTTGGTAGCTTTTTACCAACAATTTTTTTTGGTATTATAGTGCCTCCTTTTGCAACTATCAATAAGTCTTCCCTACCATATTTTGTTGATTTTTTTCTATTGGCATGATTTTTTTCATGGGGTCTCATTGAGAAAAAAAATTATGAGTTCAAAGACCATAATTGTGTAATCTCAAAGCATTTTCTAGCCATTTTTGAAGGAGTCTGCTAAGAAAAGTTAAAGGTATTTTGCTCAGCTAAATTCTCAAAGAATTTTAACTCTTGTTTTATACACTTGTACTTTTGATGAGACTAAATATCCTCAATCTTATCCATACCATTATCATCCTAAATTAGGTGTACATATACATTGAAATATAAGGCCTACATTTCTTTCAACCTTACTAGCTCTCAATATCCTTTCTAGACCATGAAGTAAGATTGCTATAATCCTTGGATATAACTAAATTAGTAGATTACAAAATGGCTCCGTGAAATCCAAAAAAAATTAATAGAAGGTAGGCTTTGCCCAACCAACAACCTACCATTTTCCAAAATATGTGTGCAACTTGTTTTCCAGAGAAAAATAAAGAGCGATGACATCATTTCCATCACAAAAAATCAATGTCACTTTTCATTGCAGCTCAACAGACATCAAATTGTAAATTTATGATAGGTCTGAACATCTTCATTTGTACAATCCACATGTTTAGTAATTCCTCTCCCCATGGAAAACTTGGCCATGCAACATTGTTCTCATGGCTCTGAGTAAAAACCACTTAAATCCGCAACTTATACAAACATGAAAAATGATTAAAATAAAATTACAATTTATCAAATGATAAATACCTGCAAATGAAGAAAAACATACAACCATGAATCCATCACTTGATAAACTTGTTCACCCAACCAACATTAAGAAATTTTTTTGATGAACAAGACACCTAATTGGGATTTTCTCTAGTAAGCATTGCACATATATTTGCAATCAATATTTTTACAATATTAAACCCTCTAAACAAGCTCTTCAAACCAATCACCCACATTATCAACATTTTTTGAGTGAGTTGGTGTGTAAGGGAGGCTTTGAAAAACACAATGTCGCAGGTTAAAAACCCTAGGAGATCCATGCCCACTGCCATCGATGACCATTTGGGGTTGAACTTGCAGCGATGAAGGTAGAAAATATTCTTTCAACATCTATATTTGCAGTGAATTCATAAGCTCCACCATTGGTTTTTTCCCAAAAATAATATAAGATAATATCATAAGTGTTTGGATTGCCAACCATCTTAAGGTTTCAAAATGCATTGAGGCTTCAAAACACGTTGAGGTAATTATATCTACATGAAGATGATGTCTAGATATTTTTCTATCAAGAAAAACCTTTTAAATACCAACTCTATAAGTATTAGACCAACTAGGCTCAGGCGACAAAGGCGAAGATGCAGATGGTGACAACAGTGGAGATAGAGTAGGATGTGACTAAGAATGACCCAACCAATGTCGATGTTGGGGAATACATTCAAGATCTTCTAGGGGGGAGTGAACTCACGATTCCTCCAAGTGCCTATTGAAGCAATGCTTTATCATAAGGCCTTATTTTTTCCATGGAAAAGACCTCCAAATAACCTTTTGAAAACCAAAATAACTTTCCCCCTTCTCTGGAAATGTAGAAAATGGTCGCCAAGTTTCACTAGAGAAACAATGGGTGTAAACCAACAATAATAACAACTAGAAATTTCCCCTAATAGTGAAAAGGTACACCGAAATAATAAAATATTTGGGAAGGTCATCTTGTAAAAACTAAATCACTAAATATAATTTTTTTTAGAGAATTTTAATTAAAATAAACAAATATTTGGTGATATTTCACAATAGTGAATTACTAAATATTAATTAAAATAAAAAAAATATTTCTCCAACTATAATAAATTATTATAGTGAATATTAATTAAAATAAAATGAATATCTCCCACTACAAGAAAC
Source organism: Pinus albicaulis (assembly GCA_034641835.2). Classification (NCBI taxonomy): domain Eukaryota; kingdom Viridiplantae; phylum Streptophyta; class Pinopsida; order Pinales; family Pinaceae; genus Pinus; species Pinus albicaulis. The sequence goes on along the minus strand of CM076584.1, from coordinate 578,405,292 downwards.
AAATGAATATTAGTTAAAATAAAATAAATATCCCCCACTACAATAAACAAGTGAATATTAATTAAATAAAATAAATATTTTACCAACTCCATTGCAATGAACTAAAAAGTTGTAGCTATCCATCCTCACTGCACATGGAATCAATTAAGTTGGAATTTGGATGTTTGGAAGATACAGTTCCAAAAAAAAAAAATTGGTCTTGCATGAATGACAACCAGCCCATGTGCATAGTTTGAATAGTCGGAAGCAAAGGGTGTCCATAGTATGTTTGTTGATTGGTTATTCCCTTGAATAGTGTTGAAGTTATTTTCACCAATAATTCGACCTTTTCAAGGTTGGAAATCCACTTATCTAGCTATTATTTACCATAATAAATTGTTTTCCATTCATCTACTTCAACTTGGAAAGAAGAACCTAGATGAGGCATTTCAGGTAACCTGTGAGGGGGTCACTACTCAGGGAAGTCTTAGCTAAACTCAAATTCCTCTTAGGGTGAATCCTCTATTGTTTCCTCCCCCTATTTTTGTGTGCTTCCATCATCAATTGTTGCACTTGTTGAAGCCCAACTAAGAGAATATCTCCCTTCACACCCACATAGCCCAAATGTGAGTTTCATTATTTTAGGTTTTTTAACTATTGATTTAAGGGCACTTTCAATATTTGTTTTGGAGCACTTATCTTGAATGAATTGAATGGTTATGATTCCAATGTGAAGTCTTTTTTCTCAAAGAGTTGTATTTCCTTGAAGGAGATGCCAACATTTTCAAATGCATATCTCACAGCAGGCCACAAAATAATGCAGAGTTAGACTTTAGGGATTCAGATGCATCAATAGGTGTATCTTTAGTACTACCCACTTCCTGTATTATAACTAAATTCACCTTGAGCATAAATACCACATCCAAATCTAGACGTACAAAATGATAATAAGGAAAACACAATTAAGATGTAGAGATAAAAGTAGAAAGAAAATGGAGATGTTAAAAAACAAAGCCCAAAACATATCCCAAAAGTTAAACCAATTATAAAAAATGCAGATTTTCCTAAAATCGATACTAAAGAGGGAATTTGAAATTTTAAGAGAGAAAGACCAAAAAAATAATATACAAACAAAAAATTGAAGATTCAAATATTAACATTAAAATCATAAAACAAGGTGACCTAGAGGTCAAAGCACCAACAAAAATTACATATTTACATAGATACAAACACTAATTGAAAATCCACCGAACCCTAATCCATATGCTTATCCAACATATTTTTTAAAATGATTTAAGGAACACACATGAAGGGCCTGACCACATAGACTGGATTTATTTGGCTTAGGAACTAGGTCTAAGGGGAAACTACTCTTCCAAAATTCCAAGTGACATGCACTCAAACTCATTCCTCTGAAATTCCATTCCATTTGGGTGAGGCAAAGCACAACAAGAATTGAACTCTGATGAATGGCTTAATACTTTGTCGACCTCTGTATTAAACCAAGGCCTAATTAGCAATCCCAAATAAAATTAAAGGAAAAGGACTCTACATATTCATATTTTGAAACCACATCATTTCATATGTTAATTTTTTGGTGAATCTCATTGAGATATTGAATTTGCATAGTACAAATCTCTAGGTAATTTTTTTTGCAATATGAATATGTAATTTTATTTGGCAAAGGGTGAAACATTGCAGTTTAAAAAAATTCACTGCAAGTGTTGCACTTGCAAAAAACTAGAGGTTTAGATAAAGAACAACAACACCGATTGAAAAAGACCTGGAAAACATGGCACCAAATATCGAACATCTGCAAATTTATAAATCGGAACTTGAAAAAAAAACTACATCTATTCACAAATTTCATCAAGATGCTTTTACATGCCTCCAAGGGAGGAAGGTGATTTATAGAGTGCCCAACTCAACTGAATCATGATAAGGGAAGTTGCAATAAGGTGAACTGCAATGATTGAAATTTATAATTTCCCAATCCACAACCTTGCCAACTCAAAATAAAAATTACAAAAATTCTGAGAAATCATAGAAGACCGGAGTACCCACCTAAGAGGCATTGAATCAAAATGATTTCTGACGTTGTTGATGAGATTCTTTGGAAGCTGGCTCTCGGGGAACATCTGCATCAAATTATAGAGCACACTTGCACAAACCAACTTCCTTCATTCGTTTATGGATCCATCTCTCGATATGGTGTCAAGATTCAAAGTGTTCTTCCCTTCTACGTTTTTATCCAGACTATGCCATTTTTTCTGCACAACATCCTTAACCCCACTCTTATTGTCGTCGTTGTTGTTATCAAATATCTAGTTTTTGGAAGAACCCAATACACTATTATCCCCTGCACCAATATCTAATATCTCCCTATTCCTCACCAACACTTGATCCACCATATCCTCATCTATGTTTGGCTTGCTGCAACAACATTATAATGCTTCCACTATTGAAGAATCCTTATCCAGATCTATTCAAAAACTGTTGTATAAGTATTGCTATTATCAATGCATTCTACACTGACCCAAATGTTTGATGAGCCAAAACTAGTTAGACAATTTTTTCATTAATGGGATCTGAAGAGTTCGAGATGCTTGATGGGTGTTAAGGAAGCATGTATAAAAACTTGGGTATTGATGAATCAAGCTCCATATTTCTGAAACCCCATAACTACAAATTTCCACATATACAAAAATCTCACATCATACAAAAACTTGTGCTCTATGAAATTGTAAGGAATTAGGGATGGAAATAAGAAATTGCAGACCATTGCACATATTAGTGAGTGGCCACACAGTTATTATCTTACAATGTATGAAGCATCGAAAAATAAAGAGGAATCATATGGGATTCACTACTAATATGTCAAGATGTGTGCGAGAGATAAGAATCTATGAATCTCCAGTCACTTAATTATGGTGTAGCGATTAAAGCGTGGAAGGGTATTGTTAAGGGGATGAATGCATGTAGGCAGCGCGTGAGAAGGAAACATGGTTACTTAGGTGCATTTAGGTCGCTACAAGACCATATCAGAAGGGTGAGTAGGAAACCATTATATATATATATATATATATATATATATATATATATATATATATATATATATATATATATATATATATATATATATATATATATATATAATATTGAGTGCAATTTTTTCAATATTTTATGTTGTTTGGAGCCTTGTCTTGTGCATATATAATAAATATCGTGAACTCAATGATTAGAGGCATGGAGAGGCATTGAGGGTCCGATTCTCCATAGTAGCCCAATTTTTTCCAAACCCTTCCAACCTCTCACCTAGACACCAAACTCGAATACATATTTGAAGCTGATGTTTGTGGCACCATCCAAGCCCTCGAAACAGAGGGATCCAGCGTGATAGGTGGATATAAAAATGACAACTCCCACTATTTTTTTGGCTAGTTGGCGGGGACTACCACATGATTCAAAGTGCCATCTGGTAAAAAATTATTGGATAGAAGGATGAAAATTATTGGATAGATAACAAATAAAATTTAAAGATTTTATTGGCTATATGGGCTCAATCAAATCCATTATAGGAACACCTTGAGTGTAATAAAATTTTATTTTTCAATCATAAGGAGATAATCACTAGAATGAAACTAGAGCAAGTAGGTTGAATAATTGTGAAATTGTTTGTTTTTAGTGCTTATTGATTGATGTGTAATTTTTTTTTTTTAAGTAATTAGTAAATTAGGTGGTGGGAAATTCCATAATTGTTTTTTCCAATAAGAAAAAAAAAATCATTTTTTAATTAATATCAATGCAAAGTTGAAATTTATGCCATTTAACATATAACAACTGTACTTCAAATCTATGAAATGACATTCTAATATGTGAAATATCTAATAATCAATCAATATCAAAATTTCGATAGGATTCAAAACAATTTCATAAGAGCCTAGTACTACTATGTTCCCATAGGATTCAAAACAACTTCATAAGATCCAAGTACTACTATATTCATAATATACGTCCATAATAGAGAAACAAATCAATATACAAGTTAACAAAAAATATCCTAAGATAAAAAATATAGATACACAAGAAAATTGAAGTCTTTAACTAAAGTAAATGTTTCATATACTAATTAAATAACAATTCTCCTTATAGTTATTTTTCATAATGAATTTGACCCACTTGTAAGCCGACTCCTATTTTGGATAATTTGTTAGCCTTTGAATTTAATTCCCTATGTATGTGATCAAATATTATAAACTTGAATATTCTAATTAACTCCATAACTCTAATAATCCACTAATCGAATAAATAAGTGTTTAAGGAAGTATAATATTTCAGTAAATCTACAACAACCTTTGAATCCCCTACCACTTGTACGTTTAGATTGCCGAAGTGCCATAATTAAAATGTCTTACATAAACGACTAATTTGTATTATTTGAGTACTTGTTATGTAGTTGTATTTTTGTTCCTAGACTAAATTAGTCATTAATTTTAGTCATTTTTAATTTTATTACTTATTTGATAGTCGTATATTTTAACCCGAGACTAAATTAGTAATTTATGTTAATTGTTTTTTATTTAGCCACTTAAGATTGCACATTTTTGGTATTATTTCATTGGGAAAAGCTATGGCGACTAAATTGTTTAGTCACCTAGTCACTAATTTCATCATTTTATAGTAGTGTTGAGAGATAAGGTCACGAAAATTTGAACGAATAAAAATAAAACTATTGTTCAATACCTATCCAGATTCACTCAGGTGAGAGATGAACTTGGAGGAGTTGGAGATAATGTGCCATCATATGAAATTGTGAGCTTAACACTCCTTGGTATTCCAAAGTCCAGGCACAAATATCAGGATTGATTTAATAGTAGAAACAAGCTCCCATATTTGGAGAGACTTTGGTATAACTTGGCGCAAGAGGATATTGGAAGAAACCCTAGAGATGGTGTCACATCCATAACTGATGAGGAAGAAAAATTTTCCTTTGATGGAAAATGAAAGAAAGCAAAAGGAAAGAAAGCCCAAGTCAAGAGAAAATCCAACCAGAACTATGGCAAGAAGAAAGACCTCATTAAAATTAAATCCTTCACTGCCATGAGTAAGGACACTATGCAACCAAGTGTCCATGGAAGAAATATATTAAGAATCATGCGACAAGAGCAGGAGGAGATGTTCTCACATCACAATTCGAGTTGAATTTCACCCTCGTTACTGGTACGAAAAATAATAAATGAGGTAGTGTATGGTACTTAGACTCTGGTGCTTCATTTCATATGACATGAAATAAGGAGTTCTTCAGTGGCTTAGAGGTCAAGGACCTATAATTACACATAAATATTGGAGATGATGGATGATATAGTACCAAATGGATTGGCACTGTCACCTTTAAGAGGCAGTTGAGCTACCATCTTCACCTAAAGAATGTAATATATGTGTATGTTTTGAATAAAAAGCTATTTTATGTAGTTGTACTTCAAGATAGAGGTTATGATGTGGTGTTTAGTAGAGGTAATGCATATTTAAATCATGTTTCTACTGGGCTGGTAAAAAAAATTGGTTTTCAGGTTAAAAATATCTACAAGATAGAGGTGGATGCATGTATTGCATTGATTAGCAAGGAATAACATGTTCAGGGCCAAGATTTTGGATAGCTATAGAATAGGAACATGGGACACCTATACCATGGAGCCTTGAAAATAATGCATCAGATCACCACTGGACTTCCAAAATTCTCCCTTGATCAACACGATGTTTGCAAGGGATGCACTCTTGTAAAATATGCTAAATCCTCCTTCCAAGAACAAGATACTAGAGGTGGAGACATCTTAGAGCAATTTCACTCAAATGTGTGTTTTTGCACAATCTCAACTACAAAGCACATGTATTATGTGATCTTCATAGATGTGTTTTCCCATAAATGTTGGATCTATTTTATGAAGAAGGAAGATGAGGTTTGTTCAAAGTTTGTTAATTTAAAGTCTTAGTTGAAAATGAGTCTGAAAATAAAATTAAATCCCTGAGAAGTGATAATGGAGGAAAGTATGTGTCTAATTCCTTAAAATAATTATGTGCCAAGGAGGGTATTAGAATGGATTTGATTACAACCCACAACCCACAACAAAATGGGGTTATAAAGAGGAAAAATAGAAGTATTATAGGAGCTTCTAGAGAAATGTTGCATGACTAGGGGTTTCCACTATCCCTTTGGGTAGAAAATTGCAATACAATTTTTTACATTCAGAACAAGATCCCTCACAAAATTCTTGGAATGATTACACCTGATGAGTCTTTCACTAGGAGGAATCTAGATGTTTCCCGCTTTCACATTTTTGGATCCACAGTCTATTGTCATGTATCCAAAGAAAATATGAAAATGTTGTAGCCCACTGTAGAAAAGGGGATCTTGGTGGGGTATACTAATACACCTCATATTCATTGGGTGTACATGCCCTCTCTTAGGATGACTGTTATGAGGAGGGATGTGATATTTGATGAGGAGAAAAAAACGAGGAGTTATATAAAGAAAGAGCTAAGAATACCACTAGAGGAGGAGATTCTAGCTCCAAAGGATAAGCCTCAGTCATATACACAGAGTCAGATCATGCTCAAAGTCAAGAGGACATTCCAAGAAGATTATGAGGAGCAGCCACATGTGGAGGAGAAGAGAGCAAGACGATTGGAGGCATTTTCTCACACATATCCTTCCAAAGAAGTGAGGAAGAGGACCAGGATGGTAGACAGATTGGTGTAAGAAGCTTAGGATTAGGATTACTGGAGGCACCCGCTCAAACATATCCTTCCAGAGAAGGGAGGAAGAGGACCAGGATGGTTGATAGATTGTTGCAGGAAGCTTAGGAGCAGGTTGGAGCTCCTAGCTCCTTGCATAGAAACAGGGGATCCCAAAAATATATACAGGATATATGGAACTCATGAAAGAGTTGATATATTTTGATCCATCTTCTTTTGAAGAGGTTGTTTTCCAGTAAGTGTGAATAGATTCCATGGTAGAGTATAACTCCATCACGAAGAATAATTTTTGGTAGGTAGTTCATAGACTTAAAATTAAGTCATATGTTGGTGGTGAAACATGCAGTTGATGGAAATTTTGAGAATTACAAGGACAGATTGGTGGCCAAAGGCTTCTCACATGTGGAGGGTATTGATTATGAGGAGACATTTTCCCCAGTGGCAAGATACTCATCTAGCAAGACCATACTAGCTTTGATAGCATAATTTGGGTGGAGGATCCACCAAGTGGATTTTAAGACTACCTTCCTCAATGGATTGGTTGAAGAATAGATCTACATTAAGAATCCTGATGGGTTTGAGACCTTTGTTAGGGAGACACATGTGTGTAGGCTCAATATATCTCTCTATGGTCTCAAGCATGCACTTCATGCTTGCTACACTTTCATATATTCTTATCTCAGTGGATTGGGCTTCACTAAGAATGAAGAAGATGCCAATATATAATAAATTATGGTAGATGGATGTCTGATAATCTTAGTTCTCTATGTGGATGATTTGATATTGATAGGAGATGACAGGTTAATCCAGTCTTGCAAGGAGGCCCTTTCAAGAGAGTTTCAAATGAAGGATATGGGTTTGATGCACTACTTCCTTAGCTTGGATGTGTGGCAAGGATATGGAGATATATTTTTTGGATAGGGAAAGTACAACTTTTAAATCCTACAGAGATTCCACATGGAGGATTGCAAACCCATGGATACTCCTATGGGTACTAACTAGAGGAAAGAGGATTCTTCTACAAGAGAGGTAGTATATTTCACCATCTATAGACAATTTGTGGGGTTCTTGATGTACTTGGTGAACAAAAGGCCTCATTTTTTTTTTTTTCAGTGAACCAACTTAGTCATTTCATGGTGATTTTCATCAGTGGTTGTCATTGATTTCAACCCAAGCAACACCAGGGGCTGCCCCGATCTTGCATGGGAATTTTGACTTGAAAACTTACTCTATTCTGAGTCAAGGATATTTTGGATGGTTTCTACTTGTCGAGATGTTTCCGTTGATATATGGTGTTAGTGTTAGTATTTGCATCCTTCCACCAGTGATCAAAATTAACTCTTTCATGTCATTTTAGGGGTCTCATTCATAAATGTTTTATCATTCCACTAGGTCATGCAAAAATTTGGTCAACTGGTGCATATTTTCATCAAAGTTCACTCTTTTCAAAAATGTCATCTCATTACTTGATGGCTCACTTTATCACATGCTGAGTATACATTATTCGTGATTCTTTATTACCTTTTCAGTCATATCATCATGAAATCCATTCAGTCAATGTGTCCATTAGGTATTATGGTTTTCAAGGTCCAATAAAACATCATTTCCATTGCATAAAATACTAGCAAGACTAAGAGTGATCAATAAATTCACTTTACTATGTAAGGTTGAAATGTGATATTTAGTTTTTATTCCATTATGTAATTTCATCTCATCATGTAATTTTATGTTTTCTCAATATGTAATAAGTTCATGGTTCCAATATAGTTTTCATATCAAAGGTTTCATGTGCCAAGAAAGCTCAGAATATTTAAAGTCTAAGTGTTCTCAATCCATTAAATGATCAATCTCCAAAATATCATAAACAAAAGTGAAAGGTAAATTTTTTAGAGTTTAAAGTGAATGAGAAGATGAAAGTGGGTCTCAAAGGAAAATTAATTCAAATAATCAAGTATAAAGCCCATCACAAGGCAAAGACAACACTCATTTTCTCTCCCAACCATTGAGCTCACACTCCCTTAGCTCGAAAAATTAGTTTGCAGGGTCAAATTTCAAAATTTGGGTGGCACTGCACTCTTGGAGGTTAGGCATTGCACTCCTAGAACTGACATTGCGCTCCTAGAGGAGAGTGTCGTGTTCCTGGAAGCTAAGCGATGCGCTCCTAGAACTGGCACTGCACTCCTGGCCAGTTCCATCCACAACCTTCAAAACTTCAAGCAACTACTCCAAACCACAAACAAAGGGTTTCTTCACCTCGATACAAGTAAGCAACACCATTTGTGCCCTCCTACCATTGTCCATTTGCAAGATTAAAGTGTTGAATCTCTCATTCAAGTTTTCAAAGTGTTTAAGTTAAGAAACCCTAGATTTCATTCCTACATCCATAATTTGTTCCCCAAAACCCTACATTCCCTTCTCATATCGCATTAAACCCTGATCCTATCCCTACATCACTAAATCCATGTCCCCAAAATACATTACCCAAAAACCTAGCTACTAGACTACATATTTTCTACGCAGCTTTCTAATACCTGTAATCAATTTCCTCATCTCATTTCCCTAAGTATTTTAGTCCCATATCAGTCCACTAAGTTCACTAACCCCCTTCTATATTCCCCAAATTTTTCCTACTCCCATCCCCACTCCCTAAACCTATTTTCCACTCCCCTGTCCCTTCCCTATGATTTCAAAACTAAAAATACTATGGAGGAGGAATACAAAGATTACATGGAGGAAGAGGAGGAAAAAGAGGAAAGGTGACCTCACAAGGGAGGAATAATTTTGAGGCTTGATCCCACCAACACCATAGAATTGATGGCCTCATGTTGGGTATGTGTTATATTCTTTCCACGATTAGTCACACACGCAAGGGTGGGGGGGGAGGGGCAATAGGGAGGGCGATAGCGCCCCCTGTACGTTGCGCCGGCAGTAGCAACCCCCCTTGTTCAAGGTCTGGGGAAACTCCCCGGGAAACATTTTTTGGACCCTATTTTTTGGTGGGCAGACTTGCCCATGGTTTTGTGCATGGGTTTGAACATGGTTTTGGGGCATGATGGTTTTCGACCCCTGGTATTTTTTAGATACGGTCAAGGGAACTACGGTTATGTTCTAATCTAGGTTTAATGGATTGTGGTTTATGAATGCTTCGACATGTATATATATGTGTTATAACACTAAAAGGAATATAATGAAAAATAAATCTGGTAGTCCCGATTTGGGATCCAAGGGAAAATCTTTGTGTATATCTATTTTATGTTTTATGCTCTCACTATTGTTTATTTTATTTCTTTAAGATTCATTTATAGATCATTTTTGTACAGGGTTAAAACCTACATTTGGTATTAGAGACATTTCAACTTCAAGGGGACACCTTTGCTACTGAGGGGTTTTTTGATCGGGCCTATGGTAGACCCTATTTAGTGGGATATTTGCGGGATCGATTGTTGCGGTGAAAGAAGATGGAAAGAAGTGGAAAGATAGAGATAGAGAAATTTAATGGTCAGATTTTTGAGTTGTGGAAACTCAAGATGGAGGATCACCTGGTGGATAAAGATCAGTGGATCGCAGTAGATCCAGGCACTAAACCAACAACAATGTCATATGAAGACTAGGAGAAGTTGGATCGAAAGGAAAAGAGCACAATACGGTTGTGTATCTCATATTCGCTATTGTTGAATGTATCTGGGGAAGCTATGATGAAGAATTTGTGGGACAAGCTATGGACTTTTTACCAATCTTAGTCTCTCGTGAATAAATTGTTCCTGCGGGAAAAACTGTATACCCTAAGGATGAAGGATGGAGACTCGATGACAGAGCATTTGAATGCCTTCAATACCTTGGTAAGTCAGTTATCATCTGTTGATATTAAAATCTCAGATGAATATAACTACATCAGTTTGTTGTGTTCTCTACCAGATTCGTGGGATAGTCTGGTTATTGCAATAGGTAGCAATGCAACTACCTTGAATTTTGATGAAATTTTCTCAGCCTTGTTGTCGGAGGAAATGAGATGAAGAAATATGGTGGGCCGAAATGGAGATGCCTTATCTGTTCGAGGAAGGTCCCATAACAAAAACAAAATAATTTTTCGAGTGGGAGATCTAAATCTAGAGGTAGATCTAATCTCCAGGAAAGTTTGTAAAGATGTGCTGGAAATGCGGAAAGGAAGGGTGCTACAAAAAGGATTGCAAATCTGAAGCTCCTAAGAAAGGAAAGGGATATGATGATGCTCCTTTTGGTGAGGCAAAAACCACCTCAGATGAAGGTGGGGATGTGTGTTTTCCTTCTTCTTCAAATACACATGTAGATCATGAGGCATGGTTGATTGACTCAGGTGTCTCCTTTCACTTCAATCCTCATAGGGAGTGGTTCTGTGAGTATGAGAAGTATGATGGTGGTGATGTCTTCTTAGGGGATGATAGGAAGGCTAGAATCATCAGAAATAGAAAAATCAAGCTAAATCTGTAAGGTGGAAGGATTCGAACACTTCTTGGTGTTCTGCATATTCCTTCGTTGGCTAGAAATATGATTTCTATAAGCAAGATGGATGATGCAGGTGTAAAAACAATGTTCGAAAAAGATACCTGCAAGATGGTTCGGGGAGCACTGGTATTAATGCGAGGAGTTTGGATTGGAACTATGTACAAGCTTCAAGGTAGCACTGTTATTGATGGGTGCAATAGTTTTGTGGCTCCTAAAAGTGGAGCAGAGAGCTTAGTGGTATTTGGAAAAAAGACCATGCTAAAAGGCTTGGACATATTGGAGAGAAGGGACTTCAAATACTGCATGGAAATGGTATGGTAGAAGGTATGTTTAATTTCTCTCTTGATTTCAATTTTTGTGAAAATTTTGTATATGGGAAGTAGAATCGGGTGATTTTTCCTTCTGGTGCTAAGAGGGTGAATAAGATATTAGAGCTTGTTCACAGTGATGTGTTTGGACCTGTGTTGGTTCCATCACTGGGTAAGTCTGTGTACTATGTTTCATTCATAGATGAATTCTCAAGGAATACATAAATATATTTCTTAAGGAAGAAATCTGAAGTCTTTGAAAGATTTAAAGAAGTTAAGGCTCTGGTGGAAAACCAGATAGAGAAGAAGATAAAGGTGCTCAGGACAGATAATGGTGGACAGTTATTCAAGAAGGAATTTGAAGATTTCTATAAGAAATGTGGTATAGCATGGAAGAAGACTACTCGATACACACCTTAGTAAAATGGAGTTGCAAAAAGAATGAATAGAACACTAATGGAAAATGAAATAAGCATGCTAAGTGGTACCATGTTAGGACAAGAATTCTGGGCAGAGGTAGTGGAGACTGCATGTTACCTGGTTAACAGATCACCTTCATCGGCGTTGGAAGATAAGACTCCAAATGAGGTATGGACTAGCAAGAAAACCTCTCTTTCACATCTGAGGGTATTTGGATGTGATGCATATGTACATATTCCAAAGGAGAGAAGGACCAAGTTGGATAATAAATTTGAAAGGTGCTTCTTTATTGGGTATAAGGATGGTTTAAAAGGTTACAAGCTTTGGAACCTAGGAACAAGGAAGGTAGTGTATAGTCAAGATGTGGTGTTTAGAGAGGTGAAATATGTTGTTAAACATGAAGTCCTACTGAAGGAACCTGAGAAGATAGATTTTGAGCTAAAGGAGGATGAATCAGACTCTACAACAGAAGAAAATTCAGGAGAGGAAGTGCCACAAACTCCAGATGTGAGAAGATCAGTTCATGAAATAAGGCAACCAGAAAGCTATATTCCATCTACTTTCTGTTCAAATTTTTCTTTAACTATCACTGATGATGATACCAGAACTTTCAGGGAGGCAGTGGATTCATAGGATGGAAAACTCTGGAAGGAAGCCATGGTTGATGAAATGGAATCCTTGCACAAAAATGAGGCATGGGATCTGGTGGAGTTGCCGACTGGAAGGAAGACCATCGAGAGAAAATGGGTGTTTAAGAAGAAGATGAATGTAGAATGCAAGGTGGAGAAATACAAACCTCGGTTGGTAACAAAAGCTTATTCCAAAGTGTCGTGAATTGATTTTGGTGATATTTTTTCTTCTGTTGCCAAGGTTACTTCTATTAGATTACTTTTATCTGTTGCTGCTACATTTGATTTTGAGGTAGAATAGATGGATGTGAAGACAACATTTCTTCACGAAGATCTAGAAGACGATATCTACATGAAGAAACCTAAAGGCTTTACGGTGAAGGGTAAGAAAGAACTGGTATGCAGGTTAAAAAATTCTTTGTATGGGTTAAAACAGTCACCAAGGATGTGGTATCAGAAATTTAATACATATATATGGGGAATTTACTTCAACAAAAGCAAATAGGATCACTATGTTATTTTAAAATAATTTGTGACCATGCTATTTATTTGGTCTTGTATGTGGATGATATGTTGTTGACTGGAAATGACAAGGAAATTATCCAAGGTTTGAAGACCCAATTGTTCTGCAAATTCGACATGACGAATCTTGGTGCTGCAAACTATATTTTGGGCATGGAAATTAAGAGAGATCGAGCAAAGAGGAAGGTCTAGTTAAACCAGAGGAAGTATGTCGAGACAATATTGCAGAGGTTCAATATGTAGGATAGTAAACTGGTGAAGGTTCCTATTCATGTAGGTGTAAAAATATATGTTGAACAGTGTCCCAAGACACAAGAAGAAGAGGAGGATATGTCCAGTGTTCCATATGAAAGTGCAGTGGGTGGCCTGATGTATGCAATGGTATGTACAAGACCAGACATTGCACATTCAGGGGGAGTATTGAGCAGGTTTATGTCAAAACCAGGGAAGGAGCATTGGACAGTAGTGAAGCAGGTTTTCAGATATTTGCATGGAACTAGTCATTATGGTTTGTGCTAACAAGGAAGATTAGGATTGGAAAGAGTTTTGGACATCTATGGTTTTGTTGATGTAGACTGGGCTAGAGATCTGGACAAAAGAAGGTCTACAAGTGGATATGTATTTAGCCTATTTGGAGGTGAAGTTGGCGAGGATATGTGCACTGGAGGTTGCCTAGGTATATCGTAAATATAGGTGGTATTAGATAATAGGGATTAGTAAAAGACAATCTGCAGTGGCTCTTTCAACTATAGAGGTAGAATACATGGTGGCCACTCACACAAGCAAGGAAGCAGTTTGGTTGCATAGATTGTGTTCAAGTATGGGGTTGGTGCAGCAAGCTATTAGGATAGACTGTGATAGCCAAAGTGAAATTTTAATGGCTAAGAAAACTGCTTATCATTCAAATACAAAGAAAATTGATGTTCAATATCACTTTGTGAGAGATGTTGGGTATGTGTTATATTCTTTCCATGAATAGTCACATGTCCGGGGGGGGGGGGGGGGGGGGTTACAGGGGGGGAAATAGCCGCCCATGTACGTTGTGCCAGGCATGACAAGGGGGTCACAAGGGGGGTAGCCGCCCCCCCTATTCGGGGTTTGGGGAAGAACCCCGTGAATTTTTTTTTAACCTATTTTTCAGTGGGCGGACCCGCTGATGGTTTTGTGCATGGGTTTGCACATGATTTTGGGGCATGATGGTTTTTGGCCCTCTGGTATTTTGTAGATCTGGTCAAGGGAACTATGGTTATGTTCTAATCTAGGGTTAATGGATTGGGGTTTATGAATGCTTCAGCATGTATATATATGTGTTGTAACACTAAAAGGAATATAATGAAAAATCAAGTTGGTAGTGTCAATCTGGGATCCATGGGAAAATATCTGTGTATATCTGTTTTATATTTTATGTTCTCGCTATTGTTTATTTTTTGTTTTTAATATTCGTTTGCAAATAATTTTTGTACAGGGTTAAAACCTACATTTGGTATCAGAGTTGTTTCAGCTTCAAGGGGATGCCTTTGCTGCTGAGGGGTTTTTTTCTCAGGCCTGTGGTAGACCTTGTTCAGTGGGAGATCTGTGGGATCGATTTTTGTGGTGAAATAAGACAATGAGCATTGGAAAGATAGAGATCGAGAAATTTAATGGTTAGAGTTTTGAGTTGTGGAAGCTCAAGATGGAGGATCTGCTGGTGGATAAAAATCAGTGGATCGCAGGAGATCCATGTACTAAACCAACGATAATGTCAGATGAAGACTAGAAGAAGTTGGATCGGAAGGAAAATATCACAATACAGTTGTGTGCCTTATATTTGGTATTTTTGAATGTATTTGGGGAAGCTACGATGAAGAATTTGTGGGAAAAACTTAGGACTTTGTATAGATCTAAGTCTCTCGTGAATAAATTGTTCCTGCAGAAAAAGTTGTATAACCTGAGGATGAAGGATAGAGACTCAGTGACAGAGCATCTAAACGGCTTCAATACTATGGTAAGTCATCTATTATCCAATGATATTAAAATCTCAGATGAAGATAAGTGCATCATTTTGTTGTGTTCTCTACCAGATTCGTGGGACAGTCTGGTTATTGCAATAGGTAGCAATACAACTACCTTGAATTCTTATGACATTGTCTCAACCATTGCCCTTGAAGTGGCTATTTCTAAGGTGTTTATCTCTCTTTTCTTCTATTTTTGGAGCTGGTTTCATAACATTTGGTATCAGAGCTTCGGATTCTAGGGTTTCACTGCACCAAACAGGCCATCGTGGAATTGTCACTATAACCTTTTTTCTACAAAGGTTCAGAAGATGAATTTTTTACAGCGTGAAGCCGAAATCCTGGGGAACATCTTCACAAAATTTCAGAGCTTTTTTCGCAATATTATCGGAGATATGATTTGTAGAAGTTAGGAAATTTTGCAGGCTCCTAAATTTAACCTAAATAGGTCATCGCGGAATTGTCGCTATAAATTTTTTTATACAAGGGTTCAAAAGCTAACATTTTCACAGAGAGAAGAAGAAATCCTGAGGAACCTCCTGTAAAAATGTGAGATCTTGGTTCGCAATATTTCTTGAGATATGATCTGTGGAAGGTAGGATTGTTTCAGGCTCCCGAATTTCATGTAAAAGAGGTGACCGTGGTAAAAACATCATAACTCTCTCTCTGAGCGTCGGATTGGAATTCTATAAAAAGTGGCCACAAGTACACATACTTTAGGTTTCTTCATATCAATTTTAGAGCCGAAGGAGGAAACAATGACACGTGGAAATTCGTACAATTTTTCTCTACAGAACTAGTCCATAATTAGGTCATTGTGGGAGATTAGGCATAACTTTGTCTTGAAGAATCCAAATCATGTCAAACCTATGGCATTCGAAAGAAGACTCAGAGGGCTACTTTAGGGCCGAATTTTAGATATTGAAGATCTGAAATGACAAAGATAATTCAGTTTCAATATCGAGATCCTCAAAAGCAAGAAAATGTGTGTATTTTTTTCAAATTACATAAATCTCATTTGAAAAAAAAAATAGTTTGAATTTATTCCAAGGGCATATTGAAGAATAGATATCAGTATTGGGTTCAAAAATTCCCCATAAAAATAATTCAACACCCATTAAGCCTTCATAAGGATCCACTATGACTCATGAAGATGAAGAAACACAACATGAGATATCAAAATTACAAGAGAAAGTGCACCAAATTTCGCTATCACAAAGAGCAACAAAAAATGAAATGGAAGTTTTGAAGAAAGGCGTGGAAACTAAGATAGATGGTTTGAAGAAAGTCATGGAAGCTAAGATGGAAGGCATGGAAGTGGGCATGGAAGCTAAGATGGATGATTGGAAGCTAATATCGATGAAAAAATGAAAGACAACATGGAAAACATGAATAATGATCTAAAAGTAGACATCAAAGGTTTGGAAAAGTTGATACAAGAAATGTTTCCTAATGGCAAAAATATAGTAGAGGAAACTCATGATGAGAACAAAATAAATGTTAATCATGATTTCATAAACTCTAAGGTTGGATGGAAGAACCACCATATTCCAAAGATGGATATGAGGAAGTTTGATGGCAAGGATGCCGTAACATGGATACTACAGATGGAGTAATATTTTGATCTCAATAATGTGCAAAACACACAAATGGTACACATTGCAACTTTACATTTAGAACAAAATACATTTGTATGGTATCGATGGCTTTTCTCCCGTAAAAAAATTGTCACTTGGTCAAATTTTATGGAGGAAATGATAGCACATTATGAGGATACAAAAAGAAACACCTTATTTAGTCAATTGATAAATCTCAAACAAAAGGGTTCCGTGGTGGAGCACATTGAGGACTTCCAAAAATTGAATATAAGGGTAACTAATATTCTAGAGGAACATAGGATTGATGTCTTCATAGGGACTTTAAATGATAACATCCAACATGAAGTTCGTGTTTGGGAACTTGATTCATTGGAAAAGGCATTCAGGTTAGCAAGAAAAATTGAATGTAAAATTATGGCGACAAGGAAGCCTACCACTCACATATATAATGATGGAAGTGTTGCTACTCCTAGAATTCCATAACCTACAAGGTTGACACCACAAAAATTGGAATAAAAAGAGCAAAAGGGCTTTGCTACAGTTGTGATAGAAAATACACTAAAGGTCATAAGTGCGCTGAGAATAAATTATTTTACATAGATTGTGAAGAGGAAGAATAAAATGAACAAGAATCTTCAAAAGAAGAGGATATACACCAGGAACCAACCCTAGAAGAGGAAGAAATGAGTTTTACCATATCGTGTAATGCATTGGCAGGAATTACCACTCCTCAAACTCTCAAGATAGAAGGACATATCAAGAAGAAAAAGGTAATAGTGTTGATTGATTCGGGTAGTACCCATAATTTTATTCATTGTAAGGTATCCAAGGAATTGAATTGTTTCCTATACCCAATACCAGAATGTCAAGTGATGGTTGCAAATGGAGGAATTAGAAATTGCTCTGGAAAATGCCATAATATCAAGCTAACAATAGGGGAATATGTATTGAATAGCCTAATGCTTTCCATTCCTATGGGAGGTGTTGATGTTGTATTAGGAGTACAATGGTTACAATCTTTAGGGACGATAGCTTTTAATTTTCAAGAACTTTTCTTGAATTTTTTTCAGAAGGAAAGGAAGTCGATTTACGGGGTATCAAAGGGAAGCCGGGAAATATAATAAGCTCTAATGTCATGACAAAGCTTCTGAAGAAATAACAACGAGGCGTAATTGCACAATTATGCTCACTAGAAGTTCCAACATCAAAATCATCTATTTCTGTAGATCTCCAAAAAGTCTTGGACAATCATTCCAAGGTGTTTGAAACTCCCAAAGGACTCCCACCTTTTCGTGATCATGACCATGCTATTCATTTGATTCCGGGAAGTGTTCCTCCAAACATCAGGCCTTATAGATATCCTTATGTCCAAAAGAGAAAAATTGAACATATGATTGCAGAAATGTTAGAGGCTCATATCATTCAACCTAGTCAAAGTTCTTTCTCTACTCCAGTAGTATTGGTGCACAAGAAGTATGGATCATGGCGAACGTGTTAGGATTATAAGGAGCTCAATAAGCTTACCATTAAAGATAAATTTCCCATTCATGTGATTGATGAATTATTGGATGAATTACATGGAGCAATTTATTTTACCAAGTTGGATCTTCGTTCAAGATATCATCAAATTAGAATGAAGACTGAAGATATTTTGAAAACAACATTTCGAACTCATGAGGGTCATTATGAATTTTTGGTCATGACTTTTGGCCTTACCAATGTACCTTCTACATTTCAAGGGTTGATGAATTCCATTTTCAAACCCTTCCTTAGAAAATTTGTGCTAGTATTGTTTGATGATATACTAATCTATAGCAGGTCTTGGAAGGATCATGTTCAACATTTTGACAGGGTGCTCAAACTATTGCAGGAGAAAAAATTATATGCAAAAAAATCCAAATGTTTCTTTGGAGTACAACAGGTGGAATATCTAGGTCATATTGTTTCTCACAAGGGTGTTAAGGTAGTGTTGTAGCCGCTACAACACCCTCCAAAAATTTCACCCTCTAAAAATTTTTGAGCCCATGAGCATCGAGAAGCGAAGTTAAATCCTTAAGTTCAAGTCTTTTCAAAAGCTTTAAGTCGCTAGGTCGCCAAATAGGTCTTCGTTTCCAATCAACGACCTAGCGACCTTGCGACCTATAAAATCACCAAGTCGCTAAGTCGCGCATCGCTCCCAAATTTAAACAATTGTGACCTAGCGACCCTGTGACCCCACGACCCCTAGGTCGCAAGGTCGCAGGGTCGCAAGGTTTCACATGTCATCAATGCAGACTAGTGCTGACCCAACAACCTCATTTAATGCCTTCACGCACGACTCATTTATAAATAGAAAGGTCACCCAAGTCGCATTTCACTCACGCGAAGGAGAGTAAAAATGCTTCTAGCAGGCCAATTGGAGCACAATTTTCTTGGGTAAGTTTCCAAATCCTCCTAATGTTTCCATTTTATCCATTTTTTGCCCCTTTCCCCTCACCTTAGCCCTTTTTAAGCCACCAGTTATCCTCAATTGCAGATCCTCTTTGAACATGTTTCTTCTCTAACCCTCCAAACCCTGCCACTCTTATGCAAAATTTTAGATGAAGCCAACCAACCTCCCCTGTGTCTATCTCTTCCTCTAATGACCACTTCATCTTCATTTTATGTTTTTCCCTCACTGTCTCCCTTTATTAATTTAAGCTAAAAAATTAAGCAAAAGACCGCGCTGCCGTCGAATTCGTCTGCCCAGCCCTAGCGCGACCCCCGACCCCACAACCTTGCAACCCCCATGACCCAGCGACCTTGGTCCCTAGTCGCTAAGTTGCTAAGTTGCTAAGTCGCACCTCACTCAAAAAATGAACTTTTGCGACCTTGCGACTCAACGACCCAGTGACCCGGTCGCAAGTCGCTAAGTCGCAAGGTCGCATATTCTTGGATGTTTAGACCTGTACGACTCAGCGACCCCGTGACCTAGTCTCAAGTCACCAGGTCGCGGGATCATTTTTCTCTAAAGTTTTAAGCCAACGTGACCCGGCGACCCAGGAAATGGGTCGCTAAGTCATAGTTTCTCTCCTTCCTTGACATTAGTTGGGCAGATTTAAAAGCAGTATTAAGCATTCATTAATATGGCATTTGTCTTATCCTGGGACTATTTTATGAATATGCCAGGGAACCTCGAAGCAGAGTTAGAGTGCGTCTCCATCTCTTCAGCCTCAAGTGACATGGAGCCCCCAATGGTCCACAGGAAGAATAAGAGCCCAGAGATAGAGATCATAGAAAGAGAAGTACTTGTGTCTGCTCCCCCTATCAATGGGGACACCATGTGTGTATTTAGCAGAGGAGAAAGCATGATTTGATATCAAGTATACCAAGAGTTCGCATAACCTGAGTTCCCAGAGGACCTCCCAGACTGGCAGGTATATGTGCAAGTTAAGTGGTCAAAGATTCACTACGTAGGGGCCCACCCAGCTATCTTCCCATGTGCCGAAATTATTGAATGGATCATACAAAAGAATGACCACAGGATGTGGGTCATTCGGGATCACGAGGGGAAAGCTTTTGCAAATATAAAAGGCTAGGATGCAGAGTACTATTACGCACTTCCAGAGTGAGAACTTACGTTCGCAGAGGAATGGGCCACTACCCATGCAGTTCCCATAGCAGACACCCTGAGAGGATGGTGGGAAGAACCGAAGAAGTTCAAAGTCAAAAAGGACCAGGAGTATCAAGTAGCAGGCCTTAGAAAGGTCTATAAGCTCGTAGCAACTATTCTTTGTAGAATGTATGGCCATCTCGATGCCACCACTTTTAGTGGTTCTTGGGTAACCATGATGCACTTTGTTACCATATATGGTACCTGTTTCAATTGGGCCAGCTTACTAGTAGTGGCTCTCAAAACCAACATATCTACAACACTAGCATCCGAGGAGGGATACTCGTCTGAATTTTACATGGCCTCCTATCTATTGGACACAGTTTTTTCCAGGTGCCCCTTTGAGGGATGGGCTCACAACTGGGATCAGGAGCGAGCACGCCCAATTCACAAGGAGTTGCAAGTATTCTGGGACTCCAAATATAAGCAGAATATAGAGCCAATCGCACACAGTTTCATCCTTGCACTCTACGGGAAATTGTTCGGTCAGGATACCCCATGCATGTCCTGGCGAGCCATGGAAATGATAGTCAAGGTAGCACATTGGTTTCCATTTTTAGAAGGCACCTTCATCCAAGTCTTCAGTTCACTCAAGACTCCCCATGCTATGCCCCGATTCATCACTGATAGGATGCTACTTCAGGAAGTATGTTATAAGATTACTTCTGGCTTCTCGAAGGTCCTTACTAAAGGTAAGAAGAAGCCATGGCCCACACTGACACTCACCATTGGTGCTTATACCGTTAAGGATTTCAAAGAGGTGGAGGCAGAAGCTGAGCAAATCAAAGGATTCTTCCTGGCACCTTTGGATTACCGACATACGATCCTAAGAGGATAGTCCCCGCCCATTGCAAATGGGCCAAGTTCAAATGGAGCTACCAACATAATGAATGCCCAGCTGAAGATGGGGCAAGAAACTGGTACAACAAGGATAGGGAACTCACCCCAGAAGCATTGACTGATCAGGAGGAGCAAGATGATCATACTCTGGAGGAGATAATCCATGATTTGGGAGGAGCCTCGTCTTCCCAGGCCAAGAAGCCCTGAACTAACACAGGCCCTAGTTCTTCCACCCAACAGAAGGAAAAGGAAGCGAAAGCTCAGCGAGAGGCTGAAGAAAAAGAAAAAGGGGATGAAGATAAATGTAAGAAACATCTGAAGGTAGAGCAAAGAAAGAAACAGGTGGAGAATGCCCGCAAAAGAAAGGAAGAGTAGGAGGTGAAAACAGAAGTCGAGTGGCAGCTCAAGAAAGAATTAGATCAGGTGGAGGCTGAACGTAAAATAAAGGAAGAATAGGAGGTGAAAGTAGAAGCTGAGCGACAACTCAAAAGGGAATTAGATCAGGTGGAGGCTGAATGAAAAAGGAAGGAAGAATAGGAAACAAAAGCAGAAGCTGAGCGCAGGAAAAAGGAAGAACAGGATAAGGCAGAGGCGGAAAGGCTATTGAAAGAAGAAGTAGAACAGAAGGAAAAAGAGGAAGAGGATCGAAGATCAAAAGGGAATTCTTCCAAAGACACTAAGACACCTCCTCCAGTAATAGGGATACAGACAGAGCTGCCACCCATCGAAGTGCCCGCAACCAACACATGTTTTTCACTCTCAAAACCAGGTACCTCCTAAGGACAAAAGGAGGAAGTGTTCAATCTGACGAGACTTACTTATGATCAGTTCACGTTCAAAATCAGGCAGGAAAAGAGAAGATGCCTAGCACGAAACCCTGCCGCACCATTCACGGCCACGACGGAAAAGTATATAGTCCTGTACACCAGGACCAATCCAGTGATGATAGCATCAGCCGACACTACTTTTACTGCAGCCACAGAAGAAAATGTGAGCCGGATGAGTAGGGAAATCCTCTCCCTACAAAATAGACTGCAAGACTTCGAACAAAGGGAAGCTAGGTCAGAGCAAGAAAAAAAAGCACTAAGGGAAGAATTCCAACAAATCCAAGACAGGAACACCCTTATTAACAAATTACCACTCACTGTCCAAAGGGAGTTGGTGACACTGGAAGCCACCATGAGACAGGTCTACGAGGAAATGTTCACCATAAATAAAACAGTTGCGCCTCTACTGAGAGCTCAACAAGAAACTAAGAAAAGGAATGAGCAAATGAAAGAAGCCTCCACAGCCTTGGATAGAATGTTAGAATCAACAAACAGATACTCGTAGGCTCTAGAAACTTTTCCCAAGAAAGATTTGATTCGCACTCAGAACGACAAGGTCAAAATTCGCATGAAGGTGCAATCCAAGAAGTTATCCAAAGACCTAGAGAAGGTGATGACCGCATATGAGCATCTGATCAGTGGTATTGAATCGATGGCTCAGCTACACCATATCCCTTCTATGGGTACATTGGGTGAAGAAAATACATGGGAACAGGTAAATCAGGAAATTCAGGCATTCCTGCAGCCTATTAGACAAGCCGCCACTACACCTGATCTTCCGGCATCGCAGGAGAACTTGGTTAAGTTCGTCGTGATGGAAGTTTGGATTTACACCAAATTGGCTTCCTTATCCAACTAGGTCACAATCAAGATGGAAAATTTGATCTCAAATGCCTTAGAATGCATGCACAAGTTAAGGGAAGATACTCCTTTGATCTCCCCAGTTGCTACAGACTATCGTGCATGGCAGAATTTCCTTAAAGAGAAACAAGTATATTTTCCCAACCTCGCAATCACACACATGCTTCCATGATCAGATCACAAGGTAAAGCTTGCAGGAAGGGTTGCAGGTTGCATCTTACATGGTCAGGTTGTAGGTCGCATCCTCCATCAGGTCGCAGGTCGCATCCTCCATCAGGTCGCAAAGCATACCAATAGGCGGGAAGGTGAAGAGTCAAGACACTCAAGGGTCACTTTTGTCTTATATATACTCCCTTCGGGGACTTGTAAAAGGACTTTTTTTTAGACTCTAAAGGAGAGAGAAGAGTTGTAAAGCATTGAACATCCCCCCTTTGTGAATGAATACAAGCATTTGTCTTAAATCCACTATTGGATCTGATGAGAATCAATGTGTCAATACTATGAGTATTTATTTTCATATATGTTTGATATCTTATGATTAATTGATCTGCGTTTTCTGCTCATGCTCTTTATGCGTTTCAACTCACTGAATGTGTTAATGATGGTATGTTGTTTACATAGGAGATGTTTTTAACTTTATTATTGACATCTATCTTATTCACGAAAATGCCCAAGTACGCATAATTTGTTCTTGCCAAGAAGAACCATTTCTTCTATGGTTTGAACAAATTTTAATGATATGTTGATAACAACATCTCCTTTAGCTGCGTGTTTCCTTTTTATCTTGCTATTTGTAGTATTTATGCTCATTGAAAATAATTGATATTTTTTCTTGTATCATCTGATAACTGTATGCCTATAACTCTGCAGGGATTATTTGTGTCCAGAAGAAGGAGTATTCAGCAGTAGCCGGACCCACACCCTGGACGGGATCCCTATCACAAACGGTTCAGAGTCTAATTGGGAATTTTTACCGGGGAGATCCCCTACTGTTGGCCGAAATTTTTTTCCTGTAAACGGATTTGGCACTAGAAGGAGGGCCTGATGGCAGCCTCCCAACACACAAGTAACATCTCGTTACAAACTCCCCAATGGGAGACCATACATGACAATACCGGTCCTCCCCCCTTGGAAAATTCCCAGGAGGAGGAACCCCATTTTTATGAGGTTACTTTGCCCCAACTAAGGGCCCTGTGCCTTATAGCTCGCGAACTGGTTAGGGGTTTACAACGAGCCCTGGTCACTAGTTTCTTGGAAAACCCTAGGACTCCCACCACTAATCATACACACCAAGGAACCCTCCTCAACTCCCTTCCTCAGTTGGTGGGTCTTATGATCGAAGATTATGTAGGCGCAGTTGAACGAAATTCCAAAGCCCCCCTAGATAGCCCTCGAGAGGGGGACTAAGACGGCCCTGAGAACCCTGAAACTCAACCCAACACTGGCCCCCAACCCAACCATACTTTGCATGATAACACACAAGCCGACAACCCACGCGGGGAAGGAGTCGGGAAAGGCCGAGGTAATAGAGGCAGGGGGGACAGAGGCCATGGGCGAGACCGAAATGCCGACCACCACCCCCATCAAAACCAGAATGGTTTTCCTTTTCTTTACAACTGGAGAAACATTAGAAATACAACAAACCGTGGAGAAAACCAAGACATGTAGTCCCACCATGAGGGAGAAGCCTCCGGGCCTGGCACGGGTAGCGAATCCAAAATTGAAAGGGAACGTGTATACAAACCGCGCCACTAATGGTACATACGTGTACAACCTTTAACTTGGATGGCTCAGTCCCCCTTATGTATCCAAGGTCCCCTCCATGACATTCCCCGACACCCTGAAGAACATCTCCCTAAGTTCGACCCCGATAAAGGTACTTCGGCCGAAGACCACATTAGCAACTTCTACCTATCTTTACAAATGATGAGAGTGCATTATGATGACGTAGCATGTCTCCTTTTCCCTCATGCTCTAGAAAGTAAAGCTACAACATGGTATCGGTCGCTCCCCATTTCCTCTATCCCTTCGTGGGAACACTTCCGTCGTACCTTCCTGCAAAAATTCTCAGAAGATAAAACCCCCTCAATGCTTCTCACAGAACTCAGCACCCTGAAGTGTCAGAACAAAGAGAAGGTCAAGGATTTCAATCAATGTTTCACCACTATACTAAATAAATTCCCTCCAAACATGGCCTTAGATGATTCCATTACCATCGACTACTACACCAAAGCCCTCCCACAGGATATTGTCGTGTTTGTGAAACGCGAGGCCAGAGCTACCTTGGAAGCCAATTACACCACCGCCCTTGCTGTCAAAAGGGACATGCTTTCCATAGGGGCCATTGAACACAAAGGGCGGGATGATAAAAAAACAACCAAGAAGAGATCCCAATCCTCAAGTCATAAGTCCGGGGAAAAAGATAAGGACCCCTTTGATTTCGAAAGTATCAAAAAATCCCTTAAATTTCTAACCAATGAGGTCTCTGATCTGAAGAGTAAGAACAACGATTCCGGCCCAGCTGCTAAAACATAGAAACCTTTCTTCAAAAAGAATAATCCCGCTGTGAACTGGCCCCCGTCCAACTCTAGCGCTGGACTCAACGTTGAGGAAATAGGGAGAGATAATTTCTACTCTTTTCATCAGGCCTCGCACTCAGAGAAAATATGTCCCCAGTGGATAAATAGTATCACCACCGTTGTCAATCAGTTGTTAGAAGATCAGACCCTTGGGGATTTAGAAGAAGAAAATGATTCAGGAGACGAGGAAGTCTCTCCCCCAGACGAAGACGTAGGTTCTGCTGTCCTTGCCTTTGAAGTAATACGTGGGGAAAGATCCCTTCCCACATCAGTGATAAACCTAGCAGATGATCCCAAAACCAAGCCTCCTTAAAACTACAGTTTAAGGAGCAAATTTCCTATCCCAGAGTAGTCTTTTGAGGAGAAAAGGAAAGCTTTCGTAAAGAAAATCTTACCCCCAACCACAGAGAACCAAAAAAATACTCCTGAAAAATCTGGTCCAACTAATCCCCAAGAAGGCCCCAAGGCTAAAGCTTCATCAGCTTCCTCTAAAAACACCACCAAGCTTGCCTCACACACAGCTTCCGGGTATAACATTGTTGAGGATATGAAGAAGATCCGAGCCAATATCTCTCTCTGTGAGCTTGCTCGAATTACCAACCAACGAGACCTCATCCTCAAAGCCTTCTCCAATTTACCGGCGACCAAACTCATAAACATCACGTCTGCCCAAACTGCTGCTAGTCCCCAATCCATCATGAATTCCATGAACGCCAACTCCAGGGGAACCATGCCACCTTTCCTCCTCTCCTTCAAGATCTTTAACTTCAATTTCCACAACTACCTCGTCGATTCCGGTGCATCCACAAATGTTATGCCCTTATCCGTGTGCAAAAATTTAAACATCTGCCCTGAGAAAACTGATGCCAGAATCATCCAGATCAACAGATCTCAAGTCCCCGTAGTGGGCGAACTAAACAACGTCATTATTCGCTTATCTTCTGACTCCAGAGTGCATCAGTGCATCGATATAGTAATCATGGATATCCCCGAGGCCTATGGCCTTCTTTTGAGCAGAGATTGGTCCAGTAAGCTCCAGGGATACTTTGCCACTGATTGGTCCCACCTTTGGCTCCCGTATAAAGGCAAGAACAACCAAATCCTGGTTGAGAGTGAACCATACATGAAACATAATGTGACTGACCTGGATGCAACTAATGAACCAATTATTTTTGAGCAAGAAGAGCTCGGTATGTGTTTCTTAGAATCCATCTTTGGGTGTTATCAGGCTCGCCAATCCTCGATCTCCCAAGACGTGCAGTCTGAGCTGCTTCTGGTTGCCGAAAACTCCTTCCCATCCGACAAAGATTTGTTAGAAACTTATGCCCCTAGTACATCCTCAACAGGCTCGGAAAGCTTTTTCCAACCAGAATATGAAACATGGACCTTATACTATGACAGCTCCAAAACCCAAGACGGGGCTGGCGCAGGCTGCATATTGCTAGACCCTCAGAAGAACAAGTTTCTAATTTCCTACCGATTAGAGTTCCAGTGCAACAATAATATAGCCGAGTATGAGGCACTATTTCTGGGACTCCAAAAGGCCATAGATCTAAAAGTCCATTGTTTGAAGGTAATTGGCGATTCTGAGATTATCAATCATCAGGTACGCAACACCATCCATTGCTTGTCTCCTCATATGAAAGGTTACCATCAAGAGGTATGGCGTTTCATTTCAACTTTTGATGCTTTCGGTATTAAATATGTACTTAGAATGAATAATGCAACAGCCGATACACTTGCTAATGTTATCTCTAGGTTAACCCCACTTAGAGATGGGTTTTCTATTGAAGTCATATACAAGCCATCCATACCAGAAAATGTCACTAATTTACGCGTTTTCAATGATAACCAACAAGTACTAGCTTTCATGCGCAATACAGATACATTCAAAGATGCAGTTATGGAAGAAAAGGATCATGATCAGGTTTTGTAGGAGGAACTAAGAAATCGGAAAGAAAATCCCATACCCAAAGGGGTTGTGTCACTCGAAAAGTTGTTCGACTTACAGAACCATTTCCGAGGACCCCCAAATACGAAGGTGCAAATTTCCACGTTAGCACACCAAAAAATTAACCTCGGGATAGACAAGGATCCCAAGCTTGTAAATTTAGGTAAGGAGTGCACCCCTCAGGAGAAACAAGCATTCACTGGATTATTTAAGAAATACCAAGATGTGTTTTCCTGGATGTATGACGACATTTGGACTTATGATATGCAAATCATCCAACACATCATACCCATGAAGGAAGGAGTGAAGCCATTCCAGCAAAAACTGAGAAAATTACACCCAGCTCTAGAACCAGTGATCCAAAAGGAACTAAAGAAGCTCTTAGATGCGCGGATAATTTTCAAAGTTAGACATTCCACCCGGGTGTCCAACTTGGTCCCTGTTCACAAGAAATCTGGAAAAAATTGTTTGTGCGTAGACTTCAAGAATTTGAACAAGGCCTCTGACAAAGACAACTATCTGGTCCCTCCTATGGAGAAAATCCTTCAAGCTGTATCGGGGTCAGAAATGTTCTCTCTATTGGATGGTTTCTTAGGTTATAATCAAGTACTAGTGTTTGAGCCCGATCAGCTTAAAGCCACATTCAAAACTAAGTGGGGAACATTTTCTTTCAGACGCATGCCCTTCGGGCTGATTAATGTCAGGGCCACCTTCCAAAGAGCTATGGACATCGCTTTCAGAGTACTTAATATGAAAAGCGTGGTAGTATACTTGGACAATGTCACCATGTTTTCGAAGCACAGATCTGACCACATACACCACCTCAATTTTTTTTTTGAAAGGTGTCGAAAATACGAGATCTCACTGAACCCAAAGAAAACCATGTTCGTCGTCGCCGAAGGAAACTTGTTGGGACACATAATAACTCGAGACGACATAGTGGTGGATCCAGAACGTGCGAAGTTAATCTCTAAAATACCGCCCCCAAGTGGTAGGAAAGCTATGCAGTCCTTCCTTGGAAAAATCAACTTCGTCAGGAAATTCATATCAAACTTTGCTCAGATCGTGAAACCATTACAAGGCATGATTAATAAAAATGCTAACTTTAAATGGAATCCTCCCAAGAAAGAAGCGTTCGACAACATCAAACGAGCCATCGCAGAAGCACCCTATCTTTATAGTATGGATTTCAACAAAGGCTTTATCTTGTACACCTTTTCCTCATATTCATCTTTGGCTGTCGTCCTCACTCAGAAAGATGGCAGCAATGACGAGCGGCCTATGTCATTTATGAGCACTGGATTACAAGGTGTTGTTTGGTCTCAATCTAGTCTCCTAAATTGAGCTCATTTAATTGTCAACCAGGGTTGGTAAATTGCTGAAGTGAAGTGTACTGTATGTACCTAGGTGTTTGTTTCTTAATGCGTTGTGTGTAGTGTTTTATGATGTTTTTGGTCTTTTGTGATGATTTATGATGTTTTTGGTCTTTTGGTAGTTTTATGTTCACAAGGAAAATGACTAGAAAGCTAGTGGAAAGAAGCTAATGATTAAAAACAGAGTAAAGCCTAATTGGTTGATGACAAATGACAAATGAAATTGCAGATATTGAAACAGAATCAAATCCAAGCTATGACTAAGCAAAGACAAAGCTTGATAATGACTTTTAAGCAAATGATTCAAAACATAAACTCAACTTGTCAAATTCTTTCATCAAAGGTGTTTTGAGAGAGAGCTTGAGACATGGTCAGCTAAGCATGCAAATTCTCCTAACTAAACAGTTAAACAACTAACCTATAATGATGCAACATGTTATCCATGATTAGAGATTTGTTGAAGCATATTTGGAGTAAAACATTGATACCATCATAAGATCTCTACTTTAAGACTAGTTCCTAACTCTATTCTGCAACTTAGTTTGATAACACTACACTTCACTCAGAGGTTATAGATTTTTAAAATAGTCTTTTGAGGAAATGTTTGTTTGTGAGTTGATAAGGAAGTTGCAGAAGTACTTCAGGCCTTAAAATGATATTGTCTTCTGTTCATATGGTTATGAATCAATTATAGATTTTAGAACAAGAAGAGGTTTGTAAATAATGAAGGCTGTTTTGTTAAGTTTAACAACTGAAGTAATCTAATATGCAGTGAATGACAACTGAATGTGGAGTGAAAATGCAATGAGTTAAGCTAAAACTGAACTTAAGATGTCACTAATCTAAAACAGTGCTGAACTAACAAGTCATTATCAAGATGAGAAAGTATAGAAGTGGTAACCTTTGGGAGGGGAAAGATGGATCGCGCAAGGGTTTCTCTGCGTTTTACTACCGCCGTCGTCAAGGTTAATGGTGATTCTGCACCCGATGCAGCTTCCCCTGTAGCTGTGGCCCCTGGTTCAGATCTAGCCACGTTTTACCTTGGCTCTTGTCTGCTCGGAGCTCACAGTTTCACCAATGAACCCAGTACAAAGAACTCAACAGACAATCCCTCGTTTGGTGCCGCCAACACGTCTGATACCCCATGGGGCCTGCAACCAGGGAGATCGATGGCCTCAATGCTGGATAGAAGGTGTGGCTTACACGCTGGCGATTTGGGGCTTTCCAAATCAGAAAAACAGCTTGCGGACCTCACCCCAGGCAAATATTGCAGCAGCATGGCAAATCGGATCTCCCAAAAATAGATCTGTCTCCAGACTATCTTGGATCCGCCCAGGAGGGGTTCACTACAGGATGGAGAGGCTGTGAAGGTGCTAACAGAAAAACCGTTTTTTGAACCCCATTCTACAGGTAAGATCTTGATCCCACTGAACTCTCCTTTTCAAATCTTTATCAAACCCCCAGTGGGTCAGTCACGTTTAACCTGGGTAAACGATGACACCTCTATTCTGTAACTCAAGCATCAAATCTGGGGCTTGACGGGGTACCCAGTAACGATCCAACATCTGGTCAACGGGCACAGCTCTCTCCAGGATTGCAGGCTCTTAAAGGATTACGCCATAAAAGTAGAGATGACCATTACCCTAAACCTGCGACTACGAGGGGGTGCTGTAAACCAGAGTATGCCAAGATCTGTAGGAGGAGAAAAAGGGAAAACGCCCATTAGCCAACAGCAAACAAATGGAGGCCACTCCTATAAAAATATCCTACAAGGGAAAAAAGTGGTCGGCTTAGCCCCAGAACATGCTGGAAATACTCCGAGGCCTTACATAGTTGAACAACAGGAACAAACCCCAGCTCTAAAAATCAACAGTACTGCAACGGAGGAGCATATAAAGACATATGA
Source organism: Pinus albicaulis (assembly GCA_034641835.2). Lineage (NCBI taxonomy): Eukaryota > Viridiplantae > Streptophyta > Pinopsida > Pinales > Pinaceae > Pinus > Pinus albicaulis. The sequence continues at coordinate 578,374,642 of CM076584.1, read as the reverse complement.
AGCCCAGGCATTAATATGCCGCTTCAACTGCTTCTGGCCCAAACCCATGGACCTTTTTCATTGGATTTTCACCCAATGGTCTCTGGAATGTGAAATACATCTCTGTTCTAAGGGACTTTTCATTGTAAAATTTCAAACCTCGGAGGAGAGGGACATTATAATCAGAGCGGGGCCTTGGTTCTGGGGGTCCACGGGGCTGTTTATCACTCCATGGTTTCCAGATTTCGACCCCAACACTATGACAGTCTCCAGACTACCAGTGTGGGTGAGACTTCACAACCTACCTCTTCATTTCTGGAATGAACAGGTTCTCGAGAGCATTGGGATTAGTCTTGGGCGGTACATCAAAATAGACACGGAAAGATTAGAACAACGAATATTTACTTTTGCCCGGATCTGCGTGGAAGTAGATTTAAGCAAAGGATTACCGGAGAATATTATGCTGATTTATAAGCAACAAAACTGGTTGCAATCACTAGATTATGAGAATACTGCATTCAGATGCAGGAACTGCAGGATGACAGGACACCTACAAAATACATGCCCAGAAGTGAAGAAAGCAAACAACAAAAAGAAACCGAACAGGAAGCAGAGGAAAGGTTGGCAGTTTCCCCCTCCTGATTCAGAGGAGGATGAGTCAGAAGAAGAAAAGGAATTAGCTCCATCAGAAAATACGCAGCCAACACAGGGACCAGAGGTACAAACAAAGGACATGACTGCACCGGTGGAACCACATTTCCAGACGAACCGATCAGAAAGGAACGCTGTTGACACGGGCAACGGAGGAATCAAAAGACATCATACATCAGAAACTTCAGATTCGGACAAGGATATAGGAACCCAAAATGCTGAAAATCAGATTGTCCTTGTCACTTGTGAGCCATCGCAGGGCGAATGGCACAAGGTGGAGAAGAAGAAAGGGAGAAAAACCTGATTTGTGGGACACTTTCCTCACGATCTAGCAGCTTCCAGTTTTTCTGCCTCTCTCTCTCTTCTCATTTCTCATTCTTTTTTCATTCTTTTCTTCTGAATGCAAGGTAGCCTAGCTACAACGCATTGTGTGCGAGAGAACATGCGCCCAATGGGCAATTTCTAAAAATTCTTCAATGCATATGCTATGTGTAACTTTTCATTTTTATAAATAAAATGTTACAGATTTTTTTCTGTGGAAAAAAAAACAAGTCATTATCAAACTTAAAACAAAATAACTGAGCATGAGTTAAATGCAATTAGACTCCGGAGTATCCTAACTAAGCTATCATGCATTATTCTATGGAATTATACAGTCTGTTTGTCCATCATGATTGGTATTTTGGAAGAGTTTCTTAGAACAATCCTAACTGTACAATTTAGTGCAAATGCAAATAAAAAGACTAAAAGCAATGAAAAACTAAGATATCATAGCTATCTCCTACCCATCATTATGATATTTTGGAAGAGAATTTTAAGAGCAAGAACAGCTATGGTACTTAGTGCAAACACACAACTGAAACGTTCAAGATCACAATAATGCTTAAGACATTATAAGGATTTTTTGGAAGAGTTTCTTCTTTTGGAAGAGTACTTAGCATAAGTATAACTGTGATGGTGAACAAAAGAGATTGCAATTAAATCCTACAACACTATAGCCATTTCCCATTCATTATCATGATCTTTTGGAAGAGCTTCTTCTTTTGGAAGAGTTTTTAGAACGAGTATAACTATAGTAGCTAATGAAAAAAACTACGAATTCAACTTCAAAAACGTAAAGGCAGCTAGGATATTTATCTAAATTACGCAAATAAAACCGTGCAGGAGGAAGGGGCCCTCTACCACCAGACGGAATCTAACTCCAAATCGAATCAACACTTTCAAAACAATATTGTCTGCTTCATTAAAGGAGAAATAACTTGAACAGAGCAATCTGCGTCTTCAGAAATGTAGCACAGAATCTAAGCAAAATCTAGAACAAAATCTAGCCTAGCTCTCGGTTTCCCAAGTGTTTTTATAAAAAATTTACATAACAAGACTTGCAACAATTTCAGGATCATTGTCTTTCCTTATCGAAATCACATTAGGACGCTTGAAGTGGCTGCGTAAAAAGGAAAAGGACATCTGGACTAAGACAGTCCTATTAGAAGTCTGCCTTCTTAAATGTGTTCCCACGTACCAAAACCATATCCAGAATCCGTTTCTTCCTTCATGGTGAGCAACGAACAATGTAGACATGACGTGGAATATACCCATATGTGGAATTTCTTGAGAGGCCACCTGGAACATACCCAAACGTGAAGACAACTGCAGAATTGCCGGTTAGCTACGGAATATTTGAAAATTCTGTGACTAGTTAAATTAAATGCATTACAATGACAAAAATCACAAAACTTAGCAAGTCAGTCATGTTAATCATTCTAAAAGTAATTTTAACTAAATTCATTGATCAATTGGGTCTAGGATAACAATGGACAAAGGAAAATGAGGTAAGGTAAGATGAAAGAAAGCACAATCTTGAGGCTCAACAGGTGCCAAGATGAATTATCCATATATTGACAAACAAGCTTACGCGGTATACAAGGCATTTAAACATTTTAGGCCATACATTTTTAAGAATCATGTCATGGTCTTCGTGCCTCACCCAAATGTTCGCTCACTATTCGTACAGCAGGAGCTGAGTGAGCGATGAGGCAACTGGATGACATGCCTTCAAGAATATGACCTGGAATTCAAGCCAGCACACATAGTAAAGGGCCAAGGATTGTGCCGCATGGCCACAGAGGCAGTAGACTCACGGGGCAGTGAGGAAGAAGATTGGGAACACAAGATTTATATGTATCAAACTGATAGCACAACCCGGTGGGATACATCCTCTTGGTACGTAGATCTCCTGCAATATCTAAAACAGGGCACAATGGGCCCCACTTTAACTACCAAGCAGAAGCATGCATTGAGACTGAAATCCGTATCATACCAACTAGTGCAGGGTAAGTTGTTTTGAAAACATCATAGCGATGCCTTTCTACATTGTTTGGCATGGGATGAGGCACAAAAAATATTGGCAGAACTTCACGATGGCCCCACGGGGGGGGGGGGGCATTATGCAGGAGACACCACTGCTCACAAGATCATGCATGCCAGTTTCTATTGGCCTAATTTGTTTAAAGATGCACATGCATATGTCTAGAAATTCCAGCAGTGCCAAAAGTTCGTAAATAGAGATATATAGCCTTCAGCCCCGTTACATTCTATCGTAGTGGAAGAACCGTTTCAACAATGGGGGCTAGACGTGATTGGAGAAATCCTGCCACATTCTTACAAGCAACATAGGTACATCCTCACAGCCATAGATTACTTCACAAGGTGGGTTGAAGTAGTACTGTTACATCAAGTCAATGATCAAGAGGTAATAGCCTTCATCACCCAATGCATCATGATCAAGTTTGGCATTCCAACCTCCCTTGTTTTTTATAATGCAACATATTTTTCATCATTGAAATTACATGATTTTTCTCTAGAGAATGGTATCGTACTTAAATATTCTGCCAACTATTACCCTCAAGGAAACGGGCTAGCCGAGTCAACCAACAAGAACCTAATCCGCATCATCAAAAATACCTTGTTGTCCCAACAATGAAATTGGCATAGTGCACTCCACAATGCCCTCTGGGCAGGTCGAGTCACACCCAAACCTTCCTTAGGCACCTCCCCATTCTTCCTCGTATACGGAAAAGAATCTATCCTTCCTCCCAACTTGTTTCTCCTGGCCCTCTGATTATCCCAAGAGACTCATGGCACTCCTTTCCTTGCTTTACAAGCCCGAATAGACACTCTGTTGAAACTTGAGGAGGAAGGGAAAAAAACTTGAGAAAATTTTGCCATCCACCAAGGTTGGATAAAACGATGGTTTGATAAGAAGGCAGCTGGGAACAAGGTTTTCGAAGTAGGTGACCTTGTCCTCAAATGGGATAAAGCTCATGAAGATAAAGGGAAACACTCCAAGTTCCAGGCATTATGGATAGGTCCTTTCCAGATCAGAGAGAAGGTCGGTCCCCACACTTACAGGTTACAAAATCTTGAAGGGAGGATTGAGGTCCTCCCTGTGAATGGACACGACCTCAAGAACTATTTCACCTGATAGCCCCTAGGGGCTGTCACTACACCCTGTACTATAGTTTATCTTGTTTTGTCATTTTTTACCTTTCTTGTTTTCAATAAATCGCTTGTTCCGCACAGGCTGAGATTAAACCTTTTCTTTCCTTTGGCATCCAAGTTTTTTTTGAAAGGAGATCTAGGAGTTACTCAATTGGCTTGCTGAGCCAGGATATGTGCTGGTGTGAAATCTTCCTCCTAGAGTTTAAAAGAGGCAAGTATACCTGCGATGGGCACTCAGTGGTGATAACATGACTAAGGCCCTCGGACCAAGGTGCGACAACTTACCTAGTATGCTGGCCCAAGGGACTACTAGGAAAAAAATAAATGTTTGGTTGAATCAGTTACTAGATGGAAAATGGAGGAGTTAGCCTCAGGTGGCCAATGGAAACCTAGGAAAACCCCAAGTCCTCATATAGACTAGGGGAAACCTCTCTTGCAAGTAAAATAAGTCGAGATCCCTCATCCGCCCAGGAAATAATTGACGAATAAAATAATTTCCACAAGCACGAAAAATAAGTGCCCTGAGCACATTTTTAATAAGTGCATTAAGCACATGAATAAAGGTTAAAGGATTGAGAAAGGCTTCCTGCACAGAGAGGCGATACGACGACTCTGTCGGGGTACTGACTAGGCTCGCTGGCAGCGGAGCAACGCTCATGATTCCTAGGCAGTGACTCCGCTAAGACCATCTGGTTCGCTGGCAGCGGAGCAACACAATGAGGACCAAATAAACTATACTGGATCCAAAAATCCTTGAGGTTACTCTGAAATTTTCCATACGGTCTCCAAGAATAAAATGCGCTAGGTAAACCAGTACCCAAGGGCAGGCAGATAGGGAGAGAAAATGCACAAGGCTCGAAGACAGAAGAAGTGGGACCCACGGAGTAAAAGGAACAGTGCGCTATGCCCTCCCACCCCACTTAAGATGAAGCACCGACAAATATTCTGGACCCTACCAGTGAATCGCCATTTGTTTTCGCTGCTACAACACCCTCCAAAAATTTCACCCTCTAAGAATTTTTTAGCCCCTGAGCATCGAGAAGAAAATTTAAAACCTTAAGTTCAAGTATTTTCAAAATATTTAAGTCACTAGGTCAAAAAATAGATCTTTGTTTCCAATCAGCAACCTAGAAACCTTGCGACCTATCAGGTCACCAAGTCGCTAAGTCGCGCATCGCTCCCAAATTTAAACAGTTGCAACCTAGGGACCCTGCGACCCCGCGATCCCCAGGTCGCAAGGTCGTAGGGTCACAAGGTCGCACATGTCATCAATACAGACTATTTGCGACCCAAAGACCTCATTTAATGCCTGCACGCGTGACTCCTTTATAAATAGAAAGGTCTCCTGGGTCGCATTTCACTCATGAGACGGAGAGTAAAACGCTTCTGGCAAGCTAATTGGAGCACGATTTTCTCGGGTAAGTTGCCAAATCCTCGTGATGTTTCCATTTTTTTCCATTTTTTTCCCCTTTCCTGTCACCTTAGCCCTTTTTAAGCCACCAGTTATCCTCAATTGCAGATCCTCTTTGAACCTGTTTATTCTCTAACCCTCCAAACCCTGCCACTCTTATGCAGACTTTTAGATGAAGCCAACCAACCTCCCCTATGTCTATCTCTTCCTCTAATGACCAATTCATATTTAGTTTATGGTTTTTCCTCACTGTCTCCCTTTATTAATTTAAGCTAAAAATTTAAGCAGAAGACCGCGCCACCGTCGAATTTGTCCGCCCAACCATAGCGCGACCCCCGACCCAGCGACCTCGGTCCCTAGTCGCTAAGTCGCTAAGTCTCTAAGTCGCACCTTGCTCAAAAACTGAACTTTTGCGACCTTGCGACTTAATGACCCAGTGACCCAGTTGCAAGTTGCTAAGTCACAAGGTCGCATCTTCTTGGATGTTTAGACTAGTGTGACTCAGCGACCCCACGACCTAGTCGCAAGTCGCCAGGTCGCACGATCATTTTTCTCTAAAGTTTTAAGCCAGCACGACCCGGCGATCCAGGAAATGGGTCGCTAAGTCACAGTTTATCCCCTTCCTTGACCATAGTTGGGCAGAGTTAAAAGCAGTATTGAGCATTCATTAATATGGCATCTGTCTTATCTTGGGACTGTTTTATGAATATGCCAGGGAACCTCGAAGCAGAGTTAGAGTGCATCTCCATCTCTTCAGCCTCAAGTGACATGGGGCCCTCGATAGTCTGCAAGAAGAACAAGAGCCCAGAGATAGAGATCATAGAAAGCGAAGTACTTGTGTCTCCTCCCCCTATCTATGGGGACACCACATGTGTATTTAGCAGAGGATAAAGCATGAGTTGGTATCAATTATACCAAGAGTTCGCACAACCTGAGTTCCCAGAGGACCTCCCAGACCAGCAGGTATATGTGCAATTTAAGAGGTCAAAGATTCACTACGTAGGGGCCTAGCCAGCTATCTTCCAATGCACCGAAATTATTGAATGGATCATACAAAAGATCGACCCTAGGATGTGGGTCATTCGGGATCACGAGGGGAAAGCTTTTGCAAATATAAAAGACCAGGATGTGGAGTACTATTACGCACTTCCAGAGTAGGAACAGACGTTCACAGAGGAATGGGCCACTATCCATGCAGTTCCCATAGCAGACACCCTGAGAGGATGGTGGGAAGAACCATAGAAGTTCAAAGTCAAAAAGGACCAGGAGTATTAAGTAGTAGGCCTCAGAAATGTCTATAAGCTCATAGTAGCTATGCTTTGTAGAATGTATGGCGTCCTGATGCCACCACTTTCAGTGGTTCTTAGGTATCCCTAATGCACTTTGTTACCGTATATGGCACTCGTTTGAATTGGGCTAGCTTACTAGTAGCGGCTCTCAAAACCAACATATCTGCAGCACTAGCACCTGAGGAGGGATACAAACCTGAAGTTTACATGGCCTCCTATCTATTGGATGCAGCTTTTTCCAGGTGCCACTTTGAGGGATGGGCTCACAACTGGGATCAGGAGAAAGCACGCCCAATTCACAAGGAGTTGCAAGTATTCTGGGACTCCAAATATAAGCAGAATAAAGAGCCAATCACACACAGTTTCATCCCTGCACTCTACGGGAATTTTTTTGGTCAGGATACCCCATGCATGTCCTGGTGAGCCATGGAAACAATAGTCAAGGTAGCACATTGGTTTCCATTTGCAGAAGGCACCTTCATCCGAGTCTTCAGTTCATTCAAGACTCCCCATGCTATGCCCCGATTCGTCACTGACAAGATGCTACTTCAGGAAGTATGTTATCAGATGACTTCTGGCTTCTTGAAGGTCCTTACTAAAGGTAAGAAGAAGCCATGGCCCACACTGCCACTCACCATTGGTGCTTATACCGTCAAGGATTTCAGAAAGGTGGACACGGAAGCTGAGCAAATAAGAGGATTCTTCTTGGCACCTTTGGATTACCGTACATACGATCCTGAGAGGATTGTCCCCGCCATTGCAAATGGGCCAAGTTCAAATGGAGCTACCAACATACTAAACGCCCAGCTGAAGATGGGGAAAGAAACTGATACAACAAGGATAGGGAACTCTCCCTGGAAGCATTGACTGATCAAGAGGACCAAGATGATCATACTCTGGAGGAGAGAATCCACGAGTTGGGAGGAGCCTCGTCTTCCCAGGCCAAGAATCCCCGAACTAACACAGGGTCTAGTTCTTCTGCCCAACAGAAGGAAAATGAAGTGAAAGCTCAACGGGAGGCTGAAGAAAAAGTGAAAGAGGATGAAGATAAATGTAACAAACACCTGAAGGCAGAGAAGAGAAAGAAACAAGTGGAGAATGCCCACAAAATAAAGGAAGAGCAGGAGGCGAAAACAGAAGTCGAGCGGCAACTCAAGAAAGAATTATATGAGGTGGAGGCTGAATGCAAAAGAAAGGAAGAACAGGAGGCGAAAGCAGAAGCTAAGCGGCAGCTCAAAAGGAAATTAGATCAGGTGGAGGCTAAACACAAAAGGAAGGAAGAAGAGGAAACAAAAGCAGAATCTGAGCGCAGGAAAAAGGAAAAATAGAATAAGCCAGAGGCGAAAAATGATATTGAAAGAAGAAGCAGAACAGAAGGAAAAAGAGGAAGAGGATCGAAGATCTAAAGACAATTATTCCAAAGATACCAAGACACCTCCTCCAATAATAGGGGTATAGACAGAGCTACCACCCATCGAAGTGCCTGCAACCAACACACGTTTTGCACTCTCAGAACCAGGTACCTCCGAAGGATAGGAGGAGGAAGTGTTCAATATGAAGAGACTCACTTATGATCAGTTCACTTTCAAAATCAGGCAGGAAAAGAGGAGATTCCTAGCACGGAACCCTGCCGCACCATTCATGGCCACGACAGAAAAGGATATAGTCCTGGACACCAGGACCAATTCAATGATGATAGCATCAACCAGCATTGCTTTCGCTGCAACCACAGAAGAAAACGTGAGCCAGATGAGTAGGGAAATCCTCTCCCTAAAAAATAGATTGCGAGGCTCTGAACAAAGGGAAGCTAGGTTGGAGCAAGAAAAAAGAGCACTAAGGGAAGAAGTTCAACAGCTCCAAGAAAGGAACACCCTTATTAAAGAAGTACCACTATTGAGTAACTAGCTCCAAAAATAGAAGAAAAGAGATATGAACGCCTTAGAAATAAGCCACTTCGAGGGGGCAACCTCCAATACATTACATAAATGAAAAATTATTGGATGATACAATTTACAAAACCTCCTTTCTATATATAGGAGTCCATGGGGCCATAATGTAACTTAGTGGCCACAATGTAATCCTAGCCGACCTAACAATAATAATTTAAGGGAACAATAATAACAATATGGGGGTTACAAGGGTACAATAATAACAATAAAGGGGTTACACTAACAATAATAAGGGACTACACTAGTAATATAGGGACCTAACATGCCCCTCTCCTTCAAAAAAGTGTTTTCCTCAACGCTTGAGTAGCTTTGGGTGCCTCTGTATAAAATTCTCATCCTCCCATGTAGAATCTTCAGTGGGTAAGTTCTTCCACTTGATGAGATACTCTGAAATTGGTCGATTCCGTAGCTGTCAAGTTCTTGTTTCCGTGACCGCTTCAGGTTCCAATATGATTTTTCCTTCCTCATCAAGTTCTAGCAATATTGTTTGAACTGGAAGATTTTAACCTATAACCTTCTTTAATCATGAAACATGGAAAACCGGATGCACTCGTGAAGAAGCAGGAGGCTCCAATTTGTATGCCATAGTACCAATATTTTGCAACACCTTGTAAGGACCATAGTACTTTGGTGATAATTTATTATCCTTCTTAGCTTGCTTGAGGGAAATTTGTTTGTATGGTTGTAGTCATAAAAATACCCAGTCTCCTACATTAAAAAATATCTCGCTGTAATGTTGATCTGCCTGTTGTTTCATTCGATTTTGTGCCAAATTCAGGTTATCCTTTAAGAGTTGGAGAACTTCTTTTTGATGCTCAATGTGATCTTCCAACGCTTGAACCTTCAAATTTTATCTTAAAGATGATGTGATGGACGGTGGATGATATCCATAAAGTGCCATAAATGGGGTCATTTTTGTCAGTAGTATGGAAGGAAGTGTTATACCACCATTAAAAGAAGAGGTAACCACTTGACCCATTGTGTTTGTTTATCAAATACAAACAACGAAGATATCCTTCCAAACATTTATTTATGATCTCATTGACCATCGTGTTGCTGGATGAGATAAGATGATCTATGAGCTAATTGAGTACCCAAAAAAGAAAATAACTCTGTCCAAAAATTTCCAGTAAAAATGGGATCTCTGTCGCTCACAAGAACCCTTGGGTTTCCATGTAGCTTTTGAAATGTGTCCATAAATGTAGTAGCAACCGTACTTTCTTTAAATGGATGAGATAATGCAAAAAAGTGTGCATACTTGGTAATTCTATCAACTACCACCATGATGATACTCTTTCCTTCGGACTTAGGTAACCCTGTGATAAAATCCATTGAAATCTTCTCCCAACGTTGAATTCGAATGGACAAAGGTTGTAGAAGACCCGGGGTCTTAATTGTCTCAACTTTATTCTGCTGGCAAACCAAACATTCTGCCACAAACTTTTGAATATCAGATTTAAGGCCATCCCAAAAAAATTCTTTCTTCACCTCGTGGTAAGTTTTTAAAAATCCTGAGTGTCCTCCTAAAGGAGAAGTGTGCAATTCCAAAAGAATATTTTGTTTTAGTTGGGAATTCTTACAAAGATATAAGCGATCTTTGTACCATAAGGAATCATTTTTCCAACTCAATGTATCAGATGTACTAGGATCTTGCTGCAACTTTTGGATGAGTGTCCATACATCTTTGTCCTTCTTCCATTCATCTCTTGCTTCAGTTATCCAATCTGGTTGGATAATAGAAATGGCACAAAGCAATGCTTCCACCTCTTCATTATTTCTTGAGAGTGCATCCGCAACAACATTAAGCTTTCCTTTTTTGTAGATTATTTCAAAGTCATAACCCAACATCTTTGTGACCCATTTTTGCTGCTCTTCTAAAGATAGTCTTTGTTCCAAAAAGCGTTTAAGACTATCATGATCAGTTTTTACCTTGAAGTGTCTTCCCATTAGGTAAGTTCGCCATTTCTTTAGTGCATGCAGTATTGCTAACATTTCCTTCTCATAAATAGGTTTCTGTAAATACTTTCCTTTGATTGGACGACTTTCAAAAGCAATGGGTCTTCCTTCTTTCATTAAAATCGCACCAATTCCATTTCCTGAGGCATCACATTCCACAATAAAGGTTTTCGTGAAGTCTGGCGTAGCTAAGACCGGTGCTAGGCACATTGCCTCTTTAAGACGTTCAAAGGCCTTAGTTTCTTCAGGAGTCCATGAAAATGCATCTTTCTTCAATAATGTTGTTAGAGGTGCTGCTATTCTCCCATGATTCTTAACAAACTTGCGATAATACCCTGTTAACCCGAGAAATCCTCGCAACTTCTTTATGGTTGTGGGGACTTTCCATTCCTTAATGGCTTTAATTTTGTTAGGGTCTACTTTAACACCCTCGTGAGATACAATATGACCCAGATATTCCACCTCTTGTACTCCAAAGAAACATTTGGATTTTTTGCATATAATTGTTTCTCCTGCAATAGTTTGAGCACCCCGTCAACATGTTCAACATGATCCTTCCAAGACCTATTGTAGATTAGTATATCATCAAAAAATACTAGCACAAATTTTCTAAGGAAGGGTTTGAAAATGGAATTCATCAACCCTTGAAATGTAGAAGGTGCATTGGTAAGGCCAAAAGGCATGACCAAAACTTCATAATGACCCTCATGAGTTCGAAATGTTGTTTTTGGAATATCTTCAGTCTTCATTCTAATTTGATGATATCCTGAACGAAGATCCAACTTGGTAAAATAAATTGCTCCATGTCATTCATCCAATAATTCATCAATCACAGGAATGGGAAATTTATCTTTAATGGTGATCTTATTGAGCTCCCTATAATCTGGACACATTTTCCATGATCCATCCTTCTTGTGTACCAATACTACAGGAGCAGAGAAAGAACTTTGACTAGGTTGAATTATACCTGCCTCTAACATTTCTGCAATCATACGTTCAATTTCGCTCTTTTAGAAGTAAGGATATCTATAAGGCCTGATGTTTGGAGGAACACTTCCTGGAATCAAATGAATAGCATGATCATGATCACGAATAGGTGGGAGTCCTTTGGGAGTTTCAAACACCTTGGAATGATTGTCCAAGACTTGTTGGAGATCTGCAGAAATAGATGATTTTGATGTCGGAACTTCTAGTGAGCATAATTGTGCAATTACTCCTCGTTGTTCTTTCTTTAGAAGTTTTGTCATGACATTAGAGCTTATTATCCTTCCTAGCTTCCCTTCAATACCCCGTAATTCGACTTCCTTTCCTTCTGAAAAAAAATTCAAGAAAAGTTCTTGAAAATTAAAAGCTACCGTCCCCAAAGATTGTAACCATTGTACTCCTAGTACAACGTCAGCACCTCCCATAGGAATGGCAAGCATTGGACTAGTCAATACATATTCCCCCCATGGTTAGCTTGATATTATGGCATTTTCCAGAGCAATTTATAGTTCCTCCATTTGCAACCATCACTTGACATTCTGGTGCTGGGTATAGGAAACAATTTAATTTCTTGGCTACCTTACAATGAATAAAATTATGGGTGCTACCTGAATCAATCAACACTATTACCTTTTTCTTCTTGATATGTCCTTCTATCTTGAGAGTTTGAGGAGTGGTAATTCCTGCCAGTGCATTACACGATATGGTCAAATTCATTTCTTCCTCTTCTAGGGCTGGTTCCTGGTGTATATCCTCTTCTTGTTCATTTTATTCTTCTTCTTCACAATCTATGTAAAATAATTTCTTCTTAGCACACTTATGACCTTTAGTGTATTTGCTATCACAACTGTAGCAAAGCCCTTTTTGCTCTTTTTTCTTCCAATTGTTGTGGTGTCAACCTTGTAGGTTGTGGAAATCTAGGCGTAGCAACACTTCCTTCTTTATAGAATTGAGTGGTAGGCTTCCTTGTCGCCATAATTTTACATTCAACTTTTCTTGCCAACCTGAATGCCTTCTCTAATGAATCAAGTTCCAACACACGAACTTCATGTTGGATGTTATCCTTTAGAGTACCTATGAAGAGATCAATCCTGTGTTCCTCTGGAATATCAGTTACCCTTATATTCAATTTTTGGAAGTCCTCAATGTCCTGCCCCACTAAACCCTTTTGTTTGAGATTTATCAATTGGCTAAAGAAGGTGTTGCTCTTTGTATCCTCATAATGTGCTATCATTTCCTCCGTAAAAATTGACCAAGTGACAATTTTTTTACGGGGGCAAAGCCATTGATACCATACAAATGTATTTTGTTCTAAATGTAAAGTTGCAATGCGTACCTTTTGTGTGTTTTGCACGTTATGGAGATCAAAATATTGCTCCATCCGTAGTATCCATGTTACAGGATCCTTTCCATAAAACTTCCTCATATCCATCTTTGGAATATGGTGGTTCTTCCCGCCAACATTAGAGTTTATGAAATCACAATTAACATTTATTTTGTTCTCATCATGAGGTTCTTCTACTATCTTTTCACCATTAGGAAACCTTTCTTTTATCAACTTTGTCAAACCTTCCATGTCTGCTTTTAGAAAATTCTTCATGTTTTCCATTTTCTCATCGATCTTAGCTTCCATGTCATCCATCTTAGATTCCATGCCAGCCTCCATGCCATCCATCTTAGCTTGCATGCCATCCATCTTAGCTTGCACACCATCCATCTTAGCTTCCACGCCTTTCTTCAAACCTTCCATCTTCAATTCCACGCCATCCATCTTAGCTTCCATGCCTTTCTTCAAACCGTCCATCTTCACTTCCACGCCTTTCTTCAAAACTTCCATTTCATTTTTTGTTGCTCTTTGCGAGAGTGAAATTTGTTTCACTTGCTCTTGTAATTTTGATAGATCATGTTGCAATTCTTCATCTTCATGAGTCATGGTAGAGCCTTCTGAAGGCTTAATGGGTGTTGAATTCTTTTTAGGGGCCATTTTAGAATCCAATATTGATCCCTATTCTACAATATTCCCTTGGAATCAATTCAACTTGATTCTTCAAACAAGACTTATGCGATTCGGAAAAAAAATACACACCTTTTACTTGCTTTGAGGAGCTCGATATTGGAATTGAATTATATCTGTAATTGAAAATATTCAATATCTTAAATTCAGCCCTATAGTAGCCCTCTGAAGCTTATTTTAAATGCCACAGGTATGATCTAATTTGGATTCCCCAAGACAAAGTTGTGTCCAATCTCCCACAATGACCTAATTCTGGACTGGTTCAGTAGAGCAAACTTGTAGGACTTTCCACGTGTCACTGTTTCATCCTTTGTCTCTGAAATTGATAGCCAAGAAACTAAAGTCTGTGTACTTGCGACCTCTTTTAATGGCACTAAAATCCACTGCCCAGAGAGAGAGTTATTGAACTTTTCCCACGATCACCTCTTTGAGATGAAATTCAGGAGCCTGAAAAATCACTACCTTCCACAGATCATATCTCCAAAAATATTGCGAACCAATCTCTGAAATTTTTTGACGAATTTCCTCAGGATTTCAGCTTCGTACCATACAAATTTCAGATTCTAAACCTTCGTATAAAAAAATTTATAGCGAAAATTCCACGATGACCTGTTTAGGAGCTTGAAAAAATACCTAACTTCCACAGATGATATCTCCGAAAATATTGTGAACCAAGCTCTGAAATTTTTAGAAAATCTTCTGAAACTTCGTAGAAAACAAGTTATAGCGAAAATTCCATGATGACCTGTTTGGAGTAGCGAAACCCTAGAATCCAAAGCTCTGATACCAAATGTTGTGTAACCAGCTCCAAAAATAGAAGAAAAGAGATATGAACGCCTTAGAAATAAGCCACTTCGAGGGGGCAACCTCCAATACATTACATAAATGAACAATTCTTGGATGATACAATTTACAAAACCTCCTTTCTATATATATAGGAGTCCATGGGGCCATAATGTAATCCTAGTGGGCCACAATGTAATCCTAGCCGACCTAACAATAATAATTTAAGGGCACAATAATAACAAAATGGGGGTTACAAGGGTACAATAATAACAATAAGGGGGTTACACTAACAATAATAAGGGACTATACTAGTGATATAGGGACCTAACAACCACTCACTATCCAAAGGGAGTTGGTGACACTGGAAGCCACCATGAGGCAAGTCTATGAGGAAATGTTCACCATAAAGCAAACAATTGTGCCTATACTAAAAGCTCAAGAAGAAACTAAGAAAAGGAATGAGAAAATGAAATAAGCCTCCACAGCCTTGTATAGAATGTTAGAATCGACAAACAGATACCTGCAGGCTCCTGAAACTTTTCCCCAAGAAAGATTGGATTCGCATGAAGGTGCAATCCAATGAGAAGTTATCCAAAGACCTAGAGAAGGTGATGACCGCCTAAGAGCATCTGATCAGTGGTATTGACTCGATCACTAAGCTACATCATATCCCTTCTCTGGGTACATTGGGTGAAGAAAAGACATGGGAACAGGTAAATCAAGAAATTCGGGCATTCTTGCAGCCTATTAGACAAGCCACCACTACACCTGATCTTCCGGCGTCGCAGGAGAACTTGGTTAAGTTCATCGTGACCCCAGTTTGGATTTACACCAAAATTGCTTCCTATCCCACCAAGTCACAATCAAGAGGGAAGCTCTAATCCTGAATGCCTTAGAATTCATGCACAGGTTAAGGGAATCTACTCCTCTGATTTCCCCAGTTGCTATAGACTATCGTGCATGGTAGAATTTCCTTAAAGAGAAACAAGTAGATGTTCCCGACCTAGCAATCACACACATGCTTCCATGATCAGATCGCAAGGTACAGCTTGTGGGAAGGGTCGTAGGTTTCATCCTTCATCAGGTCGCAAAGCATACCAACAGGCGGGAAGGCGAAGAGTCAAGACACTCAAGGGTCACTTTTGTCTTATATATACTCCCTTCAGGGACTTGTAAAAGGACTTTTTTCTTTGGACTCTAAAGGAGAGAGAAGATTTGTAAAGCATTGAACAACCCCCCTTTGTGAATGAATACAAGAATTTGTCTTAAATCCACTATTGGATCTGATGAGAGTCAATGTGTCAATACTATGAATATTTCTTTTCGTATATGTCTGATATCTTATGATTAATTGATCTGTGTTTTCTGCTCATACTCTTTATGCATTTCAACTCACTGAATGTGTTAATGATGGTATTTTGTTTACATAGGAGATGTTTGTAACTTTATTATTGACACCTATCTTATTCACGAAAACACCCAAATACACATAAGTTGTTCTTGCCAAGAAAAATGGTTTCTTCTATGGTTTGAACAAATTTCACAAACATGACCTTAATGATATGTTGCTAACAACATCTCCTTCAGCTGCGTGTTTCCTTTTTATCTTACTATTTGTAGTATTTATGCTCATTGACAATCATCAATATTTTGTCTTGTATCATCCGATAACTGTATGCCTATAACTCTGCAGGGCTTATTTGTGTCCAGGAGAAGGAATATTCAGTGGTAGCCGGACCCACACCCCGGACAGGATCCCTATCACAAACGATTCAGAGTCTAATTGGGACTTTTTACCGCGGAGATCCCAACTGTTGGCCAGACAAATTTTCCCGTCTAAGGAATGGAAATTCCCCACAACCATAAAGCAGTTGCGAGGATTTATTGGGTTAACAAGGTATTATCACAAGTGTTTTAATAATTATGTGAGAATAGCAGCACCTCTAACAACATTATTCAAGAAAGATGCATTTTCATGGACTCCTGAAGCAACTAAGGCCTTTGAACATATTAAAGAGGCAATGTTCCTAGCATTGGTCTTAGCTACGCCAGACTTCACAAATTTTTTTATTGTGGAATGTGATGCCTCAGGAAATGGAATTGGTGCTATTTTAATGCAAGAAGTAAGACCCATTGTTTTTTAAAGTCATCCAATCAAAGGAAAGTATTTACAGAAAGATATTTATGAGAAGGAAATGTTAGCAATACTACATGCACTAAAGAAATGGTGACCTTACCTAATGGGAAGACACTTCAAGGTAAAAAATGATCATGATAGTCTTAAACACTTTTTGGAACAAAGACTATCTTTAGAAGAGAAACAAAAATGGGTCACAGAGATGTTGGGTTATGAATTTGAAATAATCTACAAAAAAGGGAAGCTAAATGTATTTGCAGATGCACTCTCAAGAAAGAATGAAGAGGTGGAAGCATTGCTTTGTGCCATTTCTATTATCCAACCAGATTGGATAACCGAAGCAAGGGTTGAATGGAAGAAGGATGAAGAAGTGTGGACACTCATTCAAAATTTGTAGCAAGATCCTAGTACATCTGATACATTTAGTTGGAAAAATGATTCCTTAAGGTACAAATATCGCTTATATCTTTGTAAGAATTCCCAACTAAAGCAAAATATTATTTTGGAATTGCACACTTCTCCTTTAAGAGGACACTAAGGATTTTTAAAAACTTACCACAGGGTGAAGAAATATTTTTTTTGGGATGGCCTTAAATCTGATATTCAAAAGTTTGTGGCAGAATGTTTGGTTTTCCAACAAAATAAAGTTGAGACAATTAAGACCCTGGGTCTTCTACAACCTTTATCCATTCCAAGTCAATGTTGGGAGGATATTTCATAGGTTTACCTAAGTCCGAAGGAAAGAGTGTCATCATGGTGGTAGTGGATAGACTTACCAAGTATGCACACTTTTGTGCATTATCTCATCCATTTAAAGCAAGTACAATTGCTACTACATTTATGGACATAATTAAAAAGCTACATCAAAACCCAAAGGTTATTGTGCGCGACAGAGATCCCATTTTTACTGGAAATTTTTGGACGGAGTTATTTTCTTGTTTGTGTACTCAATTAGCTCATAGCTCATCTTATCATCCTCAATCCGATGGTCAAATTGAGATAGTGAATAAATTTTTGGAAGGATATCTTCGTTTTTTTGTATCTGATAAACAAACACAATGGGTCAAGTTGTTACCTCTCACGGAATGGTGGTATAACACTTCCTTCCATATTGCAGCAAAAATGACCCCATTTATGGCACTTTATGGATATCATCCACCATCCATTACATCATATTTAAGAGAAAATTCTAAGGTTCAAGTAGTGGAATATCACATCGAGCATCAATAAGAATTTCTACAACTCTTAAAGGATAACCTAAATTTGGCACAAAATCAGATGAAACAAAAAGAAAATCAACATCGTAGTGAGAGAATTTTTGATATAGGAGACTGGGTATTTTTACAGCTACAACCATACAAACAAATTTCCCTCAAGCAAGCTAAGAAGTATAATAAATTATCGCCAAAGTACTATGGTCCTTAAAAGGTGTTGCAAAAGATTGGTACGATGGCATACAAATTGGAGCTTCATGTTTCTTCACGAGTGCATCCAGTTGTCCATGTTTCATGTTTAAAGAAGGTTATAGGTGAAAATATTGGAACCTGAAGCAGTCACAGAAACATGAAATCGATAGCTATGAAATCGATCAATTTCAGAGTATCTCATCAAGTGGATGAACTTACCCACTGAAGATTCTACATGGGAGGATGATAATTTTATACAGAAGCACCTAGAGCTACTCATGCATTGAGGACACATTTTTTTTTGAAGGAGAGGGGTATGTTAGGTCCCTATATTACTATTTTAGTCCCTTATTGTTATTAATGTAGCCTCGTTATTGTTATTGTTGTACCCCTGTAACCCCAATATTGTTATTATTGTGCCCTTACATTGTTATTGTTAGGTCGACTAGGATTATATTTTGGGCCCATGGACTCCTATATATAGAAGGAGGTTTTGGTCATTTGTATCATCCAAGAATTTTTCATTTATATAATGTATTGGAGGTTTCCCCCTCGAAGTGCTTATTTCTAAGGCGTTGATCTCTCTTTTCTTCTATTTTTGGAGCCGATTTTATAACAATATCTAAATCTCTTGAGAAACGAAAGGGATCTGATGATGCTCCTTCTGCAGAGGAGAAAACCACCTCAGATGAAGGTGGGGATGTGTATTTTCCTTCTTCTTCAAATACACATGTAGATCATGAGACATGGTTGATTGACTCAGGTGCATCCTTTCACTTCATTCCCCATAGGGAGTGGTTCTGCGAGTATGAGAAGTATGATGGTGGTGATGTATTCTTAGGGTATGATAGGAAGGATAGAATCGTTGGGCGTGGAAAATTCAACTGAAGATACAAGGTGGAAGGATTAGAATACTTCATGGTGTTATGCATATTCCCACATTGGCCAAAAATATTATTTTTGCAAGCAATAAGGATGATGCAGGTGTAAAAACAGTGTTCGAGAAAGATACTTGCAAGATAATTCTGGGAGCACTAGTATTAATGTGGGGAGTTCAGATCAGAACTATGTACAAGCTTCATGGTAGCACTGTTATTAATGGGTGCAACAATTCTGTGGTTCCTGAAAGTGAACGGAAAGTGTAGCGGTCTCTGGAGAAAATACCGTGTTATTGCATAAAAGGCTTGGACATATTGGAGAGAAGGGCCTTCGAATACTGCATGGAAATGGTATGGTAGAAGGTATGTCTAATTTCTCTCTCGATTTCAATTTCTATGAAAATTGCGTATATGGGAAGCAGAATCGGGTGAGTTTTCCTTATGGTGCTAAAAGGGCGAACACGATATTATATCTTGTGCACAGTGATGTGTTTGGACCTGTGTCGGTTCCATCACTAGGCAAGTCTTTGTACTATGTTTCATTCATAGATGACTTCTCAAGGAATACATGGATATATTTCTTGAGGAAGAAATCTGAAGTCTTTGATAGATTTAAAGAATTTAAGGCTCTAGTAGAAAACTAGACAGAGAAGAAGATAAAGGTGATGAGGACAGATACTGGTGGAGAGTTTTGAAAGAAGGAATTTGAATATTTTTGTAAAAAGTGTGGTATAGAATGAGAGAATACTAATCTATACACACCTCAGCAAAATAGAGTTGCAGAAATAATGAACATAAAACTGATGGAAAAGGAAAGAAGCATGCTCAGTGGTACCGGTTTAGGAGAGGAATTTTGGGCAGAAGCAGTGGAGACTGCATGTAAACTGGTTAGCAGATCACCTTCATCTGCATTGGAGGATAAGACTCCACATGAGGTATGGACTAGTAATAAACCCTCTCTTTCACATATGAGGGTATTTGGATGTGATGCATATGTACATGTTCCAAAGGAGAAAAGGACCAAGTTGGATAATAAATCTGAAAGGTGCATCTTTATTTTGTATAAGGATGGTTTAAAAGGTTACAAGATTTGGAACCCAGAAACAAGTAAGGTTGTGTACAATCGAGATGTGGTGTTTAGAGAGGTGAAAGATGTTGTTAAACATGAAGTCCTACCAAAGGAACCTAAGGAGATAGAGTTTGAGCTAAAGGAGGATGAAGCAAACTCTGCAATAGAAGAAGATTCAAAAGAGGAAAAGCCACAAACCCCAGGTTTGAGAAGATCAGTTCAAGAAAGAAGGCAACCAGAAAGGTATAGTCCATCTACTTTCTGTTCAAAATTTTCTTTAACTATAACTGATGATGATCCCAGAACTGTCAGGGAGGCAGTGGATTCAAAGGATGGAAAACTTTGGAAGGAGGCCATGGTTGATGAAATGGTATCCTTGCACAAAAATGAAGCATGGGATTTGGTGGAGTTTCCAGTTGGAAGGAAGCCCATCGGGATCAAATGGGTGTTTAAGAAGAAGATAAATGTAGAAGGAAAGGTGGAGAAATACAAAGCTCAATTGGTAGCAAAAGGTTATTCCTAGGTGTCGTGAATTGATTTTGGTGATATTTGTTCTCATGTTGCCAAGTTTACTTCCATTAGATTAATTTTATCTGTTGCTGCTGCATTTTATTTTGAGGTAGATCAGATGGATGTGAAGACAACATTACTTCATGGGGATCTGGAAGAGGAGATATACATGAAGAAACCTTAAGGATTTACGGTGAAGGGTAAGAAAGAACTTGTATGCAGGTTAAAAAGTCTTTGTATGGGTTAAAAAAATCACCAAGGATGTGGTATCAGAGATTTGATACCTATATACAGGGACTTGGCTTCACCAGAATCAAAGAGGATCACTGTGTTTATTTTAAATTAATTGGTGACCGTGTTATTTATATGGTCTTGTATGTGGATGATATGTTGCTGATTGGAAATGATAAAGAAATTATCCAAGATTTTAAGACCCAATTGTTCTCCAAATTTGACATGAAGGATCTTGGTGCTACAAACTATATTTTGGGCATGGAAATTAAGAGAGATTGGGTAAAGAGTAAGTTATGGTTAAACCAAAGGAATTATGTCGAGACTATATTACAAAGGTTCAATATGCAGGATAGTAAACTGGTGAAGGTTCCTATTCCTGTAGGTGTAAAGATGTGTGCTAAACAGTGTCCCAAGACACAAGAAGAAGAGGAGGATATGTCCTGTGTTCCATATGCAAGTGTAGTGGGTTGCCTGATGTATGCAATGGTATGTACTAGACTAGAAATTGCACATTCAGTGGGAGTATTGAGTAGGTTTATGTCAAAACCAGGGAAGGAGCATTGGACAACAATGAAGTGGGTTTTTAGATATTTGTGTGGCACTAGTGATTATGGTTTGTGCTACTAGGGAAGACCAGGATTGGACAAAATTTTGGACATCCTGGTTTTGTTGATGTAGAATGTGCTGGAGATCTAGACCAAAGAAGATCTACAAGTGGGTATGTGTTTAGCCTATTTGGATGTGCAGTCGGTTGGATGAGTAAAATAAATTTTGTAGTGGCTCTTTCAACTACAAAGGAAAAATACATGGCAGCCACTCATGCAAGCAAGGAAGCAGTTTGGTTGCAGATATTGTGTTCAAGTATGGGGTTGGTGCAGTGGGCTATAAGGATAGAATGTGATAGCCAAAGTGAAATTTTCTTGGCTAAGAACCCTGCACATCATTCAAAGACAAAGAACATTGATGTTCAATATCACATTGTGAGAGATATGGTTGAGGATAAAAGGGTGTTGCTGGTAAAGGTGGACACTTTGAAGAATGTTGCAGACGCATTGAAAAATTCTGTGAGCACTAATAAGTTCTCTTGGTGTAGAGAAACAATGGGTGCTACAGAGCTGGGGTAATTACTAAGCTCTCATGTGTCCCCCCATAGAAAGAAAACAACAAGTGGGAGAATGTTGGGTATGTGTTATATTCTTTCCATGACTAGTCGCATGCGTGGGGGGGTCATAGGGGGGAAACATCCACCCCTATATGTTGCGTCAGGCACTGTAGCTCCTCCTGTTCAGGGTCCGGGGTAGCGCCCCAAGAAATTTTTTTTGGACCCTATTTTTCGGTGCGCGAACCCACCAATGGTCTTGTGCATGGGTTTGCACATGGTTTTGGGGCATGATGGTTTTTAGCCCCCTGGTATTTTGTAGATCCGGTCAAGGGAACTACTGTTATGTTCTAATCCAGAGTTAATGGATTAGGTTTTATGAATGCTTCGGCATGTATATATATGTGTTGTAACATTAAAAGGAATATAATGAAAAATTAAGCCGACAGTCCTGATCTGGGATCCAAGGAAAAATATCTATGTATATATGCTTTATTTTTTATGCTCTCACTATTGTTTATTTTATGTTTTTAAGATTTGTTTGTAGATAATTTCTGTACAGGGTCAAAACCTACAAGAGATATGGTTGACGATAAAAGGATGTTGCTAGTAAAGGTGGACACTTTGAAGAATGTTGCAGATGCATTGACGAAGTCTATGAGCACTCAGAAGTTCTCTTGGTGTAGATAAACAATGGGTGTTATAGAGCCGGACTAATGACTAAGCTCTCCAATGGCCCCCTGCGGAAAGAAAACAACAAGTGGGCAAATGCTGGGTATGTGTTATATTTTTTCCACGATTAGTCGCACGCGCAGGGGGTCATGGGGGGGAATAGCAGCACTTGTACATTGTGGTAGGCGTAGAAGGGGGGTGGCAACCACCCCTATTCAGTGTCTAGGGCAGAACCCTAGGAAACATTTTTTGGACACTATTTTTCGATGGGTGGACCCGCCCATGGTTTTTTGCATGGGTTTGCATATGGTTTTGGGGCATGATGGTTTTCATCCCCGGGTATTTTGTAGATCCGGTCAAGGGAACTATGGTTATGTTCTAATCCATGGTTAATGGATTGGGGTTTATGAATGCTTCGGCATGTATATATATGTGTTGTAACACTAAAAGGAATATAATGAAAAATCAATTTGGTAGTCCCAATTTGGGATCCAGGGGAAAATATTTGTGTATATCTATTTTATGTTTTAAGCTCTCACTATTGTTTATTTTCTGTCTTTAAGTTTCGTTTGCAGATAATTTATGTACAGGTTTAAAACCTAGACCTCACCTGTGACAGTCTCTTGCTTTGAATATGTTGGTTGCCTGGATTTCTGCATAATGATCCAAAGAGTTCTACACCATCTTGTTTTGAGCAGAGTTTTCATTTCAAACCTCAAAGACAAACAAGTGACCCTTGCAGGTGTGACCTTCACCATATCCACACCTATCATTGTTACTACCACAAGGATACCAAACACGGGTGAGAAGTGGTTTAAAGCCAAAGACTTGGATGACCAGTATTATGAACCATTCATCAAACATAGTTACAAAAATGAGAGAAAGGGAGACTTCCCTTTCAATTACCTTCTTGATATGTATATCCCCATGATGAAAATAATCATGAACTACTTCTCTTGTGAAGGAACGTTCTCCATACTTTACACATATCATATTAGATTGAACATGCACTTGACAAGAGTCAATTTGCTCAATGTCCCATAATATTTGTTTAGGAGCATATAAAAAATGGCCTACATAGTACAAAAGAGAGAATATGATCAGAAAATGAAAAACCTCTTTCATCACTCCTTGATCAAAATCGTTGTACTCCATCATCTAAATCAGTTGCACATTTCATGGGATACCTTCATTTTCAATCATGTTTTCACTACTCCACAAGCTCAACATGCTGAAAACATCCCTCCTTCATCTCAACCCTATGCATCTATTCCTCCATCAACTCAGTCTACTAGACCCATATCATCACCATCATCAGTATTTCAAAGTCATATTGGGTCATCCAACAGTTTTGTGGTCAAAGAGCCTACAAAAACCAAATAGGTTGAGAAAGACACATTGGCTAACGCATATCAGAGAGGGCAGAGGCAGGTGTTTTCCCCACAGATTGGGGGAGGGACCTTGCCTTCTTCATCAGCAAAGCAGGTAGAAAAGGGGAAACAAAATCTAGAAGAGGGAATTGTGCATGAGGAAGTCATGCAAGAGGATGAGGACCCTCGTGATGAGGAGAAATATTTTGACCTAGTTGACTTGGATCAGCAGGATGATCATGAGGCCTTAAGTCTAATTTTCAAAGAGAAGGATGCCAAAATTAGAGGGTTGCAAACTAATTTGGACAAAGCTCAATTTTTTATTTCATTTCTTGAGCACAGGAATAAACAACTGAAAGATCAGTAAGTACTTATGGAGCTAGAGCTTCTCAAAACAAAGAGAGGTAAAGCCATGATCCCACTTGATGATCCTGACCATGATGACATCCAAAGTAGAAAAATAAGACCAAAGACAAGGGGTCTTAAGAGGGATTTACAACAGCAAAAGATTGAAGATGAAACACTCACTTTTGAGGAGAGGATCGACAAGGAGGTTGAAGGTGACAGAGAAATATGGCTTGATAGGGTCAACATCCATCTTGAGAAACTCCTCTACAAATAAAAAAAAGACAACAAAATTCTCAGAAACTTGTCTAACAGGTACATCACAAGAAACAAGGTCTGTAGAATCAAACTCAAGCAATTGCAAGAGAAACATAAGCAAACCCTAGCCAAGAAAAAAGAAGGAGACAAGCTTGAAATCCTTGCTGAGGCATCCTCATTGCTTAGCACACTTCATCGGGCTTCCACAAAACAATTTTGGACAAATTTTGAGCAAGTTTTGAATCTTTTTGGATTTTTTGCAACTTTTGGCAGTTTTAGCACATTTGGACAGCTAAGAGCGTAGCGCCCTAGGCAATGCGCTTATTATAAGAGGCTGCAAATGCAAAAATGAAGGTCCCATTGGATTCAGAATTCCAAATTTAGTCAGGGTAGGCACTTTTCTAAGCAAATTTGGGCAAATTGGCAAATGAAAAGTTCAAAAAACACTCAAAAATCATGTTTTTGCCCTCTTTTTCAGTTGGGCACTGCTCGCCTAACCAGTCTTGGGAGATTGAATTTTTGGAGTGTAAAATCTTATCATTTTTGGAAATTAGACAGGACAAGATTTTCAATGATCTATCCTTAGCTCAATTTGGACATAAGAAACCCCTTCAAAAGTTGAGCTGAAGTTGGCGCTACGCTCATGACACTGGCATTGCGCTCCTGACACTGGCTTTGCGCTTCTGACCTTTCTCTATTTTTCCTAATTTTTACTAGTTTTCTCAGTTTCACTCTCAAAAAATCATGTTTTTACCAATGTAATTGATGAATTTAAATATAATAATGATGTTTTTGAGTTACTTAGGGGTAAATACTTAGGTAAAACATTTTGAGAGGATTGATGAATCAATTTCACTAAAGTTAGGGATGAGTCAGTTTGACCTCCCTGCACTCTAGGTTTGTAGCTCAGACTTTTGTGGATCAGCTCCACAACGCAGGGATTCGACCCTTGAGGTTTGGAGAAGTTGTTTCATGCCTATATCTTTCATTTCTTGACTCATTTCACAGGTTGGATGTTGTTGTATTTATTAGAGACACTAGTGTATTCAGATTTTGGCAGGAATATATTTGATGAGTTGCATCTATTTTTTTGGGATTCATGCGGTACTGTACTTTGGCACAGTTTCTTATTTAGTTTCATATGTATTAATTTTTTGTACTTTCCATCTTCATTCTAGTTCTATGATATGTTTGATTCTCAAGTTTTGATAAACAGAATACATCTTTTATGCTATGCTTTGGGAGAATCACCATAATTTGTTTCATTTTCTTCAATTTAAAAATAATTCATGCACTATCATGCTATCTTTAGCATCTCACCAGTCTGATCCATCTCACCTATAAACCCTAAAGTGTCAGAGTGCTTACCTACCCTTCCCCATTAGATGTCTACAATTCTAATCTTATTTTCTCTGACCTAGTTACCTCTTTGACCTAATTCACTCATCCAGCACCCAAATCAACCAATAAAAACCCCCGTGCTACTATACCTAGCCTAAAAACTAATTTATCTAGTCCTCTTTGCCATGATCCCTTGGAGAGAGCCCTCTCCTACTATTACACATCAATTTGTCACTGTCCCTGCAATTCCCCATCCCGCACATTGGAGGGCTCATTCCGTGACCTGTGAGCAGTGACATAACCTGAAAACACTTTTATGGAATTCCCCTAGACATGGAATTTCATTCCCCTGAAGACATCTCCTTGTGAAAAACCCTAAAAATAGCCTTTTCATCCTTGGCACGACTAGCTAGTGTTATACCCATGCCAATGGGGGAAATATTCCAAAGAGGGCATGCCAATTGGCGCTCTGTCTCAGAGTCGCACTCGCACCAGGCTTAATAAAGGGTGTTTTTTTAAAATAAATGGCGGAATATTGACTCCAACCAACTCCTGAACTGGTCTCTAAATTGATTTGGGACGTTTGGCTCCGGATTTCCATGTAGAGGAAGTAGTTTTCCACCTCTCATGGAAGCTTCCTTGAGGATAGGGCCAATCCCATGATTATAGGGATCCCAACTCCTCTTCCAACATCTATATAAGCTTGCCATTTCCCTTTGCAAGCTAGTCTCCAAGAGTCTCCAAGAATCTACAAGAGCCTTCATAGCCTAAAGAATGCTGCAAGAGATTTGATAGTCCTCATAGTGCCAAATCCATAGCGAGGAGATTGATGATTGAAGAGAGAGGCTTGTCCCCATTCCCGACAAGCTTTACTGAGATGTATTCCACTGAAAACCCACCGAAGGAAGGTTCAACGTCAGAGCCTGGTTGTATTTTCCTTTGTATGAATTAATGATAAGCGACTATTGGTTATGTTTCCACTCGTATTGTTCATTATGATCATGAGTTGTGTCTTCTCTGACTGATACATAATTGCATATATTGGGTTTTACGCTTGTGTTTGTTGTGTTTCTTGCGTGTGCGGGTGTTCGATCATGGCAAGCGAAAGGATTGTGATCTGCTGGAGCAAGGGAATGGGAGCGTCATCTTCTCTACGAACAAAAGCATTGTACTTGAGGTAGGCCTTCTTCGCAAGTTGGTTTATTGTAATTAGGAACCTGCGCCTTAGCGTGATACAATTATTGCTAGACCCGATCTGGGCTAGTAGGGATCACCTCTATCCGCAGAGGGGATTTACCTCTACAACACCTACCTAGTAGGGCTAGCTACTTGGCTAAGCTTGGTTTCTGGTTATCTTTGCTGGACTCTTTTCAGCCTCATAGAACCAGTGAAATGCTAACATCTTGGTGACCATACTGGGGAAATAAAAGTGTTAGATATTCCCTGGTTGTATCATTAGTTCTTCGAAATTCTTTGCCTCTTGATGATGGGTCTAATATTTCGTTGAGGCTGATCTCAAAAAGTTGCAAAGAAAACTAGTTGTTGAAACAATGAGCATTCTGGCTTCGAGGAGATACACAAGATCAAATCTTGATCCTCACCCAGCCGATCCAGTCAAAGATCTAGAGAGGCTTGTTCGGAAGCATAAATATCAAGCTACAAAAATTTAGTCATATCCAATCCCATTGGTAATATATTCTTCACTTCCCACTAAAGTTCTATCTCTCAAAGATATACCATTTGATTTAAAATTTGAGTTGTCATTGTTTCAATCTAAGTCTGAAATCACTTTAGCTAACTTAGTATTTGATCTATTAAGGCTCTCTTAGGTCAAGCCATTATCTGTGTCAGATCTTAGTTCTTTAAAACTTGAAGAAAATTTATCCTTTGAATAAACTAAGTCTGAATCAGACTTTGACACCAAATTCTGGAATCAATTTTATAAACTTCAAAGTTTAGTAAATCAACTTCACTACTAGTCAGAAAAATCTATAATATAGTATCAACAAGAATCAATACCTATCCCAACACACTTACAGTCAACTTTTTCTTCCTCTTTCGCACCATCCACTTCTTCACCCATTCCACAAGCTCTTCCTATTGTCACTCTTGTAGTCCATTTAGCAGGAATTATGGCCAGATTTTCACCTCTCATCTTACTAGGTCAACTCCATTACTTACCGCAACGGTATGGTCAAAGGCTCCCACTTTTTGATGAAGATTATCCAATCACTGCAAAACAACATGTAGTTAAAATCATTGACTTTATAGATCTGGAAAAAGTAGATGCAGATGATGCTAAAATGAGAATCATAGCTCAAAGATTTTTAAGAGAAGTTAAAGTATGGTTCATATCATTAAACACAAATTCCATAGCCACATCAAATCAATTGATAGATGTTTTCATAGCTAGATGGGAGGTAAACAAAAATACATTAAAAATCCTTTTTAAATATAAAAATATAACTAAATGAATCAATACAAGACTTCATTGCCCGATGTAACAGAGTATACCATTCCATTCCTAATGAGATCAAACCCCCTCCAGGGTTGGCCCTTTTGCATTACCTAGATGGTTTTGATCCAGACATGGCCTATAAGTTGTGAGAAAGGAATCTTGCTACGTT
Organism: Pinus albicaulis; assembly: GCA_034641835.2. NCBI lineage: Eukaryota > Viridiplantae > Streptophyta > Pinopsida > Pinales > Pinaceae > Pinus > Pinus albicaulis. The sequence goes on along the minus strand of CM076584.1, from coordinate 578,346,179 downwards.
AGAAGACATGGAGAAAAATGAAATTAGTGTAGACGCTGATTTATCCATAAAGAAGTAAAAAATGAAGGATGAAAGGAGAGTAACTATCAAAGAAGAGACATCATCATCCTCTGATGTAAAACTAGGAACTCTTATAAGAACAGTTGAGAGGATGGTTGACAAGATGTTTATCATCGAAAGACAGTTGGAACCACAGGTTTGAAATCCTAATTTATGGGGGCAATAATAGCCTCAATTCAGAATCAAGCAAAGGGATCAAAGGGCACCTGAGTAACCAACATAGCCACAACAAGTTCGGACACCCTTGTAGTAGAATTATGCTCAAGGAGGTGAAGAAGAAGAAGATCATATTGTCGAAGAGAACCAATTTTTTACATTTGATGGCCAACCCATATTTTTTACTGAAGACACAGAGTATGTCCAGAAGATGGATGTACCCAAGTATGAAGACTACATTTTAGCCCAAGATCATTAGTTGGAGGTTGAATATGATATTATCAGCGAGGATAATTGAATTCCCTCAACTCAAAGAAGAGGAAGTATATCTTGAGAGTTAGAGATGTACCAATAACTTCTATTCATAAGAAGGCATCCCAACAAAAAGATACTCAACAAAACATAATTCTCAAGGTAATCAGAGTATAGGAAAAGAATCTGCAGCTACAAATCAGAACAAAGACAATCATCCTTATACAAGCTCATCGGGAAAATAAAAGGACATCCAAAGGAAAGAATTTGCATCAAAAGATCATGTCGATAAAAGAGACATCATAAAAGAGGTAGATAAATCCACTCCTTTAGGCTTAGAAAGTGAAATTTCCAAATTGAAAGTGTCAATGCCTTTAACTAAACTTGTAAATAATAGTATGTATAAGTCTCATGTAGCCAAAATGTTAAAATTTTATCCTTTGTCTGATATACTTAACGTCGATGATGACCAAACTCAACTTATCTTTGGTCCAGCAATAGACAGTCAGTTAGAGGATAGTGAAGTTCCCACATTTTATTTGAGTCTGATAATCCACCAGAATATCCTTCACAATGCCATGCTTGACTCTAGAGCTTCCCACAATCTAATGCAAAAAGCAATTATGGAGAAATTAGGCCTAGATATCACTCATGCTTACCATGACTTGTATTCCTTCGATTCAGGAAGAGTCCGTTGTCTGGATCTTATTAAGGATTTACTAGTTTCCCTTGAGAAAATTCTAGGAAAGAATGTCTTGATGGATGTGGTGGTGGCTGATATACCACCACGGTGTTGTATGTTGTTGTCTAGATCTTGGGGAGTGAATTTGAGAGGCACTCTGTAGCTAGACTTCTCTTATGCCACCATCCCAGTTTTTAGACAATTGAGAAAGTTGTACCAGGAAATGAAGATGAAGTACATGATAACCAACAAAGAGAGGCCTAATAATCATCCAATAAATGTTGTACATACAGATTTAGAATCTTTCATTTTGTTCAATGATAGTGGTTTGAATGATGTAGATATTCAGCGTGTAGAAGTAGAAGATGTTCCAGATATTTCTAATTGCATCAGAACAGTTTTAGAGAAGAAAAAAGAGAATCTTCCCAGTGTTTCAAAGAAACCATCTGATAAGTTAGAGGAAATTTCAAATCAGAATTAAGAAGTAGCCCAGACAGTTGAGACAAGACATCAATTGGAATTCTAGCACTTGGAGGATGAAAATGGTTTATGGTTCATGGATTTTGATGGTGCCTTGGGGAAAGACGGGGCAGGAAGTGGAATTTGGTTCCGCAACCCTCTTCATCAACATGGTAAGGTTCCTAAGAATGTTATATTATGTTCATACAAACTAACTTTTGATTGTTCTAACAATGAGGCAGAATATGAAGCATTGATCATCGTTCTCAAGGTTTTGAAGAAAATGGGCGCAAGAAGAATTTTAGTATATGGCGACTCTGAACTTGTGATAAAACAGGTGAAAGGGGAATACTAGGCCAGGCATCCATGAATAAGAGCATACATGAATGTTGTATTGGATATCTTGAGGATGTTTCCAGAATAAAATTTGTCAGTAGTACCAAGAAGTCAGAACCTTATGGTAGATTCACTTGCTATAGTAGCAAGAAATTTCAAAATCCCAATATTTTCTAACATAAAATTTTAAATTCATGTCAAGCATCAACCAAAAGTTCCTGATAACTTGCGATATTAGAAATTATTTTTGGATGATCAACAAGTTAATAATTTTATACAAAGTGAAGGTGAGTTTGATTATTGTGCAATTGAAAAAGTGTATGTCAAAGATGATCAGGTCATCAAGGCAACTCAGGTTGATATACTAGAGTTGAAGGATAACAATATTCCAAAATTTCTCGTACCTTTGGAAGAATTGTTTGATCAAGATGATGTAGCGAGGAAGCCAACATTGGTTCCTACAAAAAAAGGTGTGGAGGACATAAAAATTGGGACAACATAAAAACCTAAGATGGTCAAAATCTCTAGGTTTTTGTCTCTTGAGGTAAAGGACAAGTACATTAATTTACTTTCCAAATTTTCTGATTTTTTCACGTGGGATTATGCATAGTTAAAGGTCTATAATAAATGCATCATACAACACACCATTCCAATTAAGCCTAATCAAAATCCTTTTCAAAAAAATTTGAGAAGGATCAACCCAAGGTTGCTGCCATCAATTGAAAAAGAATTGAACATGCTCTATAAGTCAGGTATCATTGTTCCTATGAGGTTTTCTGATTTGATATATAATTTAGTCCCTGTGAGAAATAAAATGGGTGAAACAAGGCTTTTCATAGACTTTAGAATTTAAACAAGGTGTCACTGAAAGATAATTACCCCCTTCCCAAAATGGATCACATCATACAAAGAGTGATTGGGGAATCCCGAATGTCTTTTCTTGATGGATATTTAGGGTACAATCATATTTTAGTACATGAGACAAATCAAGACAAAAATTCCTTCGCTACACCTTGGGGTACGTTCAAATATGCAAAGATGCCATTTGGACTAAAGAATGTAGGGGCTACCTTTCAACATGCAATGGATATAGCATTTGCAAATGATAAATATGTTTTCCTAGTGGTATATTTAGATGATTTGACAATTTTTTCCCATTCAGAAATGAACATTTGTATCACTTAAGGATTGTTTTTCAGAAATGCAGGAAGTTCAGAATCTCCCTCAATTCAAAAAAGAGCCTTTTTTCCATGGATGAGGGAAAAATTCTTGGTTACATCATCTCTAAGGATGGAATCCGAATTGACCCTTCTTGAGTTGAGGCAATTCAACAGATTGAATATCCATGGAGAAACAAAGAAATTCAAGCTTTCAATGGTAAGATGAATTTCTTACACAAATTTATTCCAAATTTGGCTGAGCACCTTCGAAAAATGACCAACATGTTGAAAAATTATAAAGAGGTAAAGTGGTCCAAGGATGCTAAGAATTCCTTTAACACATTGAAATTTTCTTTGACTACTGCCCCTGTTTTAATAAGCCCGGATTGCACTAGTGATTTTATTATATTCTCATTCACCTCCGAGCACACCATAGTTGTAGTCTTAATGCAAAATAAGGACAAGATGGAACAACCCATTGCATTTTTCATTCGAACCATCAGGGATGTAGCTCTTCGTTAAATTAGCATAAGGAAATAGGATTTGGCATTGATAAAAGCATTGAAGGATTTCCATTTCTATGTTCTACATTCTCATACTTTGGCTTATATCCCTAATGCAGCAGTCAAATATGTTCTTATGTAGACATATCCAGAAGGAAGAAGAGGGAAATGGATAGCAGCGATGTTGGAATATGACCTTGAGATCAACCCGACAAAGCTTATCAAGTTCAAGGTTTAGCAAAGATTATGACTGAGTCAAAATTGCATGTTTTAGATATCAATCTTATCACAACATTGTCTGATGAAGAACAAGATGTTGCTTTGATATAGGTATTTGATATTTTTCTTTTGTCACCTTGGTATTCTGATATAATATATGTACTTCAGCATTTGAATCCTCCTCCAGGCATGACTAAGAGTAAGGGTAGGTCTTTAAGTTTGAATGCTTCCAAATACTACATTTTGGACAGCGCCCTTTATTGGAAAGATCCAGGAGGTATACTATTGAATTATTTAGTTGAGAGTGAACCCCAAGAAGTTATGAATGATTTTCATAAAGGATACCGTGGGGGTCACCTGTTATGGAAGACCACAGCTAATAAAGTATTGAGAGCGGGATACTATTGGCCAACTCTATTTGCAGATTTGTACAAAACATTAATGAATTGCCATGAATGTCAATTTTTTCAAGGTAAAAGAAAACTTCTTCCAATACCTCTGCAGCCTATTTCAATTCATGCACCATTTCAGCAGTGGGGACTTGACTTCATCAAAGAAATTTACGCCACATCATCCGCACAACACAAATGGATACTGACAGCCACCGACTACTTCACCAAATGGATCGAAGTGTTCCCAACAAGGCAAGCATCAGATCTTGTAATTATTCATTTTTTTGGAGACTGACATATGGTCTCATTTTGGTTGTCCTCATAAGATTATTACCGAAAATGCGACAACATTCAAATAAAAAAGGATGGTTGAGTTTTGTGACAAATATAACATCAAATTGGGGCACTCAACCACCTACTATCCGTAAGGTAATGGTTTAGTAGAGTCCACTAATAAATCCTTGATCAATATCATAAAGAAGATGTTGGAGACCAACAAGAAAAAATAGCACAAAAATCTTGTGAATTCCTTGTGGGCAGACAGGGTGAGTAGTAAGAAATATATAGGAATGGCTCCTTTTCAGTTAGTTTATGGAATATACACTGTTTTTCCTACATCACTTGCAGTCTTGGTTATGAAATTGTTGCAAGAAACCGGAAGTGAGGAGAATGATGTAGAGCGCTGAATCAATCAGATGATCCATCTTCAACAGACGAGAGATGAGGTATTTTAGAACACATCAAATATTCATGAGAAGATAAAGAAGGTGTATGACCATAAGGACAAAGCAGATAAATTTAAGCTTGAATATGTAGTCCTCTAGTGGGATGCAAGGAATGAGGAAAAAGGGAAGCACGGAAAGTTTAAAAACTTATGGAAAGGGCCCTAAAATATCTCATCTATTCAAGGGGAAAATGATTTTCTGCTACAGGAGATGAATGGAGAAGAATTTTTAGGAGGACTGGTCAACAGTAGGATCCTTAAGAATTATTATTCTTGATGTAGTTTTCAGATTTGTCACTAGCATTGTAAATATCAACTTAACTTTCCTGCAAAATGTGAAGCAAAGAATCATCGAAGCTTGGAGTTTGAAGTGAAGGCTATAAAAATTCATTGGTTTTCCGTTGTTTCCAAAGTCAAGTTAGTTTTGAGTTAATTTTTAAGTCAGTTTTTAGTCAGTTTTAGCATTTGACTCCATGCCCAATGGATAGGCACTTGGTCTACGGTGTTCTTGGCACCTCCAAGGAGCTACCATCCCCAGCTGGAGCCAATGTTAGTGTCAGTATTTTCATCCTTCCACCAGTGATCAAAATTAACTCTTTCATGTCATTTTTGGGGTCCCATTAAGAATTTTTTTATCATTCCACTAGGTCATGCAAAACTTTGGTCACTTGGTGCTGATTTTCATCATAATTTACTCTTTTCAAAAAGTTCATCTCATTACTTGCTGGCTCACTTTATCACATGATGAGTATCCATTATTCATGAGTCTTTATTACCTTTTTAGTCATATCATCATGAAATCCATTCAGTCAATGTGTCCATTAAGTCTTAGGGTTTTCAAGGTCCAATAAAACATCATTTCCATTGCATAAAAAACCAACAAGACTAAGAGTGATCAATAAATTTACTTTACCATGTAAGGTTGAAGTGTAATATTTAGTTTTTATTCCATTATGTAATTTTCATCTCATCATGTAATTTTATGTTTTCTCAATATGTAATGCGTTCATGGTTCCAAGATAGCTGTCAAATCAAAGGTTTCATGTGCCAAGAAAGCACAGAAGCTTTAAAGTCTAAGTGTTCTCAATCCATCAAATGATCAATCTCCAAATATCAGAAACAAAAGTGAAGGGTAAATTTTTTAGATTTTAAAGTGAATGAGAAGATGAAAGTGGGTCTCAAAGTCAAATTCATTCAAACCATCAAGTATAACACCCATCACAAGACAAAGAAAACACTCATTTTCTCTCCCAACCATCGATATCACACTCCTCAGCTCGAAAAATCATTTTGTAGGGTTAAATTTAAAATTTGGGTGGTGTTGCGCTCCTAGAGGATAATGTTGCGTTCCTAACACTTAAGTGTTGCACTCCTAGAACTGGCATTGTACTCATGGATAGTTTCATCCACAACCTTCAAAACTTCAAGAAGCTACTCCAAACCACCAAAAAAGGGTTTCATCACCTCAATACAAGTAAGCAACACCATTTGTGCCCTCCTAGCATTAGCCATTTGCAAGATTAAGGTGTTGAATATCTCATTCCAGTTTGCATAGTGTTTAAGCTAAGAAACCATAGATTTCATTCCTACAGCCCTAATTTGTTCTCCAAAATCCTTCATTCCCTCCCCATATCACATTATACCCTGATCCTATCCCTACATCACTAAATCACTGTCCCCAAAATACGTTACCCAAAACCCTAGCTCCTAGACTACATATTTTATAGGTAGTTTCCTAATTCCTGTAATCAATTTCCTCATCTAATTTCCCTTAGTATTTTAGTCCCATATCAGTCCCCTAAGTTCCCTAACCCCCTTCCACATTCCCCCAATTTTTCCTACTCCGATCCCCACTCCCTAGACCTATTTTCCACTCCCCTATCCCTTCCATGGGATTTCAAAACTAAAAACACTATGGAGGAGGAAGACAGAGATTACACGGAGGAAGAAGAGGACAGAGAAGAAAGGAGAACTTGCAAGGCAGGAAGAATTCTGAGTCTTGAGCCCACCAACACCAGAGAACTAATGGCCTCACCTATGGCAATCTCTTGCTTTGAATATGTTGGTTGCCTTGATTTCTGCAAAATGGTCCAAAGAGTTCAACACAATCCTGTTTTGAGCATAGTTTTCATTTCAAACCTCAAAGAAAATCTATTAGGGAAATTTTGAGGTATAAAATGGGCCTCCTAAGGAAATTATAAAATAATAGTGGAAATAATAAAACAATATTTGATTACATTATCAAATTTTAAAGGGAAAAAAGGAAAAACTACTTTTTCAACTCGTGTTTCCAACTTATCTCCCAAAGTTTTTACTCAAATTTTGAGCGGGAGTAGTTGTTGGATGCAAAATTTAATTCCTCATCCAAGGAGTACCCATGTTGCATACTTTTGATGGATACTACTACACGAAAAATGAGAAATACATGAAAAACGTGATTGCAATCACGTTTTTTCATGTATTTCTCATTTTTCATGTATCAGAGTCCATCAAAAGTATGAAACATGGGTACTCCTTGGATGAGGAATTAAATTTTGCATCCAACGAGTACTCCCCTTCAAAATTTGAGTAAAAAATTTGGGAGATAAGTTGAAAATACGAGTTGAAAAAGTAGTTTTATTATTTTATTATTTTTTAATATTTTTATCCTTTTACTTTAAAAATGGTGAATCATCCCTCATGGTTGACATCATCATCTTGAATCCTAGTTGTTATTATAAAGTTTATTTTGTTGTACATTTTTCTTAGGAGGCCCATTTTAGACCTCAAAATTCCCCGAATGAGGTGACCCTTGCAGGTGTGACCTTCACCATATCCACACCTATCATTGTTGCTGCCACATGGATACCAAACATGGGTGAGAAGTGGTTAAAGCCAAAGACCTAGATGACCAGTATTATGAACCATTCATAAAACCAAGGTACATAAATGAGAGAAAGAGAGTCTTTCCTTTCAGTTACCTTCTTGATAGGTATACCCCCATGATGAAAATAATCATGATCTACTTCTCTTGTGAAGGAAGGTTCTCCAGACTTTACACATATCATATTAGACTGCTCATGCACTTCAAAAGAGTCAAGTTTCTCAATATACCATACTATTTGTTCAAGAGAATAGAAAAAATGGCCTACATAGTACAAAAGAGAGAATATGATCAACAAATGAACAACCTATTTCATCACTCCTTGATCAAAATCATTGTACTCCATCATCTAAATCAGTTGCACATTTCATGGGATACCTTCATTTCCAATGATGTTTTTACTACCCCACAATCTTATCATGTTTAAAACATCCCTTCTTCATCTCAGCCCTCTGCATCTATTTCTCCATCAGCTCAGCCTACTAGACCCATATCATCACCATCAACATTATTTAAAAGTTATATTGGGTCATCCAACAGAGTTGTGGTCAAAGAGCCTAAAAAAACCAAAGATGTTGAGAAAGACACATTGGCTAAAGTATATCAGAGAGGGCATATGAAGGTGTTTTCCCCACAGATTGTGGGAGGGATCTTTCCTTATTCATCAACAAAGAAGGTACAAAAGGGAAAGCAAAAGAAAGAAGATTCAGTTGTGCATGAGGAAGTTATGTAAGAGGATGAGGACCCTCATGATGAGGAAACATGTTTTGACCTAGTTGAATTGGATCATCAGGATGATCAGGAGGCCTCAAGTTTGATTTTCAAAGAGAAGGATGCCAAAATTAGAGAGCTACAAACTAATTTGGACAGAGCTCAAATTTTTATTTAATTTCTTAAGCACAAGAATAAACAGCTGAAAGATCAGAAAGTAATTATGGAGCTAGAGCCGCTAAAAAAAGAGAGGTAAATCCATGATCCCACTTGATAACCCTGACCATGATGACATCCAAAGAAACAAAATAAGACCAAAGACAAGGGGTCTTAAGAGGGCTTTACAAGAGCAGAAGATTGAAGATGAAAAAATCCCTTTTGAGGAGAGGATTGCCAAGGAGGTTGAAGGTGACAGAGAAATATGGCTTGATAGGGTCATCATCCATATTGAGAAATTCCTCTACAAAGAAAAAAAATACAAAAAAATTCTCAAAAACTTGTCTAACAAGTACATCACAAGAAACAAGGTCTATAGCATCAAACTCAAGAAATTGCAGGAGAAACATAAGCAAACCCTAGCCAAGAAAAAAGGAGACAAGCTTAACATCCTTGCTGAGGCATCAGTCATTTCTTAGCACACTTCATTAGGCTTCCACAAAATAATTTTGGAGAAATTTTGAGCAAGTTTTGATTTTTTTGGATTTTTTGCAACTTTTGGCAGTTTTAGCATAGTTGGACTGCTAGGAGTGCAACGCCTTAAGCACTGTGCTTCTTCTAGGAGGCTCCAAATGAAAAACTGAAGGTACCATTGGATTAAAAATTCCAAATAATGTCAAGGTAGGCACTTCTCTAAGAAATTTTTGGCAAACTGGCAGGTGAAAAGGTAAAAAAAAAACTCAAAAAAGCATGTTTCTACCCTCTTTCTCAGCTAGGCAATGCGCACCTAACCAGTCTTGGGAGATTGAATTTTTGGAGGGTTAAATCTTATCTTTTTTTGAAACCAAGGACATTTTTGGAAACTAGACAGGATAAAATTTCCAATGAGTTGTCCCGAGCTCAATTTGTATATAATAAACCCCTAACAAAGTTGAGCTGAAGTTGGCGTTGTGTTTCTGACACTTGCGCTGCGCTCCTGACCTTTCTCTGTTTTTCCTATTTTTTCCAGTTTTCTTAGTTTCGCCATGAAATGATCATGTTTTTACCAATGTAATTGATGGATTTAAATGTAATAATGATTTTTTTGAGTTACCTAGGGGTAAATACATTAGGTAAAAAATTTTGAGAGGATTGATGAATCAGTTTCACTAAAGTTAGGGATGAGTCAGTTTGACCTCCCTACACTCTAGGTTTGTAGTTAAGACTTTTTTGAATCAGCTCCACAACTCAAGATTCAAACCCTGAGGTTGGGAGAAGGTTTTTCATTCCTATATATTTCATTTCTTGACTCATTTCACAGGTTGGATGTTGTTGTATTGTTCACAGACACTAGTATATTTGGATTTTGGCAGGAATTTATTAGATGAGTTGCAACTATTCTTTTGGAATTCATGTGGTACTGTACTTTGGCATAGTTTCTTCTTCAGTTTCATATGTACAAATTTTTTTTTAATTTCCATCTTCATTCAAGTTCTATGATATGTTTTATCCTCAATTTTTAATAAGCAGAATACATCTTTTATGCTTTGTTTTGGGAGAATCATCATAATTTTCTTCATTTTCTTCAGTTTAAAAATAATGCATGCACTTTCATGCTCTTTTTAGCATCTCACCAGTCTGATCCATCTCACCTATAAACCCTAAAGTGTTAGAGTGCTTACCTACCTTTCCCCATTAGATGTTTGCAATTCTGATCTTATTTTCCCTAACCTAGTTACCTCTTTGACCTAATTCACTCATCGAGCACCAAAATCAACCAATCAAAACCCCTATGCTCCTATACCTAGCCTAAAACATAATTGATCCAATCCTCTTGGCTATGATCCCTTGGAGAGAGCCATCTCCTACCTATTAGGGCTAGTTACTTGGCTAAGCTTGGTTTGTGGTTACTTTTGCTGGGCTCTTTTCAGCCTCAGAGATCCGGTGGAGTGCTAACATCTTGGTGACCATAATGGGGAGTTAAAAGTGCTATATCTTCCCTGGTTGTACCATTATTTCTTCGAAATTATTTGCCTCTAGATGATAGGTCTAAGATTTCATTGAGGCTAATCTCAAAAAGTTGCAGAGAAAACCAATTGCTAAAACAATGAGCATTCTGGCTTCAAGGATATACACTAGATCAAATCTTGATCCTCACCCAGCTGATCCAGTCGAAGATCCAGAGAGGCTTGTTCAGAAGCATAGATATCAAGCTACAAAAATTCAGTCAGATCCAATCCCATTGGTAAGATATTCTTCACTGCCCACTAACGTTCTATCTCTCGAAGATATACCATTTGATTTAAAATTTGAGTTGTCATTGTTTTGATCTAAGTCTGAAACCTCTTTAGCTGACTTAGTCTTTGATCCATTAAGGCTCTCTAAGGTCAATTCATTATCTGAGTTTGATCTTAGTTCTTTAAAACTTGAAGAAAATTTATCATTTGAAGAAACTAAGTCCGAATCAAACTTTGACACCGAAGTCTAGAATAAATTTTATAAAATTGAAAGTTTAGCAAATCAACCTCAGTACCAGTCAGAAAAAAATATAATCCAGTATCAACAAGAATCAATACCTATCCTAACAAACTCACAATCAATTTTTTTTTCCTCTTCCGCACCATCCACTTCTTCACCCATTCAACAAACTCTTCCTATTGTCACTCATGTAGTCCATTTAGTAGGAATTATGGCCAGATTTACACCCCTCATCTTACTAGGTCAACTCCATGACTTACCACAAGGGTATGGTTAAAGGCTCCCACTTTTTTATGAATATTCTCCAATCACTGCAAAACAACATGTAGTTAAAATCACTGACTTTATTGATCTGGAATAAGTAGATGAAAATGATGCTAAAATGAAAATCATAACTCGGAGATTTTCAAGGGAAGTTAAAGTATGGTTCAGATAATTAAACACAAATTCCATGGCCACATCAAATCAGTTGATAAATGCTTTCATAGCTAGATGGGAAGTAAAAAAAATCCATTACAAATAGTTTCTAAATATAACAATCTGAAAAGATAACCAAATGAATCAGTACAAGACTTCACTATCTCATTCAATAGAGTATACCATTCCATTTGCAATGAGATCAAACCCCCTCCAGGGTTGGCCCTTTTGCATTACCCAGATTGTTTTGATCCAGACATGGCTTATCAGTTGCGAGAAAGGAATCCTGCTACATTAGAAGAAATGTAGAAAAATGGAATTAATGTAGAAGCTAATTTTTCCATAAAGAAGTCAAAATGAAGGGTGAAAGGAGAGTAACTATCAAAGAGGAGACATCATCATCCTATGATGTAAATCTAGACACTTTAATAAGAACAGTTAAGAGGATGGTTGACAAGATGTCTATCACCAAAAGATAGTTGGAACCGCAAGTTAGAAATCCTAAATTCTGGGGGCAGCAACAACCTCTATTCAGAATCAAGAAAAGGGTTCAAAGGGCACCATATCAACCAACACAGGCATAAAAAATTCAGACACCCTTGCAGTAGAATTATGCTCAAGGAGGTGAAGAAGAAGAAGATGATATTGTCGAAGAGAACCACTTTTTTACAGCTGATGACCAACCCATATTTTTGACTGAAGACGAAGAGTATGTCTAGAAGATGGATGTACTCAAGGATGAAGACTACATTTTAGCCCAAGATCATCAATTAGAGGTTGAATCTGATGATTATCAGCGAGGATACTTGGATGCCCTTAGCTCACAGTTGAGGCAATATAAATTGAGAGGTAGAGATTTCCCAATAACTTATATTCAGAAGCAGGCATCCCAACAAAAATATACTCAACAAAAACAAAGTTCTCAAGGTAATCAGAGTATAGGAAAATAACCTGCAGCTGCAAATAAGAACAAAGACAATCATCCATCTACAAGCTCATCATGAAAAGAAAAGGACAGCCAAAGGAAATAATCTGCATCAAAATATCATGTCAATAAAAGAGACATCATAAAAGAGGTAGATAAATCCACTCCTTTAGGCTTAGAAACTGAAATTTCCAAATTGAAAGTGTAAATACCTTTAACTAAACTTGTAAAGAATAGTCAATATAATTCTCATGTAGCCAAAATGTTAAAAGTTGATCCTTTGTCTGATATACTTAATTTCAATGATGACCAACCTCAACTTATCTTTGGTCTAGCAATAGATAGTCAGTTAGAGGATAGTGAAGTTCCCCCATTTTATTTGAGTCTGAGAATCCACCAGAATATCCTTCACAATGCCATGCTCGACTTTGGAGCTTCACACAATTTGATGCCAAAATCCATTATGGAGAGATTAGGCCTAGATATCTCTCGTCCTTACCATGAATTGTACTCCTTTGATTCAGGAAGAGTCTGTTGTCTGGGTCTTATTAAGGATTTAGTAGTTTCTATTGAGTAATTCCAGAAAATAATGTCTTGATGGATGTGGTGGTGGCTAATATACCACCATGATTTGGTATGTTGTTGTCTAGATCTTGGGGAGCGAAGTTGAGATGCACTTAGTAGCTATAATTCTCTTATGCCACCATCCCATCTTTTAGACAATTGAGAAAGTTGTACCGGAAACAAAGATGAAGTACATGATAATCAACAAAGAGAGGCCTAATAATCAACCAATAAATGTTGTACTTACATATTTAGAATCACTACAAGGAAAATACCCTCTAGCGGATGTTTTTGAGGAACCTCTTCAAAAATAGCCCAAACGTCTGTTTGTAGCAAAGGTTACTAGAGGAGGTTTGTGGGTGGAGGTTTTTGCAGATGTTTTTTTTCCGGTGCATTTCTCATCATAAACCGCACTGATGCGTTCAACTAGTGAAAGCACCAGTGTGTACTAAAAATTGGCACACCGAGACACTGTACGCTCCGTAAAAACCCGCCCGGCGTGCCTAATTACTATAGTGCACTGGTGCTTTACACAGATTCAACACCAGTGCATTCTATAAACCCACACCAAAACAGATATAGCCCGGTGCGGTTGAAAGAAACCGCCTGGTGGGGCTCAAAAAACCGTGCACTGGAACAGGGTTAAATAAAAAAAAATTACGGCCAAAAATCCGCATTTTTCACTTTTCAGTGCTCTAGAGATCTCAAGCACCAGTGCCAATTTACCTTGTGTGAGGTGCCCTGCCATCGATGCTTCCATTGCACGCACTGTTGTTGTCCATTGCCCACCATATCCATTTTGAGTTTTGTAAAATGGTGGGAAAATTTACTTTTGAAAATTCTTCAACCAATATGCCTCCTCGACACCCAAATGTATAGGTATTTTACTTTTTTTTCTATAATTAAACCTTTTAGCGAATTAGTTTTTTAAATTAACTTAAAATTCACCTCATTTAAAAAAATATATACATTTTCCCCGCGGTGCGCTCGAGATGTTCGGCTTGCACCGGTTCGCGCTTCTACTTGTAAATTTATAGGCCTCACTGTGACCGGTGCTAACGGTATTCGCATAAGTTTCGGGGCAATATCGAAACAACGCACCATTCGTTTTTAAAATTTCAAAAAATTGTGGTGCAGTCATTTACCCAGTCGCACCATTGACCTAGTCGAAGTGCGAGAATACAGTGAATTGACCAAAATATGGGCCCCAGGGCGGATATTTTGGTCAACACACCGCCCTCCCGAACTTGGATATAGTCAATGTGTTATCATGTAAATGACCACACCGTTGACTATGTAGTGATTTCAGGAGGGCGGTGTGCTTCCTAAACTATACGCCCCAGGGCATATTGTTTGGTCAACACACCACCCTCTCGATACTGGTACATAGTCAACGGTGCGGTAGGTTATACCACTGCACTGTTTACCATGTAACGATGACATGAGGACAGTGTGCTGACGAAAATGTATGCCCCAGGGTGAGTATTTTTTTCAGTGCACCGCCATCCCGAATTTGTTCATAGTCAACGGTGTGATCAGTTAAATGACCGCACCATTGACCACTAGCTAAGTTTGGCGGTGCGTTTATTCAATGCAATGCTTCAGATAGGATAGGTAATGATTTGCGGTGTGCTAAAAATTTCAGGGTGCACCACGTCCGGTCCACAATAAAAACGGACGTACCATTACTAGTGCATACCTATTTTTTTTGGCACGCTAACTATTATTTTGTTTTTTTTCAAAAACAATTGTGTATATATATATATATATATATGCCTCAATACATGTCTCATTAAATTAAAAAAAAAAAAATTATTTAATATGTGAATCATTCAGTGACGCAAAAGGAGAGAAGAGAGGGAACAACAACAACAACAAGCAGACTAGTATAACGTGGTTCGCCTGTGGGAGGCACGAGAGAGGGTGATGGATATGTAACCTTGCCCTATTACACCAACGACGCAGATGCTCCTAAGGGAGATAGGCCTCCTCAAGTTCTATGAGGAGGCTACATCCCTAAAGGGCCATGGTGGGTTTTTGCGACAGCTTATCCATAGGTGGAATGCCCACCGACATGCTTTCTAGGTTGGTCCTAACCAATGGTATGCACCCACTGAGGAGGACATATATTTAATTACTATCCTATCGAAGAGAGGGGTGCATTTTCCCTCATTCCTAGAAGTCCTAGTTGGCTATGTAGTAGGGAGTCAGTTGGTGTACTCCCAGAGATACATTAGCGCAGATATATTGTCTCCTATAGATTTTCAGGTCCCCGGGGGGAAGTTACATATTGCTTCATTTGGTGGAGAGGAGGTGTAGTTCCTCTCACTAATAATTTCAACCATTTCACACCATATGAGTGACATGAAACACATTATTTTCCCGTTTCTATTTATGTTGATTCTTTATTACAGGTGCCATGACTTGTGACGTGTTCTACGATTTTTTGCGACAGTTATGTACAACTTTAGATAGATGTCGTGCTCAGGAAAAAGGGAGGGTGAACTTCCCTTTTGCTTTAGAGAATTTTTTTTTTTTTGAGAGGTTTCCAAAGATGAGGCCTACTTTTTTTTGGCAGCCTCGTGGGGACAGATTATGCCAAAGAGGGGCGAGTTAGATTTTTCTGCAAGGATATCGCATTATGCACTGGAGTTGCTAGTTAGTGTTGATGAGAATCCCTTCATTCTGGTCCCTTGTCCGTATGCTGGTTTGGATTGGCAAGGGTGTACCAACATCCTCTTCACAGACGATGAGATGCTAGATGATAGAGGTAATATTACTGTTTTATTTAAATTTATTCTAACATTTTCTTTAACTTTTTTTTATTAAACTATTTAATGAAATTTCCTAATTATTGTTGTGTAATTATATATATTTTGGAGACATTGGTTCATTTGATGGCGATGAGATTCCACCACCACCAAATGATCTAGGTGATTATCTTGATGATGATCAGGAGATGTTAGATGCCGAGGATCAAGCCGGTGCAGACATGTTCACCCTGATGCGGCATGTCGTAGGAGCTACCAGCTTGGTGACGCAGTTGAGGAGGGCCCTTTGATGTAGGCATTATCAAGACGTAGTACGTTGACAATCGAGCAGCGACGCATCATTTGATGATCATGATCAGGGGTGTGATCATCGTTCACCTTGTGCCACAGATGAGAAGGCTACAACATCGACCAACAGTCATGATCATGAGTAGGCTTGACCATGCACATTGAGTCAGCCTTCTCAACCTGTAGCATCCAACATTCATGATCATGAGCAGGCTATACCATCCATGTCGAGTCATCATGATCAACAGCCTATAGCATCCAACAGTACTCATGATCATGAGCAGGCTGAACCATCCATGTTTAGTCATCATGAGCAGCCGACAGTTGATCCTGATCAGCATGAGGCATCACCAGATCAACAGGCATGTGATGATCGACATCTATCTAAGCTTGCTGAGACTGCACCATTAATTGAGAAGGCCTCGAATAGTACTACTATTGATGATGTACCACCAGCTGATATTTGACATTTATATTATAGTTCTATATTTTTTGACATTATATATATATATATATATATATATATATGGTCCATGTAATTTATGTTCATGTTGCTGTTGTACTTAATTTACATGTTGATGATCATCATGATGTGTATATTGTTAGGTCATGTTAGATATGTTGATTTAATGTGCAACTTCTAGATAGATGTGTATGTGATAGAAGTTTTTTGACATGATATGTATATTTAATGTTTGTGTTGTGATGATGTTATACAATGCTAATTGTGTTTTGTTAGATGATCATGATCACGATGATTAGATGATGTTAGTGAATTTGAATGTGTTTTTTAGTCGAATATGATGTTTGTACGATGGTTATTATAATCGTGATGTTTATTTAATTTAATATTAAATCATGATATTTATTAAATATTATGTCGTGATTGTAATTGAAATTTTAATTTTAATTGTATGTAAAATTGTAAAATTGTAATTGTATTTGTAATTGTAATTTTAATTGTATTTGTATGTAAAATATTTGTAAAATTTTAATTGTAATTGTAATATTTAATTTATTGTGAAATGATTGTAATTGTAATTTTAAATTTAATTGTATATATGTAAATTTGTAAAATTGTAATCATAATTATAATTGTATGTAAAATTCTAAAATTGTAATTGTAATTGTAATTGTAATTTTAATTTTAATTCTAATTGTATGTGAAATTGTAAAATTGTAATTGTAATTGTAACTGTAATTGTAATTTTAATTGTAATTGTATGTAAAATATTTGTAAAATTTTAATTGTATTAATGTGAAATGATTGTAATTGTAATTGTAATTTTAATTGTAATTGTATGTAAAATATTTGTAAAATTATAATTGTATTAATGTAAAATGATTGTAATTGTAATTGTATGTAAAATTCTAAAAGTGTAATTGTAATAGTATATATGTAAAATTGTAAAATTTTAATTGTAATTGTAAATTTTATGTAAAATTCTATAATTCTAATTGTAATTGTATGTAAAATTCTAAAATTGAAATTGTAATTGTAATTGTAATTTAATTGTAATTTTAATTGTAATTGTATGTGGAATTGTAAAATTGTAATTGTAATTGTAATTCTAATTCTAATTCTAATTGTATGTAAAATATTTGTAAAATTTTAATTGTATTACTGTGAAATGATTGTAATTGTATGTAAAATTCTAAAATTGTAATTGTAATTTTAATTGTAATTGTATGTGAAATTCTAATTCTAATTCTAATTCTAATTGTATGTAAAATATTTGTAAACTTTAATTGTATTAATGTGAAAATTTTAATTGTATTAATGGGAAATGATTTTATTAAAATTTTTAAATTTGTAAATTTGTAAATAATTGTAAAAATCTAGAATAATATGAATTTTTGTAACATAATAAATTTTAGAAAATAATGCAAATAAATTCATGTACTTTAGAATTATCATTCTTTTATTATGATCTTACATACCAAAAAAAAGAACTTTATACAGTACGGCATTGTTTTTGAGATCAACATAATTGCAAATTATCAAGTGAAATGTTGATTTTAACATTAACACAATGCAAATTACCAATTAATTCAAAATACATATTATAATGTTTCGAAAAAAAAAGAGTCTTATAAGTTATAAGGTAATTAAGTCCTCTTCTTTATAAAAGCCCATCTTAAAAAGTATAAATATTGATGAAATAACACATGTACCATATCACTCTTGGTTCTCATGATCACCCTCATTATCTTCCATCTCGCTTGGCATGATAACACTATTGTTCTCAAAAATATGTTTTGATCTAGGGTCAAGTCTCAATATGAACCACAAATCCCTATCCAACACATCTGGGTAAAAAAACACCTGGTTGCAGTGTTTGGGGAAAACATAGGGCTCCTTAACTTCATCCTACATATTTCTAGAGTTGATACATATCGGCCTACTATCGCGATCTTCCTTTAAATTATTCCGATCAAAGGTGTCCCACCACTTGCACCTAAAAATAACACATTGGAAAGACGATAAACTCACTTCAATGATCTCTTTTATCTTTCCAATGTAACCTAACGTCTGTTGTACTAGGTTTTGATCACGGTGGCTAGATTGACTAGATTGATCAAACTCGACTTCCACTCCACAGTCTTCTGTCATGTGTCCATCATCGAAATTTTCTGTACGAAAATGGTGTCCATATGCCCACATAGATGGGGATAAATGCACCTATAAAAAAGTTAAAAAATCATCGTGTCATATGTCTTATAATAACCCAACAGTTAAAATATGAAGTATAGATGTAATTACATTTGAAAGGTGCATTATTAAGTTTCAAATGTACACATAAATTAAATAGATTATTACCGAGTTGGTGCACCCAATACCTAAGTTTAGCACATCCTCTTCAGCTATGTGATAAATGTTGCACCATATTTCTCTCTGACTTGGTCAGCAACCCAACTGTTGGGGCATATTTTTGGCATATTTTATTTTAAATGATCAGGATAAGGCACACTTCTACCATTCAACCGTCTAAATTATTTCCTATCACTATCCCATTTCATCCTCTTTTTTTCGTACAATGCGACCCACAGTTGTGTCTCTTCGGAATTGTAAAGAACGAATCTATTGATTGCTTCAATTTTTGAATTCGTTGATGAAATCAAACCGACATTATATAGTACATAGAGATCAAAATATACATTATATCGAAGTTCAACATGAATATTTACTTTGTGTAAATTTGAAAAATTATATGTCGATTACTCTTTATCAAGCGCTTTTTTTCATTCGTTTGGAGCATCTCCCCTTCTCTTTTGTCTTCATTCCTTTCATCGTCCCAAATCACCGCACCTAGTCTGTTTTTTATATGCTTGACTTACTCACTGGCATAGTAAAAATACTCATACGATATGTACCTCTCTGCCATAGACCCCTCGGGTTTTTCCCTTTGTCGAACAAAACCCTTCAATTTCTTCATGTACCTCTCTAATAAGAACATCCAACGACAAGAAAACACCCCAACTAATTCAGCCTCATCTACTAGGTGGATTAGAAGATGAACCTGCAAGTCCATGAAACTTGTTGGTAGTTCCTTCTCAAACATACAAAAAATCTCAACTATCTCTTGACGCTACCGTGGAATGCTAACCACATGAATCTCCTTTGACGTGATCCAATGTACAAATGAAAATAAGTTAGATAGGGCACGTCCTAGGTCTTGAGGGAATTCATGTTTCACACACCCACACACGAACAAAGGATAAAAACACTGCAAAGTTATAAACACATGCAATAATATATGAAATTAGTTATCTTTTATGATCCCTACATGGGATAAAATTTATTAATATAAAAAATAATAAAATCATGCTTTTGACATTATACGTACTCTTAGAAGATTCAAATGGTCATGCAATTTCAACCCCGAAAAATGGTCATCCACAGTGAAGCAGCATCGTAGTGAAGACCTGTATGAAGTTGGAACCCTCACACCCATTATAACTTCCTTTGCCAAAGAAAGATCATATCTTTTTAAAATCAATGGGACATCACCTTATTTGAAATACCATGAATTAGAGGGACTAGCGCCTGCCTCTGATCTTGTACTTTCTAATCATCTTGGCCAATGTTTCTTTTTAGTTTTTGAAGTAATAAGATCTTTCCTAATAGCCAATGTGTCACTTTGTTTCGATGATATGTGCCTCCATAAAGAAGACGAATTTTTTTTAAATATATGCATGGGATCTAATAAGTGTTTAATCTTAATATGATACCAATGTGGGAGGTTAGAAAAGATAGATTTCCTTTTCATCCCAATGGGTAATTTCTCAACATAGGTGTTGAAGAACTCTGGATCATCGAACATAGGCTCCCCATTTGAATCGAACATTTCTATGAAATCCTTCTCCTTCTCTCTCTCATATTCTCTAAGCCATTCAACTGGTGTCGTTATTGGAGGCCTTTGGGTTCCCTCCCATTTACCTTTGAAAGCGGATGTTTCTCTTCTGTAAGGGTGTTCTTCTAGGAGGAATACTCTGGAGCAGTCATACACTAGCTTTCGTAGGTCGTTGTACCATCTAGCTTTTAAAGAAGGTCCACAACATTTACATCCAAAATACCCTTTTGTTATAACACCTACAAGATTATTGTATACAATTTATATGCATGTCACATTAAATAATATCATGAAGATCAAAACAATTACAACAAATTAAATAACTAATATGTGAAAGAATATTTTACGTATATAAGAAAATCAATAAACATGTAATTTACCAGAGCAAACTCCTAAGCCTAGATATGTGTCGTGTAAGCACATATGCCATGCAACATAAAACTCCTCTCTGCTACAATGGGTCTTGATACATTGTATACATTTATCCCATCCCATAATTCCTTCAATTAATCTACCAGTGGTTGTAAGTAGACATCCATATTCTTCACTTGTCTTCTACCAAGGACTATGATAGCCAACATAAGATGTTCATTCTTCATGGAAAACCATGGGGGGGTATTGTTATTGACCACTACTATAGGCCAAACAAAATATTTGGTGTTTTGGAGGGAATATGGGTTGACGGCTATGCTGAGTTGTAGAATTCGTACTTCATCCTTGAATTTTTCGGGCCATGTATCCTCTATATGTTTCATGGCTATTAAAGCAGTTGGGATTCGCATAAATCCCAACTCACTTATATGTGAGGCATGCCATCCCTACAAAATAGCTAATTCTTTGCCAGGAAAGAGCCTTTGAATCCTTGGGATTTTAGGCATGTGCCTCAATATCTTAAAAGGAGGACCACATGATTTACCCTTCTTTATTTATTTATCATACCTGTCATGCCCACATTTCAAACATATCTCTTTTTCTGCATATTCTCCTCTATATAGAATACAATCATTTGGACATGCATGATATGATATGTACTCAACACCCAACATTTTCAACAATTTCTTTGCCTCTTCGCAACTACCGGGCAAGACATTATCACTCAGAAGAACCTTATCTTTGAATAACTTGTAGTTGGTGATCATGGAAAATATTAAATGTACATTAATGCCGATATAATTATTAACGTTCATAAAATTGACCATTTGTAATGTTCATTGTGTGATTATATTTCTCAAATTTATATAAGGGAGGAATTTATGGTAACTTACCTAAAAATTTTCGAGAAACATGCATTCAACAAGCCAAAATTTGCTTTCAAGTTGTACAGTAACATCATTGTCCCCAACTGGGTAGACTTTGACTGACCGCTAGGTCCAAAGAGAGGGGTGGTGGAAGAAAATTTAAGGCTTTCGAAAAAGGTATCAGCGTTATGAGCATCATCCCCTAGCTTATCATCGTTTTGGAATGCATCTAAAAAAATTGTCTCCATGGAAGCCGTATCCCTTAAGTAATAATCCATACCAACCTCTATTTGATTGCCTCCATTGCCATCTTGTGAAGAATTACTATTGTTGTAGTCATTCCTAATTGGTGAATCTGGACGTAGTGGGAATTGAATCGGTGGTTGATCCAACCATTCTTGGTATCGTCCCTCTCCGATTTTTTCACTTAATTCATCCTTTTCTCGACTTGACATTGTTGTGGGGTGAAACGAAATATGGTAGTAGGTCACTCATCATCACTAGAATCCTAATAATTTAAAAAAATTATTTGAACATGATTAGTACAAAATATATGATATCAATTAGTAATAACATTGACAATGCATGATTAATTTGTTTGACGTTGAAGTAATTACATTAATATACCAAAAAAATATTATTACCATCATTATCCCGGGATTGTGGCTAGAAGACACAATTGTTACAATTGGCAGGGTGAAGCATCTGTCCATTTTCATCTACCAAATGTGCCTTATGGTATGCTGCTCCTGATAAGAGCTTCTAACATTTTGGAGTTGTTTGAATATTTTATGCATCTGAACTCGATTCTAAATCTGCATGAACCGGAAAATTTTTATACATTATAAATTTTATTAAGCTGATTGACATGGATAAAAAACATAAATTCAATTAGACAATGAAAATATAAATAAAATCTAAAGTAAATATTATATCTCGAGATGGATAGGGAGAACTCTGCGATGGACTTTGAGAAATATTATGGAACGAGCTAGATTTTGAAGAATTGTCCATTCAATATAATTATGCTATTTTCTCCTTGCATTTGAGCAAAATCAACAATAAATTTTAGTGTACACACCTAAAAATAATTTCAGTGCCTTAAAAATGGACTTATTATTATCGGTGCTTGTGTATAGTTAATCATACCAGTGTATTTTAGTTACTACGCATTGTGCCATGTTATTAACTGACGCACCAGTGCAGTGTTATTAATTAACGCACTGGTGACAAAAATCCACAAATAAAAAAAGTGCAACTTTATTTTTCTTAAGTGAAAAAAAGCCGTAAATTGAAAATTGGGTGGAAAAATATTTTCGAAAATCTAATTTCATAAAACAATTCTTTAAATACTAAACACTTTTCATTATTTCACTATTTTTGAAAAAAAAATCAGCAAGAGATTTGCACGAGACATACTTGGAGCAAGAGAGCACAAGAGCACTGTGGAGCAGCGAAATACTTTCGAACATAACTATTCAGACAATCAGAATTCCAAACCTCTGGTGATTCAAACCCTGTAGCATAGAATTTAAAATGATTTCGTGATTAAATTTTATTTTATTTTTTACATTTTTTGCAGTATTTTTTACGCAATAAGTAAAAATTTAAATTTATTGTTCATTTTCAGAAACAAAAACAAAAAACAAAAAAAAATCCTTTTTACCCTAAGCCCTTCATTATTTTTTTTTTCTGCCCTTGCTTCTTCCTGTTTTTGTGATTTCAGAATTAGGGATTTTCATTTTAGATTTATAGGGTTTGTATTGCTATATATATAGGCCTATGACATCTAACCCACGAGACAACTTGCATAGTTGGATCCCAATCCATGTTGACCCTTGCGTGATTTTTTTAAAAACTAAATTTTTTTAATCGGTGCGCCCTGCGTAACCTAGCACACTGGTGTGACGTCTTATCACTGTGCATATACTGTTTGAAGAAAAAAAATAAAAACATATATTTTTTAATATGTGCGCCGTATGTAAAATAGGGCACCAGTGTGCTATTTCATTATAGCGCACCGCGCACGTACTGTGTGGCAAAAACGAATTTTTATTTTGTGTTAATCGGTGCACCATGTAACATATAATGCAGTGGGTCTCCTTATTTAAAGAGAGCACCATACGGTGGTCCCCTGTTTGTGCGGGGTGTTTTAAGAATAGTTTGCATTGCCCCCTCCATGACACCATATGCTACAAAAACTAACACTAGATGATTTTTATTATTTTGTCTGTGTTAATCGATGTGGTGGTTAACATATAACGTAGCGGTGCTCCTTTTCGACATAGAGCACCATACAGTGTTTTATACTTTTTTGGCGGTGTGTTTATATGAACACGACACACCCACGTCGGTGTGTACATCATTTAAAAGCTCACCAGTTTCTTGATATTTTTTTACCTGAAAATTTGATGATTTATTTATAAAATATATTAATGAATGATATGGTACGGGTTTCATATTGATAAATAAATGGCTGACAAGAGATCAAGTAACAAAAATAATGATAGCACATCAAGAAAACAAAAAAAAAGAAAGTTCTTTGTAAATTATTTACAAAAAATATTATTTTTGAACTATATGTAAATTTAGCTAATATGTTTTGTTTACTGTGTATCATGCAGAGCCACAAAATGACGAAGCTCGATAAGATTATTTCCGATCTAGGACCAGAAGAGCGTAAAAGCTTGATGGAAAAATTGCAAAAAGATGAATCAAGTGAATGAAAAAATACTATCGATCCAATATGAGTTTCTTTTTTTAATTTTCATTAATAATATACTTAAAATTATTAGATAACAAGTTTCAAACAATCTATTAATTCACATATGTTTAATGTTCTATAGGGACCAACAATTCAGAAAATGAATGTTGTTCTAAGAAAAGAAAAGAAAAGTAGAACTTGCAAATGAAAATGAATTTCTCCTTAGCTCATCTGGAGTGATGTTGGAGGTTAACGAAAGGGGGAAAAACATTTACAAAATTTTGATGGATCTAGTTGAATGAATTTATAGACGTTCTTTTCACTTACAATAAAAAAATCAATCCAATCATTCCAAGAACCAAATTTTATCTAAACTACAGGAAGAGTTTGCAAATAATTGGTCAATGAGACATATCAAACTTTTAATAGCAAAAACGTACAACAACAAAAAAGAAGGAATGAAAAAGTAATATTCCTTTAAATGTTTTTCTAGAATTATTTATAAATATCACCTTTTTTGTATTTACTTTTCATATATCAATATAAAAATAAATATATTTTCAGGAAGATTATGAAAATATCAAAAGATGAACGAGTTGATATCAAAAATATGCCAGTAGGAATGTCCAAAAAGGTGTACAAGGAGATGGTCAAAGAAATGGATAAAATTTCATCACAAGAGGAGCCATATCAACAACAATGTGCTTCAAATGTAATATGTAATCACTGAATTTTTCGATCGTTAGGTATAATATATAAACAATTTAGAATTAAATATTAATTTTCGAGTATTTTCTTGCAGAAAATAAAATAAAATGGAACTCATTCAACACATAAAACAAGACGACAAGGAAGAAAAGGGTTGATATCTAAGTTTTTGAGTAATTTTTACTTCCTTATAAAAACTTAAATAGATTTCATTTTTGAATATTTAAGTTGTTTTACAACAATCATCATTGAATGTCTTCAAACATGTGCTGACATACAAAGAAAAACCATCAGACGAATTGATTGACATTGGGTTAAATATGGGTTGTGAGTATATGTTGGCATATCAGAAATTAATTGTGGAATTTGTAAGGATCTATCGATCTTGTTTTACTTAGCTCCGTCTATAATTAATAGAACAAAAAAAGCTTTTATATTAAATATATGATTTTGTATGGGGTATAAAACTTGCAGGAAACAAATTATGGAACTACGCCAATAGATGAAATCTTGAAAGATGGCATGAAATTTGGTTTTGAAAGAATGTGTATAGTTCATGAGTCAATTGTTGCTATGGTACGTCATTTCTTTCGATTTCATTGATTTTTATTATTTAATATTGCAATTTTCATTATTCTCACCAATGTATATACACTCATTACAATTTATTTTTATGTTTGTAGATGGAACGTGAATAAGAAGAAAACAATCAACACCATGAACAAAACATTCCTCAAAATAACCGAAGTCATGGAAGTAGCTCCAGAAGTGACAGCAATTCAAGTGAAGAATGATGATCATTATGTTTGGATATCAGACATTTTGTTTAATGCAATGGACATAGTGTCCCAATTGAAAGACAAAGGGATACCAATAACTGTCCCATTTTGTATGAAAAAGATTGTCTTATATATATATATATATATATATATATATATATATATATATATCTGTGTGTGTGTGTGTGTTTTAATTTATTCTATTGCGTTCTCCATTGTCGTTGTGAAATGTAACACCACTGATTAAATTTATGGATGATTAAATATTATAATGAAGAGATGTGAAATCTGATGATATGATATAACAAATTAATCCAAACATCACATTTAAATGCACTAATAAAAATTTAATTGATATGAATACTCTTATAAGATATGTGTCCTCTTTTGATGAATAATGAATTTTAAAAAATCACAATAATTGCACTGTCACAGGTCGATGTTTCTAAAAAATACAAAATGAACACTGGTGCGTGTCAGTTACTGTACACCATTGTGTTTGTATGATAAAACACACCGGTGCATTTCTACGACCTATGGGCACCGCACAAATACCAATACCAATTATAACTCTCGGTGCGTTTGTGAGATATTGCGCACTGGTGCATTTATGTGAGACTACTCACGGGTGCGTTTTTATGACCTATGGGCACTGCAAAAATACCAATAAGAATTAGAACAATCGGTGCATTTGTGTGACACTACGCACCAGTGCATTTCTATAATACTACGAACTGGTGCATTGATATGACCTATGGGCACCGCACAAATCCCAATACCAATTAGAACAACCAAGTGTGTTTTATCACCTGCAGTGTGCCCGGTGCAGTTTTAGACCTTTACGACCTGGTGCATGCACCTTTGATTTCCCCGGGCCGACCATCTGGATGACATGCACCAGTGCGTTGACACCTGAATAGCGCACATATGAAAAAAACATTTGTAATAACCTCTGGTCGCCTAGTTTTTTTAGTTGTGTTGAAATTCCATTAGAAGTTCCGCCAAAACATCCATTACCGAAAACAGATGTTGTAGCAAATGTTTTTTTGACAATTTTGGCCAATTTTATAACACTAAAAACCTCTGTTATAACCTCCACTAGAGGGTCTTTTCCTTGTAGTGAATCTTTCATTTTGTTCAATGATAGTGGTTTGAATGATGTAGATAGTCAGCTTGTAGGAGTAGAAGATGTTCCAGATATTTCTAATTGCATCAGAACAGTTTTAGAGAAGGAAAAAGAGAATATTTCTAGTGTTTCAGAGAAACCATATGATAAGGCAGAGGAAAGTTCAAATTAGAATCAAGAAGTAGCTCGGACATTTCAGACAAAACAACAATCATAATTCGAGCCCTTGGAGGATGAAAATGGTTTATGGTTCATGGATTTTGATGGTTCCCTGGGGAAAGACGGGGAAGTAATTGGAATTTGGATCTGCAACCCTCTTCATCGGCCTGGTAAGGTTCCTAAGAATGTTATATTATTATTGGTTTGAGGGGTCCTGACCCAGATTCAGAGGTTAAGGTTTGCCAACAAACCCCTATACTACTGGCCCTTTCGGCAGTGACCTGCTTGCGCGAGCCAAATTCTCACCCGAAGTAGTATGGGAGGGTGCTGGAACCAGGTTTACACACCCCAAGAGAGAGAGTAGGTAAGTCAACCAGATCTGAGTTCCCAGCCTATCAAGTTCGCACCAAATAGATCTATTCGCAGGTGTATTAACAATACAATCCCTAGTATAATAGAGCTATTATCATGCACATATCTAGTCAATACTTTCACATCCACGTGCGTAATACCAATTATCATCATAAAACACTATAATCGTAGCTATTAACAGATCCCATATACATATACTAGAAACATAGATACTTTCACAGTTCCCAATAATTAAACAGACACTTTCGTAACTTAATCAGATAGCCCCTATGCTAGTTTGAAGGTGATGTAGACGGAGGACTGTAGACAGATCTATCTCCTTGTTGATTAGTTCTATAGTATTTATCACTCCATATTGTACCCTCACTCTGATCAAAGCTCATTCACTTTGTATGACTGCACAAAATGCTCTTTTCGCACAATAAGATCTTAATCAGTAATGGTAGGGTTTTCAAAAACTTACCCCGGAACCCATTGAAGAACCTTCATTCTGCCTCAGAATAGGACACGAGCTGGTCAATTAAAAATTTCATCACATATCCTCCCAGCACACTATCCACCCAGTGATCTACCGTACGAGTGATGGCATTATCAGTTCTTTCTAACTGTTGAATCAAGTCTGGGGTCCACTGCATGATCCGTTCATCCATCCAACACATCTGGAAATCTACAAGCCTTGCCAACCACTCCTAGATCTCAGTTGCGAATGTCACAAAGAAAATTTCGTAGATATCCATGAAAATGTACTTATTCTTCCACTTCTCTATGGTCAACTTTGCACTGCGATTCTCTTTCACTGTGAATTCCTTAACTTGCTTTTCAAAGCACTTATCGATTTCTTTCTTCTCAGGTCTCCAATGTGTTATTTGCATTACCCGATCTCTCTCTCAAAATGATCCTGGTCCCGGAAGCGGAACCATTTTTTGGCTTGAGGGGTCCTAACCCAAGTTCAGAGGTTAAGGTTTGCCAACAAACCCCAATACTACTATCCCTTTTGGCAGTGACTTGCTTGCACAGGCCAAAGTCTCACTCGATGCAGTATGGGAGGGTGTTGGAACCAGGTTTCCGTGCCCCAAGAGAGAAAGTAGGTAAGTCAAGTAGATATGCATTCCTAGCCTATCGAGTTCACACCAAACAGATCTATTCACAAGTGTATTAACAATACAATCCCTAGTATAACAGAGCTATTATCATGCACAAATCTAGTCAATACCTTCGCATCCACGTGCGTAATACCAATTATCAGCACAGAACACTATAATCGCAGCTATTAATAGATCACATATACATATACTAGAAACATAGATATTGTTAGTGTCAGTATTTGTAGCCTTCCTCCAGTGATCAAACATGCTCTTACAAAGTGATTTTAAGGTTTCAAGGTCAAATTTTAACATTTCAGTGAGTCTTCAAGTAAAATTTGGTCACTAAGTATTAGGTCTAGGGTTTGCTTTCACTCCTTTCAGAGTTGTCCAAATTTCGGTCCATGTCACCATTTAGCTAAGTGTACCATCATTCATAGGGTTTTCATCATCATGTCAGGTTCCAATGGGTCATTTTACACCTTGTTCATGCTTCAGTTGTGCCTAGGTAAGGTTCATTTCCCTCTCCTACGGTTTTGAAGGTAATTTCTCTTGGATGGTCAAATAATCAACAAAAATTTAATTCTTATTTTCATACACATTTCCTTATCCTTAATGTACCTTATTAAACACTTCCCATCATTGAGATCCCCAAAATTCCTCATTTTCGCACAAACCCTAGTTTCTTACTACAACTTGGCAATTTTCTAGGCTAGGCCTATGTTTTTCCCTTTTGGACCCCTTCCCCTCACTCAATATATGAAATTACACTTTCCCCTACTTCCTAACATCCCTCCCTACTTCCCAAAATTTTCTCAAGAATTTAGAAGCCCCTTATCCCCTTCATTTCGCTTCATTTCGACAAATTCCTTGTTCCACACATCGGGATAGGTTTTACTCCAATGATGTTCCTGAGAAATAAAAGATGAATTTTGGAAAACGAAGAGAGGTTTTTGTCCAAAATAGGCCAAGGAATAAAAAAATCCTTCACTTTATACACAGGTATCATGGTTTTAGAGAAATGTCCAAAATACAGTCGCCTCAGGAG
The DNA here is from genome assembly GCA_034641835.2 of Pinus albicaulis. Classification (NCBI taxonomy): domain Eukaryota; kingdom Viridiplantae; phylum Streptophyta; class Pinopsida; order Pinales; family Pinaceae; genus Pinus; species Pinus albicaulis. Next base: position 578,316,513 of record CM076584.1, on the reverse strand, counting down.
AATTGATGCACCTATGACGTTACCTTGGGAAAATCAATATTTCTCCTAGCTTGTTTGGCCAAATTACTTGCTTGATGAGTCAAATGATAACTAGACAAAAATATATTTCCAATGAGCTATCATGAGCTCAATTTTGAGTTGAGGAAGACCTTCAAAAGTTGACTGCAACAGCACTCTGCCTTGAGGCAGCCTCATTTTGCACATTTTGACTAGTCTTGGGAGATTTGATTTTTGACAAGGAAAATGAACTCCAAATTGAAAAATTCAATTTGTTTTAGAAATTATACTCAATAATATTTCCAACAAGCTATCCCATGCCCAATTTGGACACCGGGAAGGCCTCCAAAAGTCTCCTTCAAAAAGGCGCGACACGTTGGGTTTATGGCGCGACGCGTTGGGTTGTGGCACAACGCATTGGGCCGGGAAGCAAGTTTATTGAAATTTATTCAAAATATTAAAATATTCTCGGTCTCTCTTGGTCCAATTAATTCAATAAACCTTGTAATTGAAAATGAACATGTGTTTGGTGTTGTTTGTGAGGATTTGAATACTAAAAAAATCAAACCCTATTATCTTGTTGGAAGAATGACCCTTTAGGGTTTTGAAATTGGTTTGGTGTCAATCATTCCCATTTCCCCCATATTTTTAGTCCCTCCTCACTGTCTATATTCTCACAATAGCCCATTTCCTTATTCCCTTGTATCCCTAAATCATTCATTTCCTATCCCATTCCCACTATCCCCATCCCAATTGTAAATTTCCCCAAACCCCAAGGTTATCCCAAGAGATTAAGTGGTTGTCCATAAAATTATCAAATCACAGATTTCAAATGGAAAATTTCACTTGATAATAGTACAAAGACACCAAACTCCTCATATTCACCCAAGACAACATAGACTTTGGAAATCATGGAGACAGATACCTCTTGTGACCGAGATGAAGGAAACACAGTGACTCTACAACCGAATTGCATGCACCAAGGAGACCAAAAGATGTTGGAGAAATCTAAAAAAGAAAAGAACATGTTTAGGCACATGGCGAATCACTATTGGGCAAGAAATCATGTTTTCAAGGCACGAATCAAGATCCTGAAGGCTAAGTTGAAGAGGGCATTAAAGTGTCGGAAAAGGCAAGATAGACTTCAAATTTTGTCCAAAGCTTCCTTGGCCCAGAATATCACATTATGGTGTACATTCAGCCCAAATTTCTTGAAATTTGGGACACATTTTGTCAATTTTGAATTTTTTGGCCTTAACACAGATTTTCTTGCCCGACGCGTCGCGCCACTTGGCGCGCGCTTATGATTGGGAGCTCCTCTTGCGTAAAACTTTGTATTTTTGGATTTTTCATGAAAATTTATGCATGCCTACCCATTACCTAGAGATTTTGACAAGTTTTGGGTTGCCAGAAGGGTCAAAAACACCCTAAAAATGACCTTTCTGCCCCTTTTTGGACACACAGGAAGCAATGTTGGGAAAAATAATTTTTGGAGGGACAAATGGAAACCAAATTCAGAAATTCCACTTGAGTTGGAAAGTAGACAGGTAGATCGTTCCAATGAGCTATCCTACGCTCAATTTGGACATCGGGAAGGCCTTCAAAAGTAGCTTCAAAGTGGCGCAACGCATAGATATTTCAGGCGCGATGCATTGGGGATTTTGGCTCAGTTTTGACTCAGTAACTCTGTTTTTCGCCTAGTTTTGGCCAGTTTGAATTTTTTACTTCCAAATGTAAAAATATTGATGTAATTTGATGTAATTTCATGGCTCTTGATGTAATTTTGGAAAATTTTTACTCATGGAAGTAGATTCATTCATCAAAAGGTGAATTATAACTGAATGAATCAGTTTCCTATCTTATAGAGGCAAGCTGTTCCACTGCCTATTTTCCAGTTCTTAGTTTAGATCTTGTTGAAACAGATCCTAAACTAGTGATCTCGACCCCTAGAGGCATGGGGATGAGTTATGCTTGTCTATATCTTGTAGTTTCTCAGTCATTTTCAGGGTTGGACACTTGGGATTGCTTGGAGTTTCATTGTACATTTCATCTCTACATTTTGGCAAAGGAATAGACTAGGGTTTGCAGCTCTCTTTGGGATCCATGTGGCTCTTTGTTTTGATGATGTCTTTCTCTCTGTGATTTTAAGTTAACTGATGTTTCATGTGTATCATCTTCCTTCTCATTTCTTCTTAAGTTAAACAAACAAGTAATAAGGTGGAATTCATTAGATTTGCAGTGCTCTACCTTGAGTTTTGTTTAATTTTCTATGTTTTCAACTATTTGAAGAGGATTCCTGAAAGCATCTTGCCCTCTTCAACTCCTCACTGATCTTATCTATCCATTTCATTCAAATTTGAAGCGTCAAAACAATTTCCTTTCTTGCCCCATTCAGCTCTCTGCAAAACTGATCATTTTCCAGACCCAAAATCTGCCCTTCCCTTTGATCCAAAAAACACCTTCAAAATCAAAACAAACTCTTTTACATATATACCTAGCCTAAAATCAGCCTTAATTCAAGTCATCTCAAGCCTCACTAATCATTTTTGCGAGATTGACAAGGAGAGAGCCCTCTCCCGATCTGGTAGGGCTAGCTACCAGATTAGGCATGGTTTGATGTTACCCTAGACTCTGCCTTCCTTCAACCTGAGGTAGATTTAGGCCATAACAGATACTTTCACAATTCGCAACAATTAAACAGACACTTTCTCAACTTAATCAGACAGCCCAGGATCGCATCAATCATAACAAAGTAGATCCAGATATCATTAGATGTTCAACAATACTTTGCATATATATTAATATCAAAACCCACTTACAATCCCAAAATATCGCCTACGCACACAGCCAGCAGGAGTCCTTACCCAAACAACCCGACAACAGATCTAACAATTCGTACTTATCATCAATCTTAATTCTTGCCTACCTTAAGACTCAAAATTTTCATCTATTTATTTCGATTTAGCCTACGCTTCCAATGGTCTACAAACCATGGTTTCTAGACTTTTGGTCTACCCTTGACCCATTACAATGCATTAGGGGCTTTGACCCACCCCAAAACCCCTACGTTAGACTAAATAATACCAAAAATATAGAAAAATGTACAAAATTCGCAGCTTTAGGGGACCTTGCTCCAAAAATTATGTTCATACAAACTAGCTTTTGTTTGTTCTAACAATGAGGCAGAATATGAAGCATTCATCACCAGTCTCAAGATTTTGAAGAAGCTGGGTGCAAAAATAATTTCAGTATATGGTGACTCCGAACTTGTGATAAAATAGGTGAAAGGGGAATACCAGGCCAGGCATCCACGAATGAGAGAATATAGGAATGTTGTACTAGATATCCTGAGGATGTCTCCATAATACAATTTTTCAGTAGTACCAAGAAGTTAGAACCTTATGGCAGATTCACTTGCTACTGTTAGGTCCCTATATTACTAGTTTAGTCCCTTATTTTTATTAGTGTAGCCCCCTTATTGTTACTGTTGTACCCTTGTAACCCCAATATTGTTATTATTGTTCCCTTACATTTTTATTGTTATGTTGGCTAGGATTATATTGTGGGCCCATGGACTCCTATATATAGAAGGAGGTTTTGGTCATTTGTATCACCCAAGAATTGTTCATTTATGTAATGTATTAGAGGTTTCCCCCTCAAAGTAGCTATTTCTAAGGAGTTGATCTCTCTTTTCGTCTATTTTTGGAGTTGGTTTCATAACATTTGGTATCAAAGCTTTGGATTCTAGGGTTTCGCTGCTCAAAACAGGTCATCGTGGAATTTTCGCTATAACTTTTTTCATACGAAGGTTCAAAAGCTAAAATATTTAGAGCACGAATCCAAAATCCTGAGAAACATCTTCACAAAATTTCAGATCTTAGTTCACAATATTTGTGGAGATATGATCTGTGGAAGTTAGGTAATTTTGCAAGCTCCTGAATTTAACCTAAATAGGTCATCATGGAATTTTCACTATAACATTTTTTCTACGAAGGTTCAGAAGCTGAAATTTTCACAAAGCGAAGCTGAACTCCTGAGGAACCGCCTGTAAAATTTTCAGATCATGGTTCACAATATTTGTTGAGATATGACCTGTGGAAGGTAGGATTGTTTCAGGCTCCCGAATTTCATCTCAAAGAGGTGACCATGGGAAAAACATAATAACTCTCTCTCTGAGCGTCGGATTGGGATTCTATAGAAAGTAGCCATAAGTGCACAGACTGCAGTTTTTTTCATATCAATTTCAAAGCCAAAGGAGGGACCAGTGACACGTCGCAAGTCACACAATTTCCCTTTACTGAACTAGTCTATAATTAGGTCATCGTGGGAGATTGGGCATAAATTTGCCTTGAAGAATCCAAATAAGGTCAGACCTATGAAATTCGAAAGAAGATTCATAGGGCTACTTTAGGGACAAATTTCAGATATTGAAGATCCAAAATCACAGATATAATTCAGTTTCAATATCGAGCTCCTCAAAAGCAAGAAAAACGTGTGTATTTTTTTCGAACCACATTAGATGGTTCGAAACGTCGACCAAGTCATAATGATGTGATTAATCCGAAAGATTTTCTATCTACATTATGGATCACAAAAGTCTTAGATCTTACGTAATTCTCGTTTAAAAAAAAAATAGTTTGAATTTATTCCAAGGGCATATTGAAGAATAGATATCAGTATTGGGTTCTAAAATTCCCCCTAAAAGGAATTCAACACCCATTAAGCCTTCAGAAGGCTCTACTATGACTCATGAAGATGAAGAAACACAACATGAGATATCAAAATTACAAGAGCAAGTGCACTAAATTTATCTATTACAAAGAGCAACAAAAAATGACATGGAAGTTTTGAAGAAAGGTGTGGAAACTAAGATGGATGGTTTGAATAAAGGCGTGGAAGCTAAGATGAATGGTTTGGAAGCTAAGATGGATGACATGGAAGCTAAGATCGATGAAAAAATGAAAGACAACATGGAAAACATAAAGAATGATCTAAAAGTAGACATTGAAGGTTTGGCAAAGTTGATACAAGAAATGTTTCCTAATGGCGAAAAAGAGAGTAGAGGAAACTCATGATGAGAAAAAAATAAATGTTAATCATGATTTCATAAACTCTAATGCTAGATGGAAGAACCACCATATTCCAAAGATGGATATGAGGAATTTTGATGGCAAGTATCTAGTAACATGGATACTACATATGGAGCAATATTTTGATCTCAATAATGTGCAAAACACACAAAAGGTACGCATTGCAACTTTACATTTAGAAAAAAATACATTTGTATGGTATCGATGGCTTTTCTCCTGTAAAAAATATGTCACTTGTTCAATTTTTATGGAGGAAATGATAGCACATTATGAGGATACAAAAAGAAACACCTTCTTTAGCCAATTGATAAATCTCAAATAAAAGGGTTCAATGGTGAAGCACATTGAGGACTTCCAAAAATTGAATATAAGGGTAACTGATATTCCAGAGGAACACAAGATTGATGTCTTCATAGGGACTTTAAAGGATAACATCCAACATGAAGTTCGCGTTTGGGAACCTGAGTCATTGGAAAAGGCATTCAGGTTGGTAAGAAAAATTGAATATAAAATCATGGCGACAAGGAAGCCTACCACTCACATATATAAAGATGGAAGTGTTGCTACTCCTAGACTTCCACAACCTACAAGTTTGACACCACAACAATTGGAAGAAAAAAGAGCAAAAGGGATTTGCTATAGTTGTGATAGCAAATACACTAAAGGCCATAAGTGTGCTAAGAAGAAATTATTTTACATAGATTGTGAAGAGGAAGAAGAAAATGAACAAGAATATTGAAAAGAAGAGGATATACACCAGGAACCAACCCTAGAAGAGGAAGAAATGAATCTGATCATATCATGTAATGCATTGGCAGGAATTACCACTCCTCAAACTCTCAAGATAGAAGTACATATCAAGAAGAAAAAAGTAATAGTGTTGATTGATTCAGGTAGTACCCATAATTTTATTCATTGTAAGGTAGCCAAGGAATTGAAGTGTTTCCTATACCCAGCACCAGAATGTCAAGTGATGGTTGGAAATTGAGGAACTATAAATTGCTCTGGAAAATTCTATCATATCAAGCTAACCATGGGGGAATATGTATTTAATAGTCCAATTATTTCCATTCCTATGGGAGGTCTTGATGTTGTACTATGAGTATAATGGTTACAATCTTTGGGGATGGTAGATTTTAATTTTCAAGAAATTTTCTTGAAATTTTTTTTAGAAGGAAAGGAAGTCGAATTGAGGGGTATCGCAGGGAAGCCAGGAAAGATAATAAGCTCCAATGTCATGAAAAAGCTTCTAAAGAAAGAACAATGAGGCGTAATTGCACAATTATGCTCACTAGAAGTTCCAACATCAAAATCATCTATCTCTGCAGATCTCCAAAAAGTCTTGGACAATCATTCCAAGGTGTTTGAAACTCCCAAAGGACTCCCACCTATTCGTGATCATTATCATGCTATTCATTTGATTCTAGGAAGTGTTCCTCCAAACATCAAGCCTTATAGATATTCTTATGTCCAAAAGAGCGAAATTGAACTTATGATTGCAGAAATGTTAGAGGCTAGTATAATTCAACCTAGTCAAAGTTATTTCTCTGCTCCAGTAGTATTGGTGAACAAGAAGGATGGATCATGGCACATGTGTGCGGATTATAGGGAGCTCAATAAGCTCACCATTAAAGATAAATTTCCCATTCCTGTGATTGATGAATTATTGGATGAATTACATGGAGCAATTTATTTTACCAAGTTGGATCTTCGTTCAGGATATCATCAAATTAGAATGAAGACTGAAGATATTTTGAAAACAGTATTTCGAACTCATGAGGGTCATTATGAATTTTTGTTCATGCCTTTTGGCCTTACCAATGCACCTTCTACATTTCAAGGGTTGATGAATTCAATTTTCAAACCCTTCCTTAGAAAATTTGTGCTAGTATTTTTTGATGATATACTAATCTACAATAGGTCTTGGAAGGGTCATGTTCAACATGTTGTCAGGGTGCTCAAACTATTGCAGGAGAAACAATTATATGCAAAAACATCCAAATTTTTCATTGGAGTATAAGAGGTGTAATATCTGGGTCATATTGTATCTCACGATGGTGTTGAGGTAGACCCTAACAAAATTAAAGCCATTAAGGAATGGAAAGTCCCCACAACCATAAATAAGTTGCGAGGATTTCTCGGGTTAACAGGGTATTATCGCAAGTTTGTTAAGAATTATGGGAGAATAGCAGCACCTCTAACAACATTATTGAAGAAAGATGCATTTTCATGGACTCCTGAAGCAACCAAGGCCTTTGAACATCTTAAAGAGGCAATGTGCCTAGCACTGGTCTTAGCTACGCCAAACTTCACAAAAACCTTTATTGTGGAATGTGATGCCTCAGGAAATGGAATTGGTGTTGTTTTAATGCAAGAAGGAAGACCCATTTATTTTGAAATTCATCCAATCAAAGGAAAGTATTTACAGAAATCTATTTATGAGAAGGAAATGTTAGCAATACTACATGCACTAAAGAAATGACGACCTTACCTAATGGGAAGACACTTCAAGGTAAAAACTGGTCATGATAGTCTTAAACACTTTTTGGAACAAAGACTATCTTCATAAGAGCAGCAAAAATGGGTCACAAAGATGTTGGGTTATGACTTTTAAATAATCTACAAAAAATGGAAGCTAAATGTTGCTGTAGATGCACTCTCAAGAAATAATGAAGAGGTGGAAGCATTGATTTTTTCCATTTCTATTATCCAACCAGATTGGATAACCGAAGCAAGAGATGAATGAAAGAAGGAAGAAGAAGTGTGGACACTCATTCAAAAGTTGCAGCAAGATCCTAGTACATCTGATACATTTAGTTGGAAAAATGATTCCTTATGGTACAAAGATCTCTTATATCTTTGTAAGAATCCCCAACTAAAAAAAAAGATTCTTTTGGAATTGCACACTTCTCCTTTAGGAGGACACTCGGGATTTGTAAAAGCTTACCACTGGGCGAAGAAAGAATTCTTTTGGGATGGCCTTAAATCTGATATTCAAAATTTTGTGGCGGAATGTTTGGTTTTCCAGCAAAATAAAGTTGAGACAATTAAGACCCCGGGTCTTATACAACCTTTATCCATTTTATACATTCCAAGTCAACGTTGGGAGGAGATTTCAATGGATTTTATCATAGGTTTACCTAAGTCTGAAGGAAAGAGTGTCATCATGGTGGTAGTTGATAGACTTACCAAGTATGCACACTTTTGTGCATTATCTCATCCATTTAAAGCAAGTATAGTTGCTACTACATTTATGGACACAATTCAAAATCTACATGGAAACCCAAAGGTTATTGTGAGCAACGGAGATACCATTTTTACTGGAAATTTTTGGACGGAGTTATTTTATTGTTTGGGTACTCAATTAGCTCATAGATCATCTTATCATCCTCAATTTGATGGTCAAACTGAGATAGTTAATAAATGTTTGTAAGGATATCTTCGTTGTTTTGTATCTGATAAACAAACACAATGGGTCAAGTGGTTACCTCTCGCTGAATGGTGGTATAACACTTCCTTCCATACTGCAGCAAATGACCCCATTTATGGCACTTTATGGATATCATCCACCATCCATCACATCATCTTTAAGATAAAACTCTAAGGTTGAAGCAGTGGAAGATCATATCGAGCATCAACAAGAAGTTCTCCAACTCTTAAAGAATAACCTAAATTTGGCACAAAATCGAATGAAGCAACAAGCAAATAAACATCGCAGTGAGAGAAGTTTTGATGTAGGAGACTGGGTATTTTTACGGCTACAACCATACAAAAAAATGTCTCTCAAGCAAGCTAATAAGGATAATAAATTATCGCCAAAGTACGATGGTCTTTACAAGGTGTTGCAAAATACTGGTACTATGGAATACAAATTGGAGCTTCCTGCTTCTTCGCGAGTGAATCCAGTTGTCCATGTTTCATGCTTAAAGAAGGTTATAGGTGAAAATATTCCAGTTCAAACAATATTTCCAGAACTTAATGAGGAAGGAAAAATCATATTGGAACCTAAAGAGGTCATGGAAACAAGAACTCGATTGCTATGAAATCGGTCAATTTCAGAGTATCTCACCAAGTGGAAGAACTTACCCACTAAAGATTCTACATGGGAGGATGAGAATTTTATACAAAAGCACCCAGAGCTACTCAAGCGTTGAGGACAACACTTTTTTGATGGAGAGGAGCATGTTAGCTCCCTATATCACTATTTTAGTCCCTTATTGTTATTATTGTAGCCCCCTTATTGTTATTGTTGTACCCCTGTAACCCCAATATTGTTATTATTGTTCCCTTACATTGTTATTGTTAGGCTGGCTAGGATTATATTGTGGGCCCATGGACTCCTATATATAGAAGGAAATTTTGGTCATTTTTATCATCCAAGAATTGTTCATTTATGTAATGTATTGGAGGTTTCCCCCTCAAAGTGGCTATTTCTAAGGCGTTGATCTCTCTTTTCTTCTATTTTTGGAGTTGGTTTCATAACAGCTACAACAACAAGCAATTTCAAAATCCCAATATTTTCTACCAAAATATTTGAAATTCATGTCAAGCATCGGCCAACAATTCCTGATAACTTGCAATATTGGCAAGTATTTTGGGATGATCAGCAAGTTAATAATTTTCTACAAAGTGAAGGTGAGTTTGAGAATTGTGAAATTGACAAAGTGTATGAAAAAGATGATCAGGTCATCGAGGAAACTCAGGTTGATATACTAGATCTGACGGACAACAATATTTCGAAAGGTCTCATACCTTTGGAAGAAATGTTTGATCAAGATGATGTAGTGAGGAAGACAACTTTGGTTCCTACAGAAAAAGGTGTGGAGGAGGTAAAAATTCGGACAAAAAACAAGCCTAATATGGTCAAATTGTCTATGTATTTGTATCCTGAGGTAAAGGAAAAGTTGTTACACAACATTTTTTCACTGTCCCTGCAATCCCCATCCCGCACATTGGAGGATAGTTTCTGTGACTAATAAGAAGTTTCATGCCTTGCAAAGACCATCATTGCATCCCTTTCCATGAGGACAACATTCCTTCTGTTGACAATTCCCTGAGTAGATCATCAGAAACACATGTTTTTTCCTCGGTGTTAGTAGACCGTTATGCCCTCACGCTAATGAGGAAGATTAACACTGGGCTCCGTGCCCATTGGCGCTCTGTCCTAGTGCATTACCTGTGCCAAGATGTTTATGGAATGTTTTTTAAATATAGAGGCGAAGTTTCTATCCTAACAACTTCGTGGGCGAGTCACCTGGAGTGGTTCAACTGAATAACCGTGGACTCCCTTCTTTGGCCTCTTGTTTCCACCTTTTGGGGAAACCTTCTAGAGGATAAGGCCTCCCTTCCACTATTTTAGGGATCCAAACCTCCTCATCTCCCTCTATAAATATAACTGAATAGCTGAAGAGAATTCTTGAACATTGCTAGAGAGATAGAACAGAGGAAGAGACCTTTTGTCGAGAGAGAGCTTAGCCTTGTGTCCTCACCCCGTCCTAATTCCTCGATGATCCTTTGAGACGCGCTTCGATTGAACCCCGCTGAAGGAGGCTGGGACGTCAAGGCTCTGGTTGTAACTCTTTCTTCTATTTTATATATATACATGACTATTGTATAGTTCCCATCTTGTGTTAATATGGTTTGTTTGATGCAATATGCTTAACCCTCCTTGACTGGCTAGTTGATTATGAATTAAATCATTGTCTTGTATGCTGCTCTTGTTTGATGATATTCGTGCAGGTATCCAAGCATCGTTGTAGAAGGAATGTGACCCGTCGAAGCAGAGATCAAGAGACCACCAGAACTACAGTGACGACAGTGTTGGACTCCAGGTAGGTCAATCTACTCTATCCTTTTCATTTAGTAATCAGGAACCTACACTTTAGCTTGTCTCTTTATTGCTAGACCCACTCTAGGGCTAGAGGGATCATCTCTATTTGTAGAGAGGATTTACCTTCCCAAAAAATTGGTGACTACACTGGGGATTCAGTGTGAGTTTATCATTTCGTTGCCCGTGCCACTTCAGTCATTTGCTTGCTTGTCTGACTTTTTTGGCTTTTTTTATTATCTGGAATCCTCCTGTTCAGCTCTAGAGTATCAGGATTGACCTCTACTCACTGGCTCTTCCATCCTCCCATAGTTATCTAGCTTGGCGCGAGTTTTCCTTGAAAATTCACGCCACTTGGCACTTGTTGTTGGCACGGATTACAACCTCACAATCACATCGAATCCTATAGGATTTGGTTTGACCCTTTTGATGAGTTTTTGGTTAGTTTTGCTTGACTCTGGCTTGTTTCTTGCTTTGCAATTAGTATTTTTGGATTTTTTTTTACTACTGTAGGCTTTCTCTTCTCGGTTGTTTGTCCATTCTCTAATCAGTGCAGTTCATAGCCCTAGGATTTCTAGGTGCCTTTCGCTCACTAAGCCTTTTGATTGAAGTTCGAGTATTTTTGTTTTTGTCAATTCAATTCCCTGATCGGTTGCTTTCATCTTTCTTGATCCCTTTGAGTTTTTGGTTTGTTGAATGATCCCTTTGGTTTCCGTTTGACTCTCCATCTCGTTGTTTCAACCATCGATCACATTGCTCGTTTGGGTCATTTTGAAGGTTTTCTCTTTGTTTGAAGGAGTGCATCATTGGTTTGAGTGTGTTTGTGTTTGTATTTCTTTTGAATCATTCAATTTAGATCTCTGCATTCACGATACTCAAAACTAGTGTTTGCTTTGTTTTAAATATAATTAGTGCATTTGATGCTTCATTCATTAAAAAATCAAAAAAATTGCATTCTTTCGTTTGCATCGGAAATGAAAAGTTCTTTTGCATATGTAGTGATTGATGAACTAGGAAAGATTTTTTCGTTTTTTGTTTAGGTTGTATTAGATGCATTAGGGGACTTCTTCGTATGATTTCATTGTTTTATTTTTTCTGAAAGATCTCTATCCTTCTCTTAGTTAGCATTCATCGAAAGGAAAATGGTGTTCTTTTGCATATAGCATGCATCTAGGAATTTAAAATCAAAATTCAGTAGGGCCTTGAAACTGCAACATTAATTCAAGATCAACTGTAAAATTCATTCAATTAACCTAAGGAAGCATTGGAACCTAACGCAAACAATTTTAGCGGTCTAGGCTAGAGACATGTTCGTTAAACCTAGTAGTTTTTGTTTGCCATCTGGCTTTAGACAACACTATTATGGACTTGTACTCCCCATATCATCACGTATATAAAGGGAAGCCGAGTCTGTCGCCCTATAACCATGATACACTGAACACAACATTGGGGGAGACTACATTCATGTACGCTAAGTCCTTGGTCATTTCTCTTTCATTTGATCACCAAGGTGTATATGGCAATTCACAGAAACTTGGTACACCCTCTTGCTTAGATTACTTGAGTAGTAATTTCGATATTTTCGTGACTCCTTAAAAAGAGAAGAGATCATCGAGCACTTGTCCTTTCATGCTCATTTAAAATTAAAGGTGACTAGAGTCATATTTTGTCTATTTCTCGACTCTTAAAACATGAAACATAAAATTTTTGTTCCAGTGTCGTAAAATTAACTACCCACGATCACACGCCTGTTAAAATTTTTCTAATTGGCTTTCTTTTGTACTTCCTTAGAATTTGATCTTGAAGCCCTCAATTAGCTATCTCATTCTCCTTCCTGTGTTGAAATATTGTCAGAGTGGTGGAGCAGTAATCTTCTTCACTGCCTCCTAGTGGTAGTTATTTTCCTAATGTTTCTTTCGAAACCCCTCAATCCACTAGGTCTTCCGAGTTTTCGCAGCCTATTCTCCCGGATATCTTACCTCTTGCTACCCGATCTCCTCCTAAAGAGTCAGTTCAATTCAATTGGCCTCCTCAGGGTGCCTGGTATGGTTTTGGGAGCGAGGAAGAATTCCCTCCTTTTACTTCGGGTTCACCATTTATAGCCCTACTATACCTCCCAGTCCTCGTCATCTTTTTGACGATCTTACGGCTTCGTCAGACATGGATTCTTCGAGTCCAGTTGACAGTGAAGGATTTCATTTTTCTATAAGGGAATATCAACTTTTCCTGGAAGATCTCCCGCGTGTTTCTATTCAATATTCTCCTCAATCGATGTCACTTCCACTTGGTTATCATACTTTGAGTCAGATTATTTCTGGTGTTGCATCCATAGCACAGTCCAGTACATCGACTCCTCCTAGGAGTTCGATCCTTCCTTCATTAGGAATGTCGCCTTCGACACCTAGTTCGTCGGCTGTCATTACATCTGTCCCTGTCCAACCTACCATCTGTGTGGCTTTGTCTGCACGTGTTGTTAAACATTAGTCGTCAAGATCTTTTCACACTCGTAGGTTTATTTTTCTTAATCCTACGTGGCCTATCAATCCCGGCCTGGGTAAATCACAACCTCGCACTACGGAGGCCACACCTGCTTCTAGTGTGGCTATGACTTCCTCTGCTATTCCTGGCAGTCTTACATTTAAAGAGTATATATTGGTTTTTCAGCAGAAGAACTCTTAGGGTTCTCAGCAACCCCAAGCTCCTGTCAATCCTCTGCATCACTATGATGTCTATGGTAATCATGTATATTTGCCTCATATCGATCCAAATTAGGCTGTTTATCTGCCTTCGGCAGATCCCTATCAGATTGTTCCTCATTAAGGGCCATTTATAAAAGGACAACCCTCGGGTCTACAAGGACAACCCTTACAGGGACAACCTTTGATCCAGTAGGGACAACCTTATGGTCCGCAAGGACAACCCTTATAGGTTCAACCTTCGTTCCAACAACCCTATGGTCCTTCCTGTCAGCCTCAATATCAATATCAACCAGGAGCGTCTTACGTTCCTAGGCGGGGAATGTATCCACCACAGGAACAACCTTTTTTATAACAGCAGTAGCCTTACATTCAGCGAGGCCAAAACTTTGTGCAACAAGGAAAACCCTACGGTCCTGCTCCAGGTCAACCTGGTCCATCGCAACCATCAGGCCAACCTCTTCCACAAGGGCAACCTGGTGGCCCTCAGTATCCAGGCCAACCTGCTCCGCAAGAACAACCTGCCCAGCCTCAGCAGCCGATTCAACCTGCTCAACAGTCGGTTCAACCTGCTCAACCCGCTTAATAGCCAGTTCAACCTGCTCAACTAGCCCAACAGCCGATTCAAATCATTCAACCAAGTCAGCAACCCATTCAACTTGCTCAGCAAGGTCCACCTGATCAACCTCAAGGTGCTACTTACCCTCCTCAAGGTCAATATCAGGCGGTATATAGCGCGCCCCAAGGTTTCACTTATTACCCTCAAAATCAATCCTAGATGGTGTATAATCCACCGCAAGGCAATGCTTACATTCCGCAACATAATTTATATGTTGCTTAGCAAGGACCCCAATGGTATGCTTAGAATCAGTATCCTGGTCCTCAACCCCAGTATGGGTAGAACTATTAGGCTTATAACCCCTATGGTCAGAATCCTCCGGGACAAAACATATGGGGGGCAGAATTTCTCCCAGCCTGGGTGGAATGTTAACATCGGTCCTTATCAACGACTGTCGATGCCTTTTAATCCTCAATTATCATTTCTCGCTACGTTGGAACTGCTAGATGTGTCAAAGTTAACAAACGATCCTATTCTTCATAACCTGTATTGGTCTCCAGTTCCAACTAAGATTCATGGTGATTGTCCCAAGTTTGAGGGCAAGTCTGGAGAAGAACCCCAAGCACATGTTATTACTTACCACTTGTGGTGTTCCTCCAACTATTGGGTTTACGATTCCATCCGACTCTATCTTTTCCAATGGAATCTTACTGGTGCCGCTGCAAAGTGGTACATTAAATTATCTCGTGGCATTTTTCAAGATTTCAACTCTTTAGCCATGGCATTTTTTACACATTTTCAATTATTGGTTCGTTATGAGACTGGGACACACCTCCTCACATCCTTGAAACAAGACTGAGCTACTCATATCTCGGATCATATTCATGAATGGAGGCGCCGTCATCACTTGATAAAGTTTAATATTCTTGATCAGCTTCTAACTGATTGGTTCAATACCTCATTTCACAATCAAATAACTAAAGACATAGCTATGGGGGCATGTGTAACTGAAGAATAGGCCATTTCTCGTGCCCAATACCTTGATCTTGTGTACTCTCAATCTGGCACGTTGTATGATATCTTGTCTTATGCTCCTCGACTTGGAACTTCCAAAGCACCTGCAATGCCATCCGTCAATGGTATCATTGGTTCCGTGTCTCAGACTTCTCGGAAGTCTTCATCTTTGAATCCTGGGAAGAAAAATTATAATCCTTCCATTGATACTACTTCTCAGCCTACCCCGAATTCTGGCTCTACAACAAAATTCAATTTCGTTCAGGCCAATCTAACAGATAAAACTTCCAAGGAGAAAAAGAAGGGATAAGGTAAGGTCAAAGCCGATACCCAGAATCATGATTTGTCTAAACCTCATGTTGATGATGGTTCATAGCGTAAGCCGAAGTACCTTTTTAAAAGCTATGATGAAGAGCACTACACCAAGGACTGTCCTCGACGGGCCGAAGTAAGTAGATTGTTCAAAGGAACCCAGGGAACTATGGTTGTTCTCAAAGAACCTTTTCCATCACAACAGACCTAGATGATAGAGAAACCCCAGTCCTCTACCCCATTTGGCTCTCAGGTTTTCATGATTAACGGTTCTGCATCCGTTTCTATTGCTACTCGGTCGAAGGATTATACCGGATCACGTCAGGAAATGGTGAAGGAGATCGATGATGGTCCTCCTCCTCTGCCTGCTTCTGGCCCTCTTCAGATTGAAAGGCCCAGTATTGAGCCCGTTGTACGACCACCTTACAAAGGTGTAATCCGTAAGTCTTATTACATTCCCAATGCCCGTGTTGCTCAACATTACAGCATTTTTTAGGATCTAGCTCAAGCGCCATCTGTAATGTCTGCATTAGAAGTACTTCAAAGTTGTTTGTCTCAACGGAAGGCTTTGTTATCTGTGATCGGCGGGGTCTATCCTTCTCATTCTAGCCTTCTCGCTTTCGAATTAGAGAATTTCGTCCCGCAACTCCCACACCAAATTGCGCTCATCATACAAGTTGGTATTAGTGGTATGAATATCCATCGGGCAATTGTGGACGAGGGTGTGTCTACGTGCATCATGTCATCTACTTGTTGGAAAGCCATTGGTTCTCTAGCTCTAAATTCATCACCAAATACCCTTGAAGCATTTGATGGAAGGGAATCTAAACCTTTTGGTGTTCTCGCTAGTTTATTGATTACATTATAAGGGAATATAGTAAATGTCGAGATTGAAGTAGTTGACGCCAAGCTCAATTACATTCTTCTCCTCAGTCCTAGTTGGACTCACACCATGTTGTGCATTCCATCCACTCTCTTTCGTGTTTTGAAATTCCCGCACGAAGGAAATATCGTTACTGTTGATCAGTTTTCGTTCTTCACTTCTTCTTCCAAGAACAACATTCCATATGTGGATCAAATTCCAACTCCCTACGAGAGCATAGGGTCGGGTCTCTTCAAAGATCCTACCCTCATGGGTATTTTTCCTCTTCCTCCACCCAACACTATTCAGATTAATATGATCTCTCAGTGTGACAACCCATGGATCATCCCTTCGCCTGAACAGATCAATTCTTTCGGAGGTTCGATGCTGTTGTGTCTGATCGAGATTGAATATTGTGAACTTATTTTGGCTTCAGAGCCTTTGCCTTCTGATCATGCTCCTTTGAGCATGTCTCTTGACACTTATTCTCAATCCCCTTGGCTCAGCAATTTGGATTTGTCTGATCCCTTGAAAGATATATTTCCCTCCGATGAAGCCATCATGGAAACTATGTCTCTTGAGGATCCTCCGTGGGATGATAGTCATCATCGTTCTTCATTAATACTTGGCCTCGGGGCCATGTCTACGTGTCTTGAGAGGTTTTCATCTCAGGTTCCTTCTCCTCCACTTCAAACACCTACTTTGACACATGAATTTTTTTCGGAAGGTAACTTGAGTAAAATCACGCAAACGATGCCTATCCACATTTGCGTGAAACCAAGAATTGTTGATAACATCCATATTGGGGTCACCTACTCTTCTAATGAAGTTAAGGTTTATACTAGCCTTTTCCGCGAGTTCCATGACGTCTTTGCATGGTCCTACAAAGAGATGCCCGACATCGATCCTAGTATAGTGGTGCATGAGATTCCTACCTACCCTGGTTCGAAGCTTGTTCGTCAGCACCTTCGTCCTATGCACCCTAGAAAGGCTGCCACCATTAAGGGTGAAGTTGAAAAACTTCTCAAAGCTGGTTTCATTTATCTGATTCCCTTGATAGAATAGGTATCCAACATTGTCCCTGTATATAAGAAGCAGGGTACTATTCGGGTCTGTGTTGATTATCGTGACATAAACCGGGCCTGTCTTAAGGATAATTATCCTACTCCCTTTATTGATAAAATCATTGATGACTGTGTAGGGAGTGAGATTTTTTCCCTCGTGGATGGCTTTTCTAGATATAACCATATTAACATCCTCCTGAATGATCAACATAATACTGCCTTCATTTGTCCTTGGGGTACTTTCTCTTACAAAAAGCTTCCTTTTGGCTTGAAAAATGTTGGGGCCACATTTTAGGGAGTGATGTCCTAAGCTTTTCACGATATTAATCACATCGTTTAGCCTTATCTGAATGACCTTTCATCTCATTCAGCTAAATGTAAGGACCACCCTGACCATCTTCATCAGATATTCCTTCGCTGTTGACGTTATAACATCCGGTTAAATCTGCACAAATGTGTCTTTTGCATCGATTCCGGTAGACTCTTGGGGTTTATCATTTCCAAAGATGGGATTCTCCTCAATCCACTCAAATTTGAGGCTATTATTAATCTCCCCTCTCCATCCTCACTACATCATCTACAGATTCTGCAAGGGAAGGCTAATTTTTTGTGCCGTTTTGTACCTAAATATGCCGAAGTGGCTAAAGGATTCACATGATTATTAAAGCAAGGCCTCCCATTCCTTTGGGATGATATTGCCTAGAAGTATTTTTATGTGCTGAATAAATTTCTTGTCAACGCTCCTCTGTTGCGTCCTCTGAACTATCATCGTGATTTTTCCCTCTATTTAGCCATCACTTTCAGCACGATTGCCATGGTTTTGTTGCAAGAAAATGATGACAGTGATGAGCATGTTATTTACTATCTCTCTCATAACCTTATTGATACCAAAAAGCGCTATGCACATGTCGAGAAGTTAGCGTTAGTTGCGGTTCAAGAAATTCAACGTTTTTGTCATTATATTATGTTGCGTACTGTGACTGTGATTTCTGATTGTAACCCCATGACCTATATATTGTCTCGAAAATTGCTAGGGGGAAAGTACTTGAAGTGGATTTTCATCCTCCAATATTTCTATTTGGAATTTACTACTTCCAAGTCAAAGAAATCATTAGTCTTTGTCGATCTGATCTGCTCCCTCCCCTCTGACTCTGCTCCATCTGTTTTAGAGGATTACATTCCAGATGATACACTTTTTCTGATTAGCACCCTTGATCCTTGGTACGGTGATATCATCGTATATCTTCAGACTTCTACCTTTAGATTTGAGTTGACGAAGGATGCTCACCGACGCATCCATCATCAATCACAACCTTATCGTATAGTCGGAGATACACTCTACCGCATCAGAGTAGATTCCATTCTCTCCCAGTGTTTGACTCTCGAAGAGACTGAGAAAGCCCTGAACGATTGTCACAGTGGCACCTTTGGTGGTCACATGTCTGGTTATGCCACTGCACAGAAGATTCTTTGTGCTGGGTATTTTTGGCCCTCCATCTTCAAGGACTGCATTGTCGTTGTCCGTAAATGTCATGATTGCCAAATATATCAATGCAAGATGTGCGCACCACCTGCACATCTTCACAATGTCATTATTTTTGGTCCCTTTGCGAAGTGGGGCATCGAATTTATGACGTGTAACCCTCACTCAGCCGGGGGGCATGCTTATATTATCGTAGTCGTTGAATACTTCACCAAATGGGCCGAATAAATGCATACACTTGTGGCTAACGGTAAGACAACAACTCAATTCATATTCAATCACATAATTTCTAGGTTTGGTGTCCCTCAAGGCATCGTTACCAATCATGGTTCCCATTTTCGGCATTATATGGTGGCGAAGTTGATTTCCAGGTTGGGTCTGCGTTACGACAGCTCAACGCTATACTATCCTCAGGCCAATGGCCAGGTTGAAGCCGTGAATAAATTTCTTGTCACCATGCTTCAACATATGATTGGGATGCACAAATCCAACTAGAATCTCATGCTATTTTTGGCTCTTTGGGCATACCAAACCTTAGTTAAGGATGCGACCGGATTCACTCCATTTCATCTTGTTTACGGTCTGGAAGCTACCCTTTTGATTGAGTGTGAAATACCTTCGCTCAAGTTGGCCGTTGAATTACTACCTAACACTTCACCTGAAGAAGAGCATATTTTCTACTTAGAAATGCTGGATGAAACTCGCCGCTTTGCTTCTTTAGTCATCGAGGCACATAAGAAGCGGGTTAAAGCTCATTTTGACCAGTTGGTTTCCCCTTGCTCCTTCATAGAAGGAGACCTCGTCCTCTTGTACGACCAAGCTCACAATAAGCTGGGGGCAAGAAAATTTCAACCCATGTGGCATGGGCCCTACATAGTTAAAATTGTTTTGCAAAATGGGGCCTATGAGCTCATTGATTACGATGGTCATCCTTTAGATTAGCCCATAAATGGGTTTTATCTCAAAAAATATTATGCATGAGTCATTCATGCATGTTTTGTGTACATAAGTGTTATTTTCATTTTTGTACATTTTCAGCTTGGTGTGTTTTGCGAGTGTTTTTCTACTTATTGGGTATTTTCTTATTGTGCAGATGTCTATTACCCCTTTTTTCGGTTTTGCGCATGGTGCTTCCTGTAGTACCCAGAACTTGTCTTCGGTAGCCCGGGTGATTTATGATCCTACTGGTAAGTTGATAAATATGCAAGGTATATGTCTAGGACGAGCTAAAAACAAATGTCGTTGAGTATAGTGTTGTCATTGAACTATTAACCGAGGCGATTACCATCGACATACATGCATTGGTTGTAAATCTAAACTCATGGCTTGTCGTTCTTCAACTTAATGGACATTATTCAGTTAGAAACCCACATTTTAAGGTTGTATTTACGTATTCATTTGCTAGAAAGACATTTCGATTATAGCACATATCAACATATTCCTAGGCGAATGAATGCATTAACTGATACAATCGCTAACATTGTATTAGATAGACATTTGCGTAATCTGTAAAATCATCATCACACGAAAAAGATCCATATAGGAAAATAGATGTATATATATATATATTGAATGTTTGCATCAGTGTGCATCATAAGTCCAAAAAATATGTGCATTTCTATTACATCCTGAGACATCATGTCTCTCAAAAATATGCAAAAATAAAACCTAGGTGTCTAATAAGCGTGATGCTCATGATAGCATGTCACTTGCCATACAAGCCGCCTCAGCAAGCGGTGAACTCGGTTTGACACCTCTACAGTGTGTCCTTTGTATGCACAAGGAACATCGTCGAATCGCGCATAGTCCGAGACCCCATGGGTGATTCCCTCCAAGTTGCACACGATTTCTTCCTCCTCGCCTCCCTCACCATGAGGGGAAATATGAAAGTCGCGAGGGATTAGCCTCGCTATCGAAGACATACCTATAGGTCTCTTTGGGCCAACATCTGCAAACACATGGATTTAATGTCAGAACATACATAGAAAAAAAAAATCATAATACTCTTGAAAATAAAAAATGAGTCTTACCAAGTGCTTCATCCCAATCCTCTCCTTCTAGGAGTGGGAGATCTAGATCACTAGTGAAATATGTTCCAGAGTAGGGCCAGTCCTCCATGAAAATCAGTTGTCGGCGGAGCCAATCAAATAACTCTGGTCTCTAGGACATCAGTTGACTGCCCCCTGACCTTGAAATCAGAGCCACACAATAGGCCATCCATGGCTCCTTTGCTGGTGGTGTCAGAACTATCACCTCCTGTCACTGAAAGATTGGTAGTCATTCCAAGAAGAATGATACCAGAATGGACCCATAGCCAAACTGCTTCAATTTGGTTTTCTTACACTTTTTCAGTTGACACTTCATGTTGATTGTCACTGCCTCTACCCAATTGTAGATGGTCAGTGTCAAACAATCTGCAACAGGAAATAGATGTGTCTTTATTGCTTCGTGTGGTGCCTGTGATCTTGCAGCTCATGTGATGGTGTGTAGCACTACCTTTAGTGCCAAATCCAGGATAGTCTGGATACCCACTTTCCCGCTTCCTGATCCTTTCAGTGCCCCTGGACATACCCTGTCAATTACCATGCTCATGTTCTCCATGGTAGGCCAGGTGCCAGTCAAGATTTGTGTTGCTCCCCTCCGTGACAGTCTGGTAATGAAATAAACGTCTGAAACATCAATCTTGAGTTCCTGATCATGAAGAATGAATTTTTCCTGATCCTCATCCCAAATACTGATTAAGTATTACATCAGCTCCGGTTGAGCTCTGAGGCACAGTTTCATGAATAATTTTTTCAGTTCACAGTCTCTGAGAGATTCCATGCATCTTTCATTGTCCATGGCAAGCTTGTCTTCTTCACTGTGTTCTCGTTCCTCCCACTCGATCACCATTTTTTCCGCTTCACACCTGCAAACATGTTCATATGAACCTCATTAGCCAAATTAAAAGCTTTTTATTTGTGAAATTAGTATTAATTGCTTCCATTCATAAGCTAAAATGATTTACGTGGTTGGCATGACTGTTTTAGAAATAGTCGCACCGATGAGCGCACCCCAATTCAAAAATTTGGGCGATTGGCGCGAGTCCGTGCCCGATACTCGCGCCAACCACTATGCCCTTTTTTTTGCAAATTCCCCCATAGAAATTTAAATTTTGGGTTGCAGGTAATGAAAGAGGAATTAAAATTTAGGGAAGGATGTCAACTCTTACCTGGAACTGACGAATTCGAGATTGGTCTGCTGGATCGCTCACTATTGTCGCCGCAAAATCACGGTGAAAAAAGGGTAACTATTGCTCCACAAGAGGTAAAAGTGAAAAGTAATTATTTTTTACCATTTTTGGCATTTATAACTTTTTGAAACCCTAATTATGTTTTAATACATATTTTTCTATTATTTCACTATGTTATTTTGAGAAATGGGTTTTACATTTGTCTCTTGTGCAGTGACAAGTTTTTAATGAGATAGCAATGAAGTAACGAGTTGTATTTTATACTTTTTCAGACTCAGTAAAAACACGAAAAAGTCACTGCTAAAGTCATATTTCAACTCTTTTTTGACTCTCTAAAACTGAAAATATTTCCGAGACTCTTGTCATTTCGAACTCATTAAATAGCTGCGAAACGATATCTACCTAGTATACGTTTACCCCTTTTTCAGGCTAGGATAGATTATTTACGAAAAAGGAATACCTTAGCCTATCATGAATAAGAAGTTCTTTTAGATGTTGTTTTCTACCTTTTTAGATCTGAAGGACTATTTACGAAAAGTGACTTGATGGAGTTTTCTTTTTCGCTTCTTTTCAAACTCTCTAAACATGAAAATACGTCGAGTTCTTCCTTTGTCAGACTCGTTAAAACCTGATGACATCGGAAATCATCACTATGATGTTACCTGAGTTCCTCCTTCCTAGGGCTCGTAAAATGTAATAGGATGGTTTTGTCCAAAGGATAAAATTACATTGCGAGCAAATGATATCCCCTTTAATCTTTTTTTAAAAATAATTGGGGTACTCGCCAGAAATGGTGGGGGGAAATGGAACTAGTTTTTACTTGTGTTGGCAGTATGTCGCTCTTGAACATGACACTTGTATGCATTCGTGTCGGGTTGGGGACATCTCATTTCGTAATTTTTTGCCTCCATGGGTTTGGGTAATCTATTTTGACCTCTCATCTGCTCTTTTCCACGTCATCATGACCTCAGATCCCTTGATGTCAAATACTGCCAAATCCAAAGTCGTGTCACTGATATGTTCAAGAGAAGTTTTCCTTTGCATTTTTCAACCTCCCTCTGATTCTCTGTTGGTCCTCATTCACTATCATCATGTTCCTCTGTCTCATGTCGATGATGTGGGAAACATTATGGCCCTCCTTCGACCGAATCACTTTCTGTCGACTCCAACTCATTATCCAGGAAGTTGATCTAGAGACTCCTTTCTGGTACCTTGGAGCCTGCATGCCTTAATGGCAGGTTCTTCGCATTCGACGACAGGTCCACATCATTGGCCTTTGATCGAGTGATTTTATGAGTATTCGATGCCAGATCACTATTCACATTCCTTGATTTTACCTGTTGTACCTTGAGAGCCATTATCATTATTGGTGGTTTCTCTCGTGTCTGTTAACAACTTTCATCATTGGCTGGTAATCAGGTGACTTTCTTGCATGTTCGACTTCAAATCACATATTCGCATGCTTGAATTTGTACTTGTTTGGGTCAAGATGGAGTGCAAGACCCTGGGTTTTGTCTGATAAGACCCAGGCTGCAGGATATTGAAGTTTATCATGACTTATTGCATGAATCTTTTGACTGGATGGTTGCGACCATACTTGAGTCTATTTCTTGATCCTTACTGCTGGATGGCTGTGTCCATACCTTGGATCTCAGTTTATATATACACCCTATTATGGATGGTTGTTCCCATACCACATATTCATGTATCAGAGATATCATTTGTATTTGAAATTGCAGGTCTTCCAACGTTGGTGTTTGGTTCGAATGCGTTCTTGTAAAGCATTTCACCCCTCCCTCTCTTCGAAACTCATGCTTTAGGGGGCATCTGTTACACAAAATTTTTTCACTGTCCCTGCAATGCCCATCCCATACATTGGAGGATCATTTCTATAACTAATAAGAATTTTCATGCCTTGCAAAGACCATCATTGCATCCCTTGCCATGAGGAAAACATTTCTTCTGTTGACAATTCCCTAAGAAAATCATCAGAAACACATGTTTTTGCCTTGGTGCTAGTAGATCGTTATGCCCTCGCACCAATGATGAAGATTAACACTGGGTCCCGCACCCATTGGTGCTATGTTCCAGTGCATTACCCACGCTAAGTTGTTTATGGAATGTTTTTTAAATATAGAGGTGAAGTTTCTATCCTAACAACTTTGTGGGTGAGTCAGCTGGAGTGGGTCGACTGAATAACCACAGAATCCCTCCTTTGGCCTCTTATTTCCACCTTTTGGGGAAACCTCCCAAAGGATAAGGCCTTCCTTCCACTATTTTAGGGATCCCAACCTCCTCCTCTCCCTCTATAAATAAAGCAATCTTCCATTGATGCACTAGCTGAACATATTATAGCTAAATAACTGAAGAGGATTCTTGAACATTGCTAGAGAGATAAAATAGAGGAATAGACCTTTTGTCGAGAGAGAGCTTAGGCTTGTTTCCTCACCCCGTCCGAATTCCCTGATGATCCTTCGAGATGCGCTTCGACTTAACCCTGCTGAAGGAGGCTGCAACGTCAAGGCTCCGGTTGTAACTCTTTCTTCTATTATATATATATATATATATATATGGTTCCCATATTGTGTTAATATGGTTTGTTTGATGCAATATTATTAACCCTCCTTGGTTGGTTAGTTGATTATGAATGAAATCATTGTCTTGTATGCTGCTCTTGTTTACTGATCCTCATGCAGGTATCCGAGCATCGTTGTAGAAGGACTGTGACCCATCGAAGTAGAGATCAGGAGACCACCACCACACAGCGACGACAGTGTTGGACTCCAGTTAGGTCAATCTACTCTGTCCTTTTCATTCAGTAATTAGGAAACTACACTTTAGCTTGTCCCTTTGTTGCTAGACCCACTCTAGGGCTAGAGGGATCGTCTCTATCCGCAGAGAGGATTTACCTTCCCAACACAAGTACATTGATTTACTTTCTGAATTTTTTGATGTTTTTGTGTGGGATTATGCAGACTTAAATGTTTATAATAAAGACATCATACAACACACCATTCTAATTAAGCCCGATCAAAAGCCCTTTCGCAAAAAGTTGAGAAGGATCAACCCAAATTTGCTACCATCAATTGAAAAATAAATGAACAGGCTCTATAAGTTAGGTATCGTTGTGCCTATAAGGTTTTTTGATTGGATATCTATTTTAGTCCCAATGAGAAATAAGACGGGTGAAATAAGGCTTTGCATAGACTTCAAAAATTTAAACAAGGTATCACTAAAAGATAATTACCCCCTTCCAAAAATGAATCACATCTTACAAAGAGTGGTTGGGGCATCTTGAATGTCTTTGCTTGATGGATATTCGGGGTACAATCAGATTTTAGTACAGGAGAAAGATCAGGACAAAACTGCCTTCACTACACCTTGGGGTACATTCAAATATGAAAAGATGCCATTTGGAATAAAGAATGCAGGGGGTACCTTTCAACGTGCAATGGATATAGCATTTGCAGATGAGAAATATGTTTTCCTAGTGGTATATTTAGATGATTTGACATTTTTTCCCATTCATATGATGAACATTTGTATCACTTAAGGATTATTTTTCAGAAATGCAGGAAGTTCGAAATCTCTCTTAATCCTAAAAAGAGCCTTTTTTCCATGGAGGAGGGAAAAATTCTCAATCACATCATCTCTAAGGATGGAATTCAAATTGACCCTTCTCGAGTTGAGGAAATTCAATAGATTGACTTTCCACAAAGCAAGAAAGAAATTCAAACTTTCAATGGTAAGATGTATTTCTTAAGAATATTTATTCCAAATTTGGCTGAGCACCTTTGGGAAATGACCAAAATGTTGAGAAATAAAAATGAGTGGTACAGTGGCCCGAGGATGCTAATAAGTCCTTTAACACAGTGAAATTTTCTTTGACTACTTCCCCGGTTTTAATAAGCCCAGATTACACTATTTATTTTATTGTATTCTCATTCGCCTCCAAGCACATCATAGCTTCAGTCTTAATGCAAAAGAAGGACAAGACGGAACAACCCATTGAATTTTTCAGTCGAAACATCAGGGACGCAACTCTTCGGGACAATATCATAGAGAAACAATCTTTGGCTCTGATAAAAGCGTTGAAGGATTTCCGTGTCTATATTTTACATTCTCATACTTTGGCTTATGTCCCTAATGCAACAATCAAATATGTTCTTATGCAAAAAGATACGTAAGGAAGAAGAGGGAAATGGATAGCAGCGATGTTGGAATATGACCTTGAGATCAAGCCCACAAAGCTGATTAAAGGTCAAGGTTTAGAAAATTTTATGGCTAAGTCAAATCTGCATGTTTTAGATATAAATATTATCACAACATTTTCCGATGAAGAACAATATGTTGCTTTGATACACGTATCTGATATGTTTCTTTTGTCATGTTGGTCTTCTGATATAATATATGTGTTTTAGCATTTGAATCTTCCTCCAGGCATGACTAAGAGTAAGGGTAGGTCTTTAAAGTTGAAAGCTTCCAAATACTACATTTTGGACAACGACCTTTATTGGAAAGATCCAAGAGGTATAATACTAAATTGTTTAAGTGAGAGTAAATCCCAAGAAGTTATGAATGATTTTAATAAAGGAGACTATGGGGGGCACCTTTTTTGGAAGACCACAGCTAATAAAGTATTGAGAGTGGGATACTATTGGCCAACTCTATTTGCAGATTTTTACAAAATAGTGATCAGTTGCCATGAATGTCAAGTTTTTCAAGGTAAAATAAAACTTCTTCCATTACCTCTGCAACCTATTTCAATTCATGCATTGTTTCAATGGTGGGGACTTCACTTCATCGAAGAAATTCACCCCACACCATCCACACAGCACCAATGGATTGAAGTGATCCCAACAAGGCAAGCAACAGACCTTGTAAATATTCAGTTTTTGGAGACTAACATATTATCTCATTTTGGTTGTCCTCATAATATTATTACCAAAAATGCGGCAACATTCAAATCTAAAAGGATGGTTGAGTTTTGTGAAAAATATAACATCAAACTAGAGAACTCAACCGCCTACTGTCCACAAGGTAATGGTTTAGCAGAGTCCTCTAATAAATCCTTGATCAGTATGATAAAGAGGATGTTGGAGGCCAAAAAGAAGAACTGGCACAAAAATATTGTGAATGCCTTGTGGGCAGACAAGGTGAGTAGTAAGAAATCTATAGGAATGCCCCATTTTCAATTAGTTTATGGAATAGACATTATTTTTACTACATCACTTATAGTCCCGATTATGAAATTTTTGCAAGAATCCAGAAGTGAGGAGAATGATGTACAACATTAGATCAATCAAATGATCCATATTCACCAGATGAGATATGAGGTATTTCAGAACACATCAAATCTTCATGAGAAGATAAAGAAGGTGTATGACTGTAATGCCAAAGCAGATAAATTTAAGCTTGAAGATGTAGTCCTCTGGTGGGATGCAAGGAATGAGGAAAAAGGGAAGCACAGAAAGTTTGAAAACTTATGGAAAGGACCCTATAATATCTCAGATATTCGAGGGAAAAATGATTTTCTACTACAAGAGATGAATGGAGAAGAATTTTTAGGAGGACCAGTCAACGACAGGCTCCTTAAGCATTATTATTCTTGATGCAGTTTTCAGATTTATCATTAGAATTGTAAATATTAGTTTAACTTTCCTGTAAAGTCTGAAGTGGAGAATAATCGAAGCTTGGGGCCTGAAGTGAAGGATATACAAATTCATTGATTATATGTTGTTTTCAAAGTCAATTTAGTCAAATTCAAGTCAGTTTTGAGTTAATTTTTAAGTCAGTTTTCAGTCAGTTTGATTTTGTCATAAATCATATTAATTTTTCAGTTTTCAATCAATTTTTAGCATTTGAATCCATTCCCAATGGATAGGCACTTGGTATATGGTGTTCTTGGCACCTCCAAGGAGCTACCATCCCCATCTGGAGCCAATGTTAGTGTCAGTATTTTCATCCTTCTACCAGTGATCAAAATTAACTTTTTCATGTCATTTTAGGGGTCCCATTCAGATTTTTTTTTATCATTCCACTAGATCATGCAAAAATTTGGTCACTTGGTGCAGATTTTAATCAAATTTCACTCTTTTCAAAAATTCCATCTCATTACTTGCTGGCTCACTTTATCACATGCT
This sequence comes from Pinus albicaulis, assembly GCA_034641835.2. Classification (NCBI taxonomy): domain Eukaryota; kingdom Viridiplantae; phylum Streptophyta; class Pinopsida; order Pinales; family Pinaceae; genus Pinus; species Pinus albicaulis. The sequence goes on along the minus strand of CM076584.1, from coordinate 578,288,234 downwards.
GAGTATCCATTATTCACGAGTCTTTATTACATTTTCAGTCATATCATCATGAAATCCATTCAGTCAATGTGTCCATTAGGTCTTAGGGTTTTCAAGGTCCAATAAAACATCATTTCCATTGCATAAAAGACCAACAAGACTGAGAGAGATAAATAAATTCACTTTAATATGTAAGGTTGAAATTAATATTTATATTTTATTCCATTATGTAATTTTCATCTCATCATGTAATTTTATGTTTTCTCAATATGTAATAAGTTCATGGTTCTAAGATAGTTGTCAACTAAAAGGTTTCATGTGCCAAGAAAGCTTAGAAGCTTTAAAGTCTAAGTGTTCTCAATCCATCATGTTATCACTTATTAGTCTTAACATTTTCATTGATAGGGTCTTACATATCATTCACCTAGGTTCCATGTTGTTTCATAGTCAAATTCATGAAATTTATAATAAAAAAAAACATGTCGTAAGGTTTAACCGAAGTCTAAACCCACCTTGAACCTTGCCATATCATTCAAATCCATCCCACATAATTTATTTTTCACTCCCATACTTTGAAATTAAAAAAATAATCCACTTGTCAGTTTTTCACCATTTCGTAGCGAATTGTATGGAAAAACAACAGATTTCGCTACGAAACTGCCTCACAGTTCCATAGTGGATATGTCAGCAATTTAACTATTTTCACTATGAAACTGGGTTTTTCAGCAAAAAATGATAGAGCAGTGTGATATATCAAGTTTTCGATGGCTAAAGACAGAAGTGAGGTCAGCAAATTAGTTATCATAATCACTAAGCATGCAAGATCATATTTTTTGTAATCATTGCCTTTTGTGGTCACATGTGTCATCATTATCCCTCAAGTTTTTGAATTACTTTTTAAACCTTGCCCCTAAGCTTCTCTTTGTCATTCATCGTCCAAAATCTTGCATGTAAAGCATCTCAGTGTCACTTTTGGAGAGTTGGTTCACCACGCAAAATAGGTTTTTGTCTAGTTTTTATTCTGCAGGTGTCACAAGCACAAAGGCAACGAGAGTATAAATAAGAAATGGCATTGAAGAAGAAATTAAACAAAGGAGGTTACTATGTGAGGTACGAGCCTATGGATTTGAAATTGTTGAATGAACCACTGCTATGGAGGCCTTCAGGAAGGTTGGTTGCCTACAATTTTGTCAGAAGATGCAAGGTTTTCATGCCCAGATATCCAAAGAATTTGCAGCAAATTTCATAGGGACATCCTCAAAGGTTGGTGTATTGAACCTCATAGTTTCACCTGATGCTATCTCTCAAGCTACAGAAATACCCAGAGGTGGTGAGGAATGGTTCAAAGGTACAAAATTCAGAATGCAATGCTGTAAAGAATTTATCAAACAAGAGCACAGAGGAGCTGACATGAAAAATGGAATCCCTAGGGGTTATATGAAAGAAAATTATGCAAAATTTCTATTGGTGGTCCAGAAGTACTTTACCTGCGAAGGGAGGTTTCACATGGTCTACTCTTATCATTTCAGACACCTTCTGCATTTCAATAGTAAGCAACCACTTGATTTACCTTTATTTTTATTTAGAAGTTTGGGGAAGCTATCAAATAAGGTCCAAGCCAAGGCTGAGGGTAGTGAAACATCATTTTTTCACCATGGCCTGATCAAATTCTTAGTACTGGAGGAATTAAATAGGTTAAATAGAGATTGGGCATATTTTATTTTCTTTAGTGGATATGAATTGGACTCAGTGACACCAAAAAATATTTGAAAGCCAAAGAGTACTCCATCTCTAGCTGTAATAGAAGAAATTAATGAAGAAGGAGTACAGCCTCATGTGGAACCAATGGACATTGAATTTGAGCTTCTACAAGAGACTATTATCCCTCAACCATCACCTGCAAGACAAAAACAGAGAATTAGTAAACACAATAGCAAGAGGGTAACAAGGAGCCAAACCCTTGCCAAGGGAAACCTTGAAGACATCATCCAGGCAATAGACATTGAAGAATCCCCAATTGTACAGGCAGAAGACATTGAAGGAGATAGAAGGAAAATGTAGAAAGGAAAGTCTGTTAAAAAGTTGGATTTTGCAGGAGAAGATGTTGGTTTCATTTTCCAGCCAAGGAAGCTAATGACCAAGTCACATCTTGCAAAGGATGCCATGGAAAGAAAAAGAGAAGAAAATATTAGTGAAGGTAAGAAGCCAGAGAACATCATAGACCTATCTTTAGCAGCAAAAGTGGTCTTTGTACAAATTAAAGGAAAAGAACATGTTGAGGAAAAAACTGAAGTGCAACTTTTACACAAGCAATTAAGAGAGGCCAGGGAAGAAGTAGTCGAAGTCAAGTTGGAATTCAAAGAGGCCAAGGTGAATAGGCAAATAATTGCAGATTTTGAGAAAGAAATGAAGGAGAAGCTAGACAAGTATGATAAAACTTTGACAAATTCCAAGAAGATGCTGAAGGGAAGTCTTCCCATGAGGAAGGTGGTGAAAAACACAAGGAAAAGAAATCTGTGGTTACAGTCTGAAAGAAAAAAAATTAAAGAGTAGGTCAAAGAGTTGGAAGACCAAATGGACATGATCTAAGAAGAATTGAAGAAAAGAGGGCTGAAAATTAGGTTGGTAGATGAACCTGAGGTACAAATTGTTGTTGTTGAAGATGAAATACACAAGGACTGAGGGGTTGATCTAAAATATTTTTTATTAAGTTTACAACTTGCAGGTAATTCAAATTTTGGTTTAGAAGCTTATTTTTTGAAGAAAATTTCCAAATCTGCACTTTCATCCAAATCAGGCAGTTTCATAGCGAGGTCTAGGCTTGAGGGCCGAAATTCACTACGAAATTTCTGAAGAGTGTTTTTTATTTAAAAAATTAGTTTGATGGAGATCCAATGAGATAAATTGATAGTATTTAGCTAATATGACCTCACAAACACATCTTGATTAGCAGAGGAGGCAGAAAATGAGGTTAAATGGCATAAGTAGACATGCTATGAAATTTCGCTATGAAACTGCCTAAGTCCACTCTGTTTTTTGCAATGAAGTATTTTTGAGAGTTTTGAAGGTTTGAAGCATGTGGAAGGACAACCAGCCACTTGGAGACATCCAAGAAGCCAATGGACCATCCCAACAGAGATCCATTACTTGGTAGATGTGTCACTTATCCAAATCAGCATGAAGAAAAAATTTTAAATAATGTTTATCTTTTCCTAAAAAATAGGACAGTTGTTTCTTAAATATTGGGGTACATTCATGTCTTAGTAATGGAGAATGCCACTCGAGCATCTCATCCTTATCCATTTAATTGTCCCACTACTAGATAAGTGGATGAAATAAATGTGAAGTAGAGTCTTATTAGAAGAGGAAGTCTTTAGAGACTAGATGTCTTTTTTTGTTCCATAAATGTATTTTTTAGTTATGATTAGGTGTCAAAGTCGTGGCTAGATGATCTAGCTAGCTAGGAAGATCCTATGTAAGCAAAATAGGTCTATTTATTGATAGGAAATCAAATTAGAAAGGGTTGTTGGATAATTCTTTTGACACTAATACTATTGTAAATCTTTTATAGCAGTAATAGAAAGTGACTGTGTTTCTGCTTCACCTGAGATTCTTGATATGTTTCAATGATTTTATGGTTTCCTTTTATCTTTCTTCTAGTATATTGATGTTAAATTACTCAGAATTCATGTTATGCATGCTCTGACTTCCTTTTAGCATTGAGCTATTGATTATCTCTATTTGTTAATGTTTTCCTTTCATTGAAACAAAAAAAGCCTAAGTTTCCATAAGTAGATATAATTGTCACTGAATTCCATTTTACTGACTCCATGAGCCCAATGGTAGTGAAATATTTTCCATTTTTCACCTTCAATCAAATACACTAAGACACTCATAGATTTAGCCATCTATTTTAAGATGTAATGGAACAAATCATTAGATAAATTGAGAGAGCCCTCTCAAGTTGAAGAGGCTAATCCTCAATCAAAGTTGGTTTGAAAGAGTTACTCTAAGTTGTCTGGTGGAGTAGCCCATCACTGCCAATTTAGAGATAACACATCAAATGATAAATCTCCAAAATATCAAAAACAAAAGTGAATGGTAAATTTTTCAGAGTTTAAAGTGAATGAGAAGATGAAAGTGGGTATCAAAGGAAAATTCATTGAAATCATCAAGTACAAATCCCATCACAAGATGAGGAAAACACTCATTTTCTCTCCCAACCATTGAGCTCGCATTCCCTCAGCTCGAAAAATCACTTTGCATGATCAAATTTCAGGTGGTGCTACGCTCCTAGAGGTTAGACATTGTGCTCCTAGAACTAGAGTTGTGCTCCTGGAGGAGAGTGTTCCATTCCTAAAAGTTAGGCATTGTGCTCCTGCCCAGTTTCATCTACAACTTTCAAAACTTCAAGAAACTGCTCCAAACCACCAAAAAAGGGTTTCTTCACCTCAATACAAGTAAGCAACACCATTTTTTCCCTCCTAGTAATTTCCATTTGCAAGATTAAGGTGTTGAATCTCTCATTCAAGTTTGCAGTGTGTTTAAGCTAAGAAACCCTAGATTTCATTCCTACATCCCTAATTTGTTCCTCAAAACCCTGCATTCCATTCCCATATCACATTAAACCTTAATCCTATCCCTACAACACTAAATCCCTGTCCCCAAAATACATTACCCAAAACCCTAGATCCTAGACTACATATTTTCGAGGCAACTTCCTAATACCTGTAATCAATTTCCTCATCTCATTTCCCTAAGTATTTTAGTCACATATCAGTCCCCTAAGTTCCCTAACCCCCTTCAATATTCACCCAAATTTTCCTACTCTCATCCCCACTCCCTTGTAGATGTAGAAGTGTCCTCAAACACATACTTTTATTGATCATGAAAAAATATTACATAATAAATTGCAGGAGTTTACAAACGTAAACTCTAACTCTCACATTACACAATGAAATTAGGAAACAATCCTATTTATAAGCTCTCTGTTCTAACTTAATCTAGTTATGGATCACTTGGAAAATCAACAAGTGTCCATTTACAATAAATGACCTTCTAACCATCCCACTAACTTTATTCCTATTTTAGAGCCTAGGAAACGACTCAATTCTAGAGTCCTATTTTTACTAACAAAATACTATTTCTAAGTATCTCTAATATTTATTAAATATTATAATTTAATAAATATATTTATCCTAACTCTACATTATTCAATTTATGTATTTTTGGATTTATAATTGCCTTTATGAAATAGGCTAACATTCCCCCCTTCAAGGATAAATCCAAAAGAAGAATGAGGAACCATCTTCCAAGTTCTCAAGTTGATGCTAGAAAAAAAATCTTCAATCTCAAGAGACCATGAGTCAGCTGTATGTCTAATTCATCTCTGAATGTTGCTTGACAACTCCAATACGTGCCAAGTTGCAAAAGGATCCATCTATCCTTTGCATGAAATCAAGATCAAAATTTTTGTTCACGGCCCACTGGCTGATGATGTAAAAAACAACTCACTGTTGCTTTTGTTATGCTGAAAACTGTTCACTGCTTCTGTGCTGTCGACTGCCCACTAGTAAATTTGTTGATTCCCACTGGCTGTTGAAGATGCCCACTGGTTGCTTTTTCTGGTTTTGTCGAGACTTTCAGTCTGACAACCATTGTCAATCTCATTGACATTTTCCCCCCTTTGTCAACTGAAAGGAGAGACACTTCGCTTGGAAAGTATTACTGAACTCCCCCCCTTTAGGTGTAGGAGTTTTACACTGTTGTACTCCCCCATTCAACTGCATGAGAGTACCATCATCTTTTCGTTGTTGGCTGCACTATGTGTGATCATATGCGGTTGTAGAACTGAAGCAATCTTTTAACTGTGGATTTCCATTCCCAAGGGTCGATCCATTCATAATGCATCTTCAATCTGGATGATTTGTGTTGATTGCGACATTTTTCTGAGGAATGATTGGACTTGCCACAATGGTGACAGTGATGGAGATCAAAACAATGATCTTCCATATGACCAGTTCTCTGACAATGTGAACATTTCAGTTTGACTTCAACTTCAGGTTGTGTGGAATTCTATTTTTCTGCAACTTTGGGTTGCGGGCATTGCTGGTTGTCTGCAACTGTCTCTGAATGTGCTGAGGGGATCTGTTCAAGAAATCCCGCACTGACGAACTGAATGGGCTTGGAATAATCAGGAATATGTAAGTTGGCGTCATTTTGGACATATCCTAAGCCTCGTCGATTCTTGTTATTCTGAATTTCTTCTCAGGGCTTGATGATGGGCTTGGAAGAAATTGGATCTGGAACAACTTCGACACTTGAAGTTGTTGGAATGAATGACTTATCATCTGGATGGTTCAAAGACTTGAAAGTATCACTCTTTTCTTGCAATTCAATCCTTTGAAGTTGTGACTCAAGCTGAAGAAACTCAATAGTTTCATGTGTTTGTTGTAGATGCCGTGAAAGATCAGCAAGAGTGTCTTTGCTGACATGCACCATGTCTTCATCACTGGAGATGATCAAACTTTGAAGAATGTTTAACAACTGAATATGTTGCGCCATCTGAACTTGCGCACTTGAAAACAGGCTCTCTTGTCGAAGATGTTGTTCTTTGAACTGTTTCACTTGAATGTCAGGCTCGCTTGAATGTGGCTTGAATGGCACGCTCACTTGATTTGCTGCTGATTGCACTTGCTAGAGTTGTAAAATTGTCTTGCTGAAACTTTGGAATTCACGTTCGCTTGATGACGATTGCGTGTGCTTGAATGCTTCACTTGACTTACTTGATGATTTTACGCTCACTTCAATGAATAGCCACGCTCACTTGATTTTGATGTCAACTTGGTTGATTGATGTCAGAGTTGAACTTTTTTGGTTGCTTTTGATGATCGTTGCAATAAACTTCACTCTTGATGTTTTGAACTTTGTACAGTCTTGATGCAAATTGCTTGAAATCACGCTCGCTTGGAGATGTAAACTTGTTGCTTGTTTGAAAAAACTCATGCACTCAATTGATTTTGTGTAAAGGAAGGGTGTCGAACTCTGTTGACAATGCACCCAACAAAGCTTACAATAATTTTAATGATTCACTTGTTCTCTTAAAAATTCATTATCAATGAATTTTTAATGATTCACTTAAAACAATGAATTTTATTACATGTAGACTTTATTTGAGTGTGCAGGTACATGAACTTGATGAAGTGAATTGGCTTGTTGATGTAAAATGCTGATGTAGACAATCTTCGATTATATGTTGTAGTTGTGCAGATGCATGTGTTGATCTTGCAGCTATTTCGTTATACGTGTTGTGCTTGCTGATATTAAACTTTATGTATGAAATTATTAATGTGTCACAACTAGACACAAATTAAAAAGCAACAACATGAAGCCATAAAAAACATGCGCCATCAAACACACATGGTGTACCTAAGATCCCCTTATTCAATTTTGGGCAAATCTAGGACACATCAACACCAAAAAAAAATGATATCTTTATTAATCACTGGAGTACATCATCTGAAGCAATGATAATGCCAAGTTGACAATCCTTTGAAACAACACGCCTTCAAAGTCTGAATGGATAGTGACATGAGCTCTCTCAAAGTCTGAATGGATAGTGACACGAGCTCTCCCAAAATGGCTGATGATGGGCAATTTGGTGGTCAAATTCCATATCTGTGGGACAGTCATTCTGAATGTATTTTTATTGTATAATGTCAATATCAACGGAAATCCGACTATTCGGTTATGTTTCCAAAATCATCGATGGCAGGTATTGATTTTGGTGGGCCAAGAGAGCCATGGCATGACTTATATTGTAAAATTGACGGTCCTGCGGCATATGATGTCCTCACAAATTTTGAGCAGCGGTGGACTAAGGTGGCGGAGCGACATGGATTTATGAAACTAAAAAGACGGCATGACGATTCACTAATTAAACTGGATCAATTTCCAGAGATAATAGGCATGTCAGAGATAAATATTTTTTATGAGAACGATCCTGAAACATGGCATGTGCAGGTTTTCCAGTCAATTGACTCAGGTTCTGTGAAAGGCTTCCCAAAGGATGTAAAGGAAGCTAAGGCTAGGAATCTAGTCTATTTAAAAAATTTCATTGTGGACTTGAGCATACATACAACATATGTTGAGGCCATTCGATCTGCACAACACTTAATTTATATTGAAAACCAATACTTAATTAGGTCATCATACAATTGGTCCATGCACAAAGAGATAGGTGCCAAAAATATGATTCCCATGGAACTTGCTCTCAAGATAGCGAAAAAGATCAAAACACATGAAACATTTGCAGTCTATGTTTTGATACCAATGTATCCAGAAGGCGTTCCAACAAGTATTCTGATGCAGTGGATTCTTTACTGGAATTCAACAGAAACATTGTTTTTGCAGGCCGGATGCAGGATCTCAGCGTTGACAACGAACGAGGAGTTGCAATACTCAAAATGATTTGACCATTTTAAACCACACACTGGTCAAATGGGAAGATGCAAACACCAACAAAACTTTACAGAAATTAGACATAAATTCCCTCACAGATAATGACTGTCTTATTATATAGTGCTCAAACCATTCCAAGCAAAATCTTTTGGAAACGATCTCCTAGAGCCCCACACAAAGAGAAAAAGCAGGAACACAATTCCGATTTTGATTCGATTCAAACCAAAATCAAATCACTCCTGTCAAGCACGTCTTATCTTGCTTTAACACTATAAATCGGCTTCAATTTGTGCTGAAATCGAAATTAAAAGTGCAATTCACCGCATTGACTCAACCAACAGTGTTTCTATTTCACAACAAACAGAGTTCTCCACCAATTTAATTATATTCAAGATCAGAAGATGTAATATTGCTTGCGTCTATCATCATCTCATCGATTCCATTTGAAAGCCTTACCCAGGTTAAAACGCATTCAAATTATGAACAGAGGAGCATGGATCAACTACACCTAACTTAATGGCAAGAAAAAATATTGCAATGGTTCTTTCTGTCGGTTAATTTTAACAATTGAAACAGATCCCAAGCCCAAACAGTCTATAATATAAATTATATTATGAATACTTAATGGGTTGGAGCCCTTCTGAACACATAAAACTCTTACCCAATCTATCATCATAACACGCAATCCCATAAAACACAGCTTATCAACAACACATGCTATGAGAGGAAGCATTTGCGAACTTTGACCAATCGACCACTGCACGGTGCATTTGAAAATTTAGAAGTTTCAAAATTTTACCTCTATCAATGCAGCTTACACTATGAGTAAACTAGCGTCATTGATCTAAATGAAGTCAACGACAGGATTAGAGGGTGCACACAACCACAACTTTGCTTCCATGCTCAGAGGGCTTAGAGGGCGCATGCAACAATCTGCAGAGCTTCCTTATGAGATGAATAAAATTCAGTTTCTTCTCCATACGTTACGTCTTTGCAGTGAGTGCTCCTTCAGCTGGTTTCCATCCAATTCCATTATGTCTGCACTATGCATATCCTCCCATCAATTCATTCTCTCCACACGATTTTTCACATACACCCAAAATCTCACTGCAGCTCTGATCCCACATGTAGATGTAGAAGTGTCCTCAGACACATACTTTTATTGATTATGAAAAAATATTACATAATAAATTGCAGGAGTTTACAAATGTAAACTCTAACTCTCACATTACACAATGAAATTAGGAAACAATCCTATTTATAAGCTCTATGTTCTAACTTAATCTAGTTATGGATCACTTGGAAAATCAACAAGTGTCCATTTACAATAAATGACCTTCTAACCATCCCACTAACTTTATTCCTATTTTAGAGCCTAGGAAACGACTCAATTCTAGAGTCCTATTTTTACTAACAAAATACTATTTCTAAGTATCTCTAATATTTATTAAATATTCTAATTTAATAAATATATTTATCCTAACTTTTATATTATTCAATTTATGTATTTTTGGATTTATAATTTCCTTTATGAAATAGGCTAACATCCCTAAACCTATTTTCCACTCCCCTATCCCTTCCCTAGGATTTTAAAACTAAAAACTCTATGTAGGAGGAAGGCAGAGATTACATGGACGAAGAGGAGGATAGAGAGGAAAGGAGACCTCACAAGGAAGGAAGAATTTTGAGGCTTAATCCCACCAACACTAGAGAACTAATGGCCTCACCTATGATATTCTCTTGCTTTGAATATGTCGGTTGCCTTGATTTCTGCAAAATGATCCAAAGAGTTAAACACCATCATGTTTTGAACGGATTTTTCATTTCAAACCTCAAAGACAATTAGGTGACCCTTGCAGGTGTGACCTTCACCATATCCACACCTATCATTGCTACTACCACAAGGATACCAAACATGGGTGAGAAGTGGTTTAAAGCCAAAGACCTGGATGACCAGTATTATGAAGCATTCATCAAACCAAGGTATAGAAATGAGAGAAAGAGAGTCTTCCCTTTCAGTTACCTTCTTGATAGGTATACCCTCATGATGAAAATAATCATGAAGTACTTCTCTTGTGAATGAAGGTTATCCAGACTTTACACGAATTTAAACATATCATATTAGACTTCTCATGCACTTCACAAGATTCAAGTTTCTCAATATCCCATACTATTTGTTCAGGAGCATAGAAAAAATAGCCCAGATAGTACAAAAGAGAGAATATGATCAGCAAATGAACAACTTCTTTCATCACTTCTTGATCAAAATCATTGTACTCCATCATCTAAATTAGTTTCACATTTCATGGGATACCTTCATTGCCAATGATGCTTTCACTACTCCACAAGCTCGTCATGCTGAAAACATCCCTCCTTCATCTCAACCCTCTGCATCTATTCTTCCATCAGCTCAGCCTACTAGACCCATATCATCACCATCATCAGTATTTCGAAGTCATATTGGGTCATAAAAAATATTTTTGGTCAAAGAACCTACAAAAACCAAAGAGGATGAGAAATACACATTGGCTAAAGCATATCATAGAGGGCATAGGTAGGTGTTCGTCCCATAGATTGTGGGAGGGACCTTGCCTTCTTCTTCAACAAAGCATGTAAAAAAGGGAAAGAAAAAGAAATAAGAGGTAGTTGTGCATGAGGAATTCATGCAAGAGGTTGAGGACCCTCATGATGAGGAAACATATTTTGACCTAGTTGACTTGGATCAGCTGGATGATCATGAGGCCTCAAGCCTAATTTTCAAAGAGAAGGATGCCCAAATTAGAGAGTTGCAAACTAATTTGGACAGAGCTCAATTTGTTATTTCATTTCTTGAGCACAAGAATAAATACCTGAAAGATCAGGAAGTACTTATGGAGCCAGAGCTTCTCAAAACAAAGAGATTTAAATTGATTATCTTGACCATGATGACATCCAAAGCAGTAAAACAAGACCAAAGACAAGGGGTCTTAAGAGGGCTTTACAACATCAGAAGATTAAAGATGAAAAACTCACTTTTGATGAGAGGATTGCCAAGGAGGTTGAAGGTGACAGAGAAATATGGCTTGATAGGGTCAGAATCCATTTTGAGAAACTCCTCTACAAAGCAAAAAAAGACAAAAAAATGCTCAGAATCTTGTCTAACAAGTACATCACAAGAAACAAGGTCTGTAGCATCAAACTCAAGCAATTGTAGGAGAAACAAAAGAAAACCCTAGCCAAGAAAAGAGGAGGAAAGCTTGACATACTTGATGAGGCATCCCTCATTTCTTAGCACACTTCATTAGACTTCCAAAGAAAAATTTTGGAGAAATTTTGAGCAAGTTTTGAATTTTTTGGATTTTTTGCAACTTTTGGCAGTTTTAGCACAGTTGGACTGCCAGGACCACAATGTCCTAGGCTTTGTTCTTCTTATAGGAGGATAAGAATGCAAAAATAAAGGTATAATTGGATTCAAAATTCCAAATACAATCAGGATAGGCACTTTTCTAAGAAAAATTGGGCAAAATGGCAGGTGAAAAGGTCAAAAAACACTCAAAAAATCATGTTTCTGCCCTCTTTTTCAACTAGGCATTGCACGCCTGACCAACCTTGGGAGATTGACTTTTTGGAGGGTTAAATACTATCACTTTTGGAAACTAAATAGGATAGTCTTTCCAATGAGCTATCCTGAGCTCAATTTTGACATCAGAAACCCCTTCCAAAGTTGAGTTGAAGTTGGTGTTGTGCTCATGACACTAGCGCTGTGTTCTTGACCTTTCTCTGTTTTTCCTGATTTTTTCCAATTTTCTCGGTTTCACCATGAAAAAATCATGTTTTTACCAATGTAATTGATGGATATAAATTTAATATTTATTTTTTTGAGTTACCTAGGGGTAAATACATTAGGTAAAACCTTTTGAGAGGATTAATGAATAAGTTTCACTAAAGTTAGGGATGAGTTAGTTTGACCTCCCTACAGTATAGGTTTGTAGTTCGGACTTTTGTGGTTCAGCTCCAAAACTCAGGTATTCAACCCCTGAGGCTTGGATAATTTTTTTCATGGCTATATCTTTCATTTCTTGACTCATTTCACAAGTTTGATGTTGTTGTATTGATCATAGAAACTAGTGTATTCAGATTTTGGCAGGAATATATTGGATGAGTCGCAGCTATTCTTTTGGGATTCATGTGGTACTGTACTTTGGCATAGTTTCTTCTTCAGTTTCATATGTATGAATGTTTTGTACTTTCCATCTTCAGTTTTATGATATGTTTGATTCTCAAGTTTTTATAAGAATAATACATCTTTTATGCTCTGTTTTGGGAGAATCGCCATAATTTGTTTCATTTTCTCCAGTTTAAAAAGAATTCATGTATTTTCATTCTCTTTTTAGCATCTCAATTGTCTTATCCATCTCACCTATAAACCCTAAAGTGTTAGAGTGCTTACTTACCTTTCCCCATTATATGTTTACAATTCTTATCTTATTTTCCCTGACCTAGTTACCTCTTTGACCTAATTCACTCATCCAGCACAAAAATAAACCAATCAAAACCACTGTGCTACTATACCTAGCCTAAAACCTAATTTATCCAACCCTCTTGGTTGTGATCCCTTGGATAAATCCCTCTCCTACCTAGTAGAGCTAGCTACTTGGCTAAGCTTGGTTTTTGTTTACTTTTGCTGGACTCTTTTCAGGATGAGAGATTCGGTGGAGTGCTAACATATGGCATGTAACATAATTCTTCACGGTTTGAGAGATATTCGTGTTTGAAGTTAGTAACCTCAGTTAGTGGGCTAAAACCCCATGGGGTTGTGGCATGACACTAATTATTGGTTTTTGTCATTGAATATTCAATAATTAATAATATTTAAAGCTCCTAAAATCCCTCCAATGTTCACTTTTTGAAGACCCTCTCAGCCTAGGCATTTATATAAATTGTGACCCTCATATACTCCTCATGTAAGGATTTCGCTACTTAAAAAAGGTCATCGTGGAATTTTTGTTATAATTTTTTTTTATGAGAAGCTTCAGATGCTGAACAAAAAACCCATTTGATCCGAAATCCCGATGAAGCACGTGTCCAAATTTTAGATATTGGTTCACTATATTTTCTTAGATATAAATTGAGGAATTTAGGGTTTTTGTAGGCACCCGAATGTCATGTCAAATAGGTGACCTTGGGAAAATTGTCATAACTTTCTCTCTGAGAATTAGATTCAAATTTCATAAAAAGTTAAAGAAAGTGGACGGACTATAACTTGTTGGATATCATTTTCAGGACTAGAGGTTGAAACATTGACACATGGAACTTCGTACAAATTTGATCTACTAAACCAGTCTATAATCAGGTCATCGTAGGAGATTGGGCATAACTATTTTTTGAAGAATCCAATATTGATCAGACCTATGGGGTTGGAATTAGGACTCAGAGGGCTACCATAGGGTGAAATTTCAGACCTTCGAGATCCAAAAGTACATAGATATAATAGATTCAACATCGAGCTTCTAGAAGGCAAGAAAAAGTATGTATTCAAGGACCACTGCAGTAAGGACAACACATCAACAGTCAAGTGTAAGTATGCTACAACAAGGTATGTATGATTAGTGTTTGAATTTTAATTTGAATATCATTTCTGACATGTGTTTCTACAAGACAGTGTAAGTAATTGGTATGTATTTTTTATTGGGTTTTGTTCATAAATGTTGAATGTATTTACATTTGAATTTTGAATATTTCACTGACATATGGTTTGTAGGAAAATGTAAGTATTTTTTTTGTACATTGGTTTGGTTCTTGTTCATTAATGCATGTGTAGGAAGGATGACACAATAGGAAAACTTAGACATATAATACATGCCAACGTACTTTTAGTTGAAGAAATCACAACAATACCTCAACAACCGCTAGTGTTCAAAGAATCAGTGTCAAGTCAAGTATCAGGTCATGTCAAAAGTTAGTATTGTAAAAATAATCATTGAAAAATTATAAAAGAGTCATTATTGTAAAAGAGTCAATTTGCCTAGAGTTGGAGAGGAATTTTTGGGAGGTATAAGTGTCATTGTTGGATAATGTTATGGTTGGGTTGCAGGTCATAGTGTGATTGGGAGATTGTTCTAGTTCAAGAAAATCATTGTGAATCATATTGTATCATGGCTCATTGTCCCTGGTACATGAGGCCACACTCTTGTCTTATTTTTTATCATTATAGGGTGGCAGGGAGGTGCTAGGTTGGTGCATGAAGTCACCTACAGGTTGGAGCCTGTGAACACTTCAGGGTGGTAGGTTGGTCTAGGATGTCGGGGCATACATTCAGTTGACTACTGAAGAAACCAAGGCATTGGGGAATCCTTCCAGTGGGAGCTGGAGAAAAATTATTTTCTAGAATTCTAGGAAGTTGTACCTTTTATTTCAGTTGGGGCTGAAGATTAAATAATTTATTAGAAAATCGTTCGATGGTTTTTGACCCAGAGGGGGTTTTCCACCTAAAATTTGTGTGCCTATTGTGTTCTATTATTTACTAATGTTCTGAAAAGAACAATTGAATATTAACTAATGCTCTGAAAAGATTTAAAGGTTCTAATTGATAAGAAATATTGATTCACCCCGTCTCTCCGTATTTCCAACAATTAGAATCAGACCTTGGTTCCTTCAATAGCAATCTAACAACTGGAAGGAGGTCAGGGAGCATACTAAGAATAGAGTTCCTCTATTCAATGGAAATAACTACACACTTTCGAGTGGAAGAATGCAGGTTAATTTGCTGGCACAAGGATACGAAGTATGGGAAATCGTTGAAAAAGGATTTACAGCGACCTAGGATGAACAAGGAAAGAAAAATATGGTAAATGATGCAAAGGCTAAAGATCTCATTATCAGTGGCTTATCGAATCTATCTATCTTAATATACTGAGTTGAAAAACTGCTAAAGAAGTATGGGGCAAGCTTGAGAATATATATGCAGGTGACTCAAACGTGAAAGAAGAAAAGCTTCAAATTTACAAGGAAAAATTTGAGCAACTCAAAGTGAATGAAGATGAAAATATTGATGCATAATTACAACGTGTTGATGAAATAACAAATTCATTGGAAGGTTTGGGAGAACCTGTCGAAACGGAAATTGTTGTCCGAAAGATCCTTAGAACCTTGGCAGCAAGATTCAACCCAAAGGTATATGTCTTGGAATATAGTTCGAATCTAGCTAATCTCAGCAAAGATTAATTGCATGGAGTGCTTACGGCATATGAAATGAGTATTGAAGATGATATGAAATAGATCTGATCTAATACTAATGTAGAACTGATTATTTTTCAACAGTGAATTGATTGTTAACTTGATCACTTAATGTGGAAGACTGAAGGAAAGAAATTGATTTAACAACTTAAACCATAACTTAAGAATCATATTAAACATGAGATTGCAGCAAAGAACAAAGAGAATAGAAAAAAAACATTGATTACGGAGTTCGTCCCTGGTGGACTACATCTCCAGGTCCACTTTCAAGATGGATGTCTGTTTTATTAAGGATTTGATCCAAGGAAGTATTTACACAGAAAAACAACAGACTAAACATGCTCGCATGCACCTCTTTTCACTATCAATATAAATATCTCTCTCCTAGATTTCCAACACCTATCTCTGTGCTCAATTCTGCCTCCAGATGACCAAGTTACACTAAAAATAGAACATTATCTCTCTCTCTCAGAATCTGAATACAAGCCTTCAAAATCACCCCCTCCTTCATCATGAACAAAGGTGGTTTTTATAATGAAATGCAGGTTCATTCTTCAAACTTCCTGAACTAGAAATGTCAAGTGGTTTTTAGCATTAAAGTGATTAGGTGGACAAAAATCCTCTTGGTGCAATAAGGGTTAAACACCTTATGCATTAGGTATATGGTGGTTTGAATATAAAAATACGAATTAAACAAAAAAACCCAAAAATACACCTTAGGTTATAATTGAACTTGACAATCAACAACCAGCGTGAAAACACAATTGTTAGGCACGTGATCAGTCTGCAGTCTAACTGCAGACTGCCACCTAGCAGTCTGGCCCGGCAATTCCAGCACGCTGACAGTCAACCACCCGCATGTGACAACTTCTCATCTGGAGGTTGCGGTCTTTGTGCTGTGATCCGAAACTACGCGGTCCATTCCCGTGGTAAAAACTTGTTACAAAACCCTATCATATGTCACCTGATGGTCTTCTCTGCTATGGTCCCCACGTGGTTAGGCTGAAATCAGTTACATTCACTTGTTCACATGTACTGAAAGTTCCAAGTTCCAACGTGGTTATTGCTGCGGTTAGGACTGTTTTTATTACAAAGTTTTAATATATATTTTTATGCATGGTCTAAAACATTTAGAACTTAGGTTTACAGGATAGGTTTATTACATGGGTTTAGTGTTAGGTATTTAGCCTTAGGACTTATACCTTGGGATTATTACATAATGTTTCCACCAAAGTTTAGGACTTAGGTTTAGGTTTAGGAATTATTCCATACACCATTACCACTTCACCATTACATTGCCACTTTTCACCAAGCTTAGAATTAGGACCATAACACCACATAATTACACCATGAAATCAAGTTGAAGAAGTAACTTGAATCACATCATAACCATGACGAAGTAACCCTCATTGGGAAACTGGAGATGACTGGACTGCTCATCGGACAAACTAGAGCTGACTGGACCTCACTATCGATCTGTACTGAAGCAAGATCCTCCTGGATCAATCCTCTCCACTTGAAAGATTTTGGACAATTAAATTTTGATTTAAGCAGACAACAAGTGAGGGTACAACTCCCTCACTTTTTTGATCTCCATCCACCTCGCCTTGCTTGGATTCATGCCCTTGAGTCCCACTCGAAGATATTCAACATCTCCTCACCTGGAAGTATGAAATTTCTTGTCCAAGATAGTATCTTCATGCAACTCATTCATATACCTAGGTGATAAATCATCAATAGTAGGAATATGTGTATCTTTGTCTGGATCAATGATCATCAGAGGTTAATAAAACTTTATATTTTCTACATTTACAACTAAAAAAATCCGCATGTAAGGCGATAAATTTAATTGAAATTCCTTCTTTCCAATCTTTTCCACAATCTTGAAAGGACCATACCTGATGGGTTTTAGTTTCTTACCTTCAACTTTCAACCTGTCTTTACTGATATACAACCATACCTGATCACTGACTTGAAAATGAGGATCGACTCGATGCTTATCATGCCGCATTTTGTACTTGTCCCGACTCTTCTCTAATTGATCCTGCACTGCTTCATGTATATGTTGTATATTTCGAATGAACTTAACTGATTTGTTTGAATCACCATGCCCATCCACTTTATCTTCTTCACCAAACATGAAGTCCATCAGTGAATTTGGTAGATACCCAAAACATGTTTCAAATGGCTATCGATTAGTCGAATAATGTAAGGCTCGATTGTAAGCATGTTGCACATAAGGTAAAGATTCATCCCACAACTTAGGATTCTTGTTGCAGTAACCTCGGAGAATATGTATCACTGTCCTATTCACCACTTTTGTATGCCCATCGATCTGTGGATGAAAAAAAATTCTCTTCTTCAACATTGTGTCCATGAGTTGCCACAAAGTGGACCAAAACTCTCCTAAAAAGTGAGTGTCTCGATAAAAAATAATGGAAGTAGGTAACCCAAAATGAACCCGTACCTGTTGAAAGAAAATTTGTGCCAAATTTTCTACAGTCACTTGATTTTTGCACGGAAAAAGAATGCACATATTGCTGAAATGATCAGCCACGACATACATGTAATCATACCCTCTCCTGGAGATAGTAAGTACTCCAAAAAAATCCATGGAAATTTTGTCCCATGGTCACAAAGGAACTGGTAGAGGCATATACAAACCAATCTTTTGATTGCTTCGCTTTCTTGTCGAACACATCACCCATATTTTGATGTACTTAACAAGTGTTTCATACATGTGATGCTAGTAACAATACCTTTGAATTTGTGCCATAGTCTTGCTTACACCAAAATGTCTTGCAATGTGAGAAGAATGTGCTTCCCGAATAACATGTGCCCTTTATGTCTGTGCTATGCACAACTTACCAAGATGATAGAAAAAAATGTCATGAACATGAAAATTGACTTCTTCCACCTGAGTACCATGAGTTAGTGATTCATAAATATCTTTGAAATCAACATCAGTACTATATTTTTCTAAATAAATTTCAAGTTTTAAAGAACTATTCTCCAACACTACTGAAGCATTCAAAGATGATCTAGACAGCATATCAACTACTTTTTTTGTTACACCCTTCTTTTACTTAACTACTAAGTGAAATTTCTGAATAAATCCCATCCATCTGTAATTGCGATATTGTTGCAAATTAGTTTGATACTGAAGGTACTGAAGTGGCCGATGATCTATTTGAATCATTGTTTCCTAACCCATTAAGTAGTGTTTCCATTTCTTTACACTTTCAACCAAATAAAACAATTATTTATCATATGTCGGATACTTTATTATTGCCTTAGAAAAATTTTATGAATGAAAACAAATAGGTTTCCCATTGTGAAGTAAAACTGCACCCATTGCATAACCACTAGCATCTATTTCAATTTTGAATGGTTGTCGAAGATATGGTAAAGCTAATATTGGTGTTGTGACAATTTTCAACTTAATTGAATCAAAAGCTTTTTTTGTTTCCCTCCCCATTGAAAGGAAACTTTAAATCCTGTTAAAGCATGTAATGGTGCTGCAATCAAAGAAAACTGAGAAATGAATTTTCTCCAATACTGAACTACACCTAGAAAACTCCTAACTCCAATCACATTCTGTGGTCTTGGCCACTTAAAAATCACATCTATTTTAGATAGATATATCTTCAAATAACCACCTCCAACTATGTAACCAAGATAAATTAGTGAATTTTTTCCCAAACTCACATTGGAAAGTTTAAGGTACAATTTTTCCCTGTGCAACGCTTTGAAAACCTGTTTAACATACATAACATGCTCTTCCATACTGGAACTGAAAATCAGGATATCATCTAAGTAGATTATGACAAAATTATCAATGTATGGACAGAATACATCATTCATAACCATTCATAACCATATTTTGGTTGAAAGGCATCACTAACCATTCAAATAGTCCCTGCCTAGTTTTAAATGCAATTTTCCAAATGTCATTTTCTGCAATGTGAATTTGATATACCCACTACGCAAATCCAACTTAGTGAAATAGACAACATTTTTCAACTGGTCAATTAAATCATCTATGATGGGAAAAGGATACTTTCTCTTTATTGTGATTTTATTTAAGGCCCTAAAGTCGACACACATTCTCTATGTCACGTCTTTCTTAGGAACTAAAATTATGGGTGAACCACATGGATGTGAACTGGGTCGAATGAAACCTTTTTCAACTAGCTCTTGGATTTTTTTGTTTATTTCTTCATTCTCTATAACTGACATGCGATATATTCTGACATTATGAAGAGGGGCATCAGACATCAACTGTATCTCATGTTGTATTTCCTGTTTATGAGGCAGATGTTTTAGTTCTTTAAATGGACTTTGAAAGTATGTACCATTTTAACCATACTATATTTAAACTAAGATTCGCAACCTAAAAAAGAATCATTTTGATCCTTATGTTGTTGTTTTACAACCATGAGTACATATCTCTTAATTGAACTTATTAGTCTCTTCATATGATTAGCAGCAACTAAATCCAAGTGAGTTTTGATTTTATGTGCCCAGACAATGTATTCAATTCCATCTTTCTTAAGGTGATATTTATGCTCTTTCTTATGAAACACTACATCATGGTCATAGAGATAAGGGCTTCCTAGCACTATTCCACATATGTCTAATGGAATCACATCTAAATCCACTTCATCAATGTAATTAGTTGTGATGGAAAATTTTAAATGACACTACTTTGTAACATTAATCTGAGTCTTTTCTTTTAGCCAACCTAATGGGTATAGTCTTGGATGATTCTGTGTCTCCAAACCCAATTTATTAACTAATTCTTTAGATATTAAATTTTCTTGTGATCCACTATGAAACAAAGTGTCTATTTTTGTGTGCTTAGAAGTTACCCTTATGTGAAATAATTCAACTCTTTTATCTTCATCCAGATGATTTATGTTTGAAGAAGATGCAGAAGTACTAGAACTGGAACTAGTGTCAGAAATTTTACCTGTCGAAACCATTGTGGTTATTTTCCTTTCATCACATGAATCTGAGCCCAAATATTGTTGGATTGTTGTATTAGCCTTATTTTCACCTTTCTTTTTATGTAACTTCTTTGGTATGAGTTCTGGGTGAAGTTTCCAACATCTTGCTTCATCATGTCCCATCCTATAGCAGTGAAAACAATTATTTATTTCACCTTCCTTTTGATTTGTCATTGTTTTCTTTCCCTTCAAACTGATCTTGTAATGTTCAAAATCTGGAAATCAGCAATGAATAAGTTTTATAATGGTTTTTTTATGATTAATAAGCTTAAAAAATACAAAATAAACACATAGAAATATTTTTTAGTTACAGCAGAAACTTGTATTTCGTTTCATGATCCGGAAAGTGGGGAAAAAGGGGATTTTATGCCCTAAGAAGGTTGTTTTCAGAAATGGGTGTAAAAATAAGTAGGGGAAACAGCTAGATATGATATATTAGGTCAAGAGGGACCTATGCTCCAAATTTCAGCTCAAACTAATTCTTCTAGCTATATTAAAAAACTTCTCCTTTCCCGACTAGGCTAGAAAACACTGATTTCCCATGACTTTAGTAAACAGAAATTTTTGAATACAGTGAGAGCGTAATTACCATGAGGGTTTCTACAGAAAATGAAGAAATATGTCTGATACACAACTTATATTAATCACATAGAAAATAAATGGAGGTTTAATCACTTATATAGTAAAAACAAGGCACACGACAAGGTTTCCGGTGAAATGCATGTACAAAGCAACACTGCAGAAAATAAAACAAGTCACTGCAACATTGTATTAAAAATGATTGAATATGACATATAAATTATAAATAATACATATAATTTCCTTAGACCTTCTTATTGGAGCTCCCGGAGGGAAATAAGCACCTCCTCCTCAAAGATAAGAATACAATCAAAGGATGGAGCTCTACTGCTGCTGCTCCTGCATAAAAGACACAATTTACTGAAGGACACTATGTTGTGGCTGAAAGTAGATGAATGGCCTGAAGAAAAATACATAAATGAAGCTCAAATCACTCCCCTTTGATCCCTTAAGCAAGCTGATCTAAAGAAAGGATGGAATTCCCGCATAGGAATTCCTTGCACTAAGCAGTGCAGCAACTCCAGCTAAATAGCTGAAGCATGAAAGTGGTCTCAAGACCAAAATAGCTGAATAGATGAATGATATCCCCTTGATGCTATGCCCTCCTTTTATCTTTTGTGAGCCTCCTCATCCCGGACCCCACACAATGTTGAGGTGACTTCTTCATGAAGCTTCCTCTTTCAAAACTGCGCTGCCCTAGCTTGCTTCCCTCCTCTTGTGGCTGCATTGTTGACTAGGTCAACTAATCCACCTCCAATGCCTCTTTTCACACTAGGTATCTTCAATCTAGTTTACATATGTGTCTTAGGCTGATCCTTGTTCACATTGAACTGGTTTGCTTAGGTGATCTCTTCTTCCTCAAGAATGCATGTTGACTTAGTCAAACTTGACTATGTCCTTGTCTATTTTGCCCATGTTCACACTTGTAAGTGTAAATTTCAACACCTGAAGTGATCCCCTTCCTTCTTAAGGTGGAAATTATTCATATTTTTATTGTTCATGGGCTCCCTTACCCATTTATTCCTCTCCTAGGTGAAAGTAGCAAAATCTAATGTTCCAAATTGCTATGTGCAAATTTGGGAACATTACATTCCTCCCCTCCCAAATGTTGCTTGTCCTCAAGCAATTGCAAGGATAGGACTAAAGAGAATCCTCATCTCCCCTGTAGAAACCTCATAAGATAAAATCCTCCAAGGATCAAGGTGCTACATCATCAATATATCTCCAAGTTGCCTCTCCCAAGTGTGTAAGCTATCTAAATAACTGACATTATATGACAGTGTAACATCTATGAAAGAAACAATGGGCTGTTAGAAGGTTCTCTTGACGCATGAGGGCTGATATAAATTGGGATTCATCATCCCTCTCTGAATCTCTCCTCCCCAAGCTATCAACCAAGCAAAATGAGTCACCCTCCAAATTGGTAACTCATGCAAATCATCCTCCACCTGAAGCTCTGGCAAAGTAGGTGGGCTGAAATTCTGGACATGGTAGACATAGTAGCCTACCCCATGTTGTCTTCCTCTCCACTTAAGATAAGTATAGATGATTTTCTGATCTTGGGTTGCCATCATGTTGCCCTCAAATGGAAAAAAGGAAGCTAGACCTCCAAAGGTTCCTCTCCTAGCGCTGTGCATCAAGTTGGCCCAAACCATCTCATACATGATGGAAAAGAAATTACCAACATATGGCATCCCATCCATCTCATGGCCCTCCTCATTAAGAAACAAATATGTAGCTGTAGAAGCCATGTCTCCTCCCATGCTCCCCTTAGAGCATGCAATGCAAAAAGTGTGGGGATGCTCCTCCCCCAAGAACACATCCACTCTATGTGTTCCTCCTCCAATCATGCTCCTCATATAGGTAGGAATAATATCAGCAAGTAGGATCATGATCAACATCATAATGAGAGAAATAATGAGGGTTTTATGTGATGCTGGAAGGTACCAACAGTCTCCCAAATGGTCACATCACAATCTTCCCCACTGCAGCTTCAAAAAATAGCATGGGAAGTTGTCTCTTGACAAATGGCTTGTTGTATAAGTCATCACACCCACTAGTGAATAGTAGATGGTTGAATATGTCAACTGAGCACACAAGAAGCAACCATATACTTGCCCCGTATCATACAATAGATGGTTTTCTCCATCATTTTAGTTGGCTAAAAATAGACCATGGAGCCTAAAGAAAAACTTTCCCCTTTGTAGAGCAATGCACTGCAATGAAAAAGTAACAGCATGCAAATATTGTATTGAACAATCAATAAATGCATCAATAGAATTCTTACCATGTAATGAAGACAAGATGGTGACAAGATCCATAGATGAATCCTCCATAGTGGCATGACATACCAACATGAAGAGTAATGAACCACACGCTGCATGAAAATCCTCCTTCTCATGCTTGGGTATCCAAGTCAAGGAGAACATACCACCATAATCAATGAGTTCATCCACCACTCTACCAATCTTACCTCCTCCATGCCTATCAGGTGCATCAAATATGAAGTGATCTTGGGAACACTCCATCAACAAGCTCATGCTCCACAGTTACAGTGTTGTTGGCCTATGCAAATAGGCTCCTGCCAACTCATAAATCCATTCTCTGACATGCCCAATGTCAAAGGCTCCTCCCGTAATGTTGTCATCTCCTCCCATTGCAACATCATGCAAAATGTGAGAGAAACTCTACCCTTTCTCTCTCTCAATCCTCCAAAGCAACAAATGTCTTTGCTGCTCTGACATACCTCCATCACATAGCTCATGTGGTGAAAAGATAATTATTATGTCATCATAATGCATCCACACTCTTTGCTGCCCCGTGATGCAAGTGCTTTGCCAAGTTCTCTCCTCCCTCATACCCTTAGAAGAAGGATATGTCTCATGGTGGCCAAACTCTCTCAAGAGTAGCCAACGCAGTTTTGCCTCCTGCTGCCCAGTATCGTAGATTTTCAAGTAGCTCTCCAGCTCCTTGCTCTCTATCCACACCCTCTCATCCACTGATGGATGCCTCCGATCATTCCCCATCTTGGCACTCCTCCAAAAGAAGCTACCATCCTCCCATATCAGATTTTTCTCCTTGCAATTCATGAGATGCTGAAATGCAACTCCTAGGAGACCTCCAAGAAAAGATCTCACATCAATGATTATCTTATACCCGTAAGGATCCAAGTGTCTTGAAGGCAAAGCCTCCTTGCTGCTACTTCTTGACAGCGTTGTAACCCTCCTCCAGGGTTTTCTAGCTATCTCATCTTGCTCTTGCATGAATTTGTTGGGAGAAAAGTTCACTCCATCCCCCAATAATTCACACTCCAACCTCAAGGGTTGTGTGTAACTCATCAGTGATGCATGAGGTTGATGGTTCAATTCTCCCTTGAACCCTCCAATCTTGCACAGTGAAGTGTAATCCTGCTGCTCTATCTCAGCAATACAATTCAATCCTGGGCCATATGCAAGCAAATTTCCAAACCTCTCCATAGAATTTTCTAAAATGTTAAGACATGGAAATTTATGCATACCTTGGTGAGCCTTTGGAACATATTCTATGGCAGCAAGAGTTCCTATCTCTAGTATGTTGGATAATCCAACTGCAAGTGTAGAAGGCTGCTCTCACAAGGCTATGGCAGCGCTGGTACTTGCTCCCTCCCATGGTGATGTGGGTCCATTCTCCTCTGATCTTCCTCCATCAAAGGTTCTGATCAGTTCTTGGGTAAACTCAGGAAAAGAAGGCACTCTTGTGTGGCTCAAGTGACTACACCACCAAGCATTGGCTTCACCCTCCAGGTGTAGCGCTGCAACTTCTGCTGCCTCCTCCTCTTCCACTGGATGAAGCATGAAGAATGCCTCAAGCTTTCTTGCCCAAGCTCTTGCTGTAGTTGACCCATAAAATTTAGACAATAGGAATCTATTTCCTCTAATCTCCCCTTTGCTACAAGGTCTTCTCTATTCTCTTAGTTGAATAAACCAAGGAAAATCTAGGGTCTCTTTGGAAGCCCTAGGTTGGCACTTGTATTCTGCCAAGTATCCACTCAGGATTTCATGCTCTAAATGGTCTCTTTGCTCTCCACTTCCTCTATAGGAATATGAAGTGCATGCATCTTCTTCTGCCTTTTGAAACCCTCTAGAGGTTTCTCTGCAAATCTCTCCTCCTTGAAACCCTTTTGGAGTTTCAGTGCATTTCTCTTCTTTTTTCTTCTTGGATCTGAAAATGGATGAGAGTAAGCTCATCCTCTCCATAATTTTTTTCTCCTCTTCTTCTTATCTTATTATTGGATCTGAAATCCATAGGCTGAGCCAAGATGGAAGCTTTGATACCACTGTAATGTTCCAAATCTGGAACTCAACAATGAATAAGTTGTATAACGGTCCTGTTATGATGAATAAGCTTAAAATATACAAAATAAACACATAGAAATAATTTTTAGTTCCAAAAACAACTTTTATTTCGTTTCATGATCCAGAAAGTGGGGAAAAAGGGGATTTTATGCCCTAAAAAGGTTGTTTTCAGAACTGAGCGTAAAAATAAGTAGGGGAAATGGCTGGATATGATAGATTAGGAAAATAGGGACCTATTCTCCCCATTTCAGCTCACAATAATGCTTCTAGCTATATTAAACAGCTCCTCCTTTCCCGACTAGGCTAGAAAACACTAATTTCCCATGACTTTACTAAACAAAAATTTATGAATACAATGAGAGCACAATTCCCATGAGGGTTTCTACATAAAATGAAGAAATAGGTATGATATGCAACTTATATTAATCACACAGCAAAGAAATGGAGTTTTAATCACTTATACAATAGAAACAAGGCACCCGGCAAGGTTTCCGGCGAAATGCATGTACAAAGTAGCACTGCAGAAAATAACGCAATTCATTGTAACACTGTATTAAAAATGACTGAATATGACATATAAATTCTGAATAATACAAAGAATGGCCTTAGGCCTTCTCCCAGAGGGAAATAGGCACATCCTCCTCAAAGATAAGCACACAATCAAAGGATGCAGCTCTACTGCTGCTGCTTCTGCAAAAAATACGCAGTTTACTGAAGGAGACTATGTTGTGGCAGAAATTAGATGAATGGCCTCAATCCAAATACATAAATGAAGCTCAAATCACTCCCCTTTGATCCCTTAAGCAAGCTGATCTAAAGAGAGGATGGAATTCCCGCATAGGAATTCATTGCACTAAGAAGTGCAGCAACTCCGGCTAAACAACTGAAGCATGCAAGTGGTCTCAAGACAAAAATAGTCGAATACATGAATGACCTCCCCTTGATTTTATTGTTGGCAATATGATGCAGAGTGTTGTCCTTGATGGCAACCTACTTGGTAAAGTTGATGACAACCTACTTGATGAAGTTGTCCTTGATGGAAACCTACTTGATGAGTTAAGGGGGAGATTGTTGGAAATGTGATACAATGTGTTGACTTTGATGGAACCTACTTGATGAATTTGTTCTTGATGGAAACCTGCTTGATGAGCTGCCTATGATAAGCAACCCATGTGTTAAATATTTAAGGATGATGTATCTATGTGTTAAAAGGAAGGATCATATATCTACAGATTAGCTCAGAAGTAATAGAAGAAAGGAATTCCAGTAAATTTCCAGAGAAATGATAAATAAATCATGTCACAACGCATTCACGAGTTTGTTAAGGAGAAGTAGCGTATGCACGCGGAAAAGTACGTGCCAAGTCGCGTATGCCTATTTGCGCTCTAATTTTATAAGACCAGGGGACATAACCATGGTTTTGGCACATAGTATTGAGCACTGGATTATCTATTTGATCCCGTCCAGGAATACCATCGGAAGTGGTGTGGTTCTGGCTCATGGTATTGATAAAGGCTAAATCTATATAAGGAGAAGAAGATCATGGTGCAAGGGTGTGCATGTGTCTGGGTATGGAATGAATACTTCACTCTGGAGTATATCTGTATGGATTGGGTAACAATTTACTGATTGATCTGAATTAATAATGCACTGAAAATGATGAAGAGGGATCTCTAGATCTGAAATGTATATGTATTTTCTAGATCTGTTTATGGAATGTTTAGATCTGAGATGAGGCAAAATACTTTCTGAAGTAAAGGATGAAATCTGAGTTGTTTATCTGATCTGAAGAGCTGCACAGTTCTGAAAAGTTACAGATGTATACGCAGGTTCGCTTCAGTAAAAACATGTGTATACGCAGGTCTGCTTAAGGAAAAGCGTGTATAGGCAGATAGGGTTTTCTAAAGAATGCACATAAGTATACGTGGGTTGGTGTGCATGAAAGCGCGTACATACGCAGGTTCAGTGAAGTAAAAGCGCATATGGAATCTAGGGTTTGCTGAAGTAAGTGGAATGAAATGTCTGATCTGTTTTGCTGTTTTACTGTTATCTGTCAATGATGTATTCATACAGAACTAGGTTATTTGAATGATGAATATGTTGCTGATTATGTTAATTGAAGATCAAGTCGTTGGTTGATTGGTTGATGATTCAATGAATGAATTGATGGGGTTATAAGTTTCAGTTTGATGAATGTTGAGCTTAAATGTGTGGAGTGGGTCCAGTCTGAAAATCTGATGAAAAGTGGCCTACAAGATGTGTTGTATGGAAGTTGTTGGATCCAGTTTGAAAATTGATGAAATGTGGTCCATGGTGGTGCTGAAGGTCGAAGCCTTCAGTGAGGGGGTTGTAGCTCCCTTCCAGTGGTAGCTGGTAAACGAGTGCAGGGGGTAGTAGCTCCCTTCCAGGAGAGGCTGGTAAACGAGAGCAGGGGGTTGTAGCTCCCTTCCAGGAGAGGTTGGTAAACGAGAGAAGGTTGTAGCCTTCTGCAGGTGGGTTCCTGCGTGCTGGTATGAGTCTGCGCCAGTACATGGTTGTACGATGTTTTCTTTATAATAAAATATTGAAGACTGAGACGACGGCAGCGGTGGTTTTCTCCCGAATTGGGTTTCCACCTTAAATCCTGGTGTTCATGTGTGTTTCTTATGTGTGATGATTTATTCTATTCTTACTGCACATGTTTATTGCTTACTAAACATCTAATGAAGGAATGATGCAATGATCTAAGCTAAGAATTATCAGCATAATGAAATCTCTGTTAATACGCGAGTTTTATTAAGGATATCCGCGTGTATACACGAGTTGGCTTCATTAAAGTATCGTATGGGTTTTAGAGAAAGAAAAAGTACAAAAATTTCAGTCTGCACTAAATACTGATTCACCCCCCCCCCCCCCCCTCTCAGTATTTTTCCCAACAATTGGTATCAGAGCAGGTTCTTCTGCAGAAGCTTGATCGCTTGAAGGAGATCCGTCACAATGGGAAGTCAGGAAGGAGTACTTTCTCTAAGGCCACCTTTATTCAATGGAAGTAATCTGTTATTCTGGAAGATACGAACAAAAGCATATTTTCAAAGTCTTGGTGCAGAAGTATGGGCAATCGTGGAAGAAGGTTATCAGTATCCAGAAATTATTCCTACTGATGTAGCAGAAAGGAAGAAATATGAAATCAATGTCAAAGCAGTCAATGTTTTATTAGGAAGCCTGTCTGAATCATAATTTGTTAAAGTGATGCAGCTAAATTCAGCAAAAGAAATATGGGACAAAATCATTCTAAGCTATGAAGGAGATACAAAGGTAAAAAGTGCCAAACTCCAAACTCTCAGAATTGAATATGAAAATTTAAGGATGCATAGTGATGAGAGTATTTCCAGTTTCTTTTTACGTCTACATGATATTGTAAATCATATGAGAATTTTGGGTGAAACCATAACCGATACTACTCTGGTTGAAAAATTCTTAAGATCTTTGACTTCAAAATTTGAGTCAAAAGTGTCTGCTATTGAAGGCAAGATCTGCAAATTCTTACGATTGTTCAACTACATGGTATTCTAACTGCTTTTGAAATGAGAAAAGAAGGTCCCTCTCAAATCAGAGAAGTTTCCTTTAAGGCATGTGCAAAAGGAAAAGAAAAGGAAGTTGTCAAGGAATCAAGTTACATATCAGAAGAAGAAGAAGCAAATTTTGTGAGAAGACTCCAACCAAGTACTGGAAGATTCAGAGGTAAGTTTCCCTTCAAGTGTTTTAATTGTGGAAGAATTGGTCATTATGCTGCTAAATGTCCTTATGAAGAAAATCATGATAAAGGGAAACAATTTGAAAAGGGAAAGAGCTATTATACAAATGAAGATAATGATGAAATGTCAAATGAGGAAGAAGAAGATTCTGACCAAGATCTGCTAGTGCTCATGGCAAGGAAGCAAAAGAAGAAGGCTACTCAAAGAAAGGAGATATCTCAGAAAACATGTGCAGCAGAAAATGAAGAAGATGAAAAAGGTACTAATATTTGTGATTCACTTCCTTATGCAAGCAATGGTGAAGATAGTGAAAATGATAGTGAAAGTAACAGTATGGGTCTAGAAGCAAATCTCAAAATTAATGATGAAGATCAATTTAAAAAGAAGGAATCTATCTACCAAGATATGATCTCTGGAATGAATGGTCAAATAGAAATGTATCAAATATGGATAGAAATGTATCAAAGACTGCAGGATAAAGTAACCAATCGAAGTGAAAGACTTGAAGAAGAAATCATCTCCCTCAAAGAAGATCTGGAAAAATCAAATAAGAAGAATGAATAACTTTTACAAACTTTTGAAGAACAAGAAAATGTGTTGAAGGAAGAGATTTTAAAATTGAATGTTCAAGTAGAAGAAGGAAGAAGGATTGAAGAAAGTATGAAGAAGCTATGCCAAAGATTGGATGTTGAGGTAAACATTTTAAAAGGTAAATTAGAAGAAAAAGATAAACTCTTGAGGCTTCAAGATAGTACTAAGATTCTGGACAATATTCTTAGTAGTCAAAGGTCTCCTTCTATTAAATTTGGTCTTGGTTTTCATGAAACTGTTAAAGGAGAATCTAGTTCACAAGAAAGTGCTAAAGATTCAAAGGATATCAATGCAAAATCTGAAGTGTTGAAAGAAACAAAAGATCAACCGACAATCCTGAACTCTCAAAAGAAATCATTCCCTCCTATGATCAATAATTTTGAATGCTTTAAATGTCATAATTATGGGCATATTGCAGCCAATTGCAGAAGCAGAATGTTTCAGTCACATACAAACAGAATCTACACAGAAAGGTACTCTGGTTTCTTCAAGGGATATTGTTTTTCATGTAGCAAGTATGGTCATAAAGCAGCTGATTGCAATAGAAGAAAGAATAGAAAAACAGTAAGATAGCTAAAGATCAGGAACACAGGTTCAGGGGGAGCATCGGTCTAACATCTAATGATTGCATTGTTGGCATTGTATCTGATTATTCCTTAGTTCTTGCTCAAATGATGATGACATGATATATGGTTTCTTACGATGAGATTATGGATGAACCCTAATTGCTTTTTGCTGAAGAATATCTTTTGTTTTCACACATGGATAAGATGGAAGTCTTATGATTCAGAGATAAGGATAGATCATGCAGAGTTTGTTACTGATGACTTGTGACATGATTGAGATCTTATATACATAATTCCTACACAAATTTGATTGTGAAATAAAGATAAATCATGAAGATCTTAGTGATAATAGATCACATGGATGATTGCTTGACACATATTGTCTATTGAAGAAGTTTTTTTGGTATGATAATTCCTATTGGGAATAATTTTTTGATGCTGCAAAAATTCTGAAGGCCTGGTTACTGATGCAATTATGCTACAAATGTTGGATGACACTTGAAAACATAGCTACATTGTCCTATCTTTCTTCTCTCATATATCCCAGGGAAGCATTCAAATATCTCAGACGGAAGCTGGGAGTTGTCTCTGCCATGTACAAGATCAGATCTACTTAAAATCAGAAGATTAAAATTGGATACGCAGGTTTCCTGAAAGACAGTCGCGTATATACGCGATTTTATACACAAAAAACCGCTTATGAGTGGTTGCTGACAGAATGTTTCTGGGTCAGTATTTTTCAGCACAACTGCAGTATTGTTTGGTATCTCTGGTGATGTTCCAATTCTCATAATTCTGTTTCATTCTCTGATATTATTGATGAAGATGCCTTGATGATTTGCTGTTGAAAGTGTTCAGGATGCACAAGCTAAGGGGGAGTTTTGGTCATATGAAAAGGATGCATTGTTGGCATTCTAAGTATTTTCTGTGGTTTGATCTCATGCTTGAGATTCTTTGATCTTGATTGTATAAGTCATTTCTGCAATATGATGAAAAGGTCATGCTGAGACCTATGATGTAAAATTGTAATTTTCAGTCATGTAAGGACTTGTTCAAATTTGTAAACCCACTTGGTTGGGTAGTTGAGTCAAAATGTGTAATCCCACTTGGTTGGGTACTTGTGTCACATATGTAAATCCACTTGGTTGGATCTTTGATGTAAGTATGAGTCCTTGGTGATAGGAAAGGTCATAGATTCATGCACTGCATTGACAATTCAGCATGAACTCAGGAGGAGCATGGTAACTTCAGTGAACATCAGATCTATAGAGCTCTTATTTGTACATGTGGAGAAAAACATTGTCTTGGCTTTGATTCGCCCTTTTCCCTTGATGTCAAAGGGGGAGAGTAACATGGTGTTTGAATAGGGGGAGAGTATCATGGTGTTTTCATAATGGTTATAATCAATATATCTATCTATTGTGGTGATCAAACACCATCATGGTTGCCATCAAGTCCAAAGGGGGAGATTGTTGGCAATATGATGCAGAGTGTTGTCCTTGATGGAAACCTACTTGTTAAAGTTGATGACAACCAACTTGATGAAGTTGTCCTTGATGGAAACCTACTTGATGAGTTAAGGGGGAGATTGTTGGCAATGTGATACAATGTGTTGACTTTGATGGAACCTACTTGATGAAGTTGTTCTTGATGGAAACTTGCTTGATGAGATGCCTATGATAAGCAACCCATGTGTTAAATATGTAAGGATGATGTATCTATGTGTTAAAAGGAAGGATGATATATATATATATAGATTAGCTTGGAAGTAACAGAAGAAAGGAATTCCAGTAAAGTGCCAGAGAAATGATAAATATGTCATGTCACAACGCATACGCGAGTTTGTTAAGGAGAAGTAGCGTATGCACGCGGAAAAGTACGTACCAAGTCGCGTATGCCTATTTGCACTCTAATTTTATAAAACCAGGGGACATAACCATGGTTTTGGCACATAGTATTGAGCACTAGATTATCTATTTGATCTCGTCCAGGAATACCATCGAAAGTGGTGTGGTTCTGGCTCATGGTATTGACAAAGGCTAAATCTATATAAGGAGAAGAAGATCATGGTGCAAGGGTGTGCATGTGTCTGGGTATGGAATGAATACTTCACTCTGGAGTATATCTGTATGGATTGGGTAACAGTTTACTGATTGATCTGAATTAATAATGCACCTATGAAGAAAATGATGAAGAGGGATCTCTAGATCTGAAATGTATATGTATTTTCTAGATCTGTTTATGGAATGTTTAGATCTGAGATGAGGCGAAATACTTTCTGAAGTAAAGGATGAAATATGAGTTGTTTATCTGATCTGAAGAGCTGCACAGTCCTGAAAAGTTACAGATGTATACGCAGGTTCGCTTCAGTAAAAGCGCGTGTATACGCGGGTATGCTTAAGGAAAAGCGCGTATAGGCAGACATGTTTTTCTGAAGAATGCACAGAAGTATACGCGGGTTGGTCTGCATGAAAGCGCGTACATACGCAGGTTTAGTGAAGTAAAATCGCGTATGGAATCTAGGGTTTGTTGAAGTAAGTGGAATAAAATGCCTGATCTATTTTGCTATTCTACTGTTATCTGTCAATGATGTATTCATACAAAATTGGGTTGTTTGAATGATGAATATGTTGTTGATTATATTAATTAAAGATCAAAGTAGTTGGTTGATTGGTTGATGATTCAATGAATGAATTGATGGGGTTATAAGTTTTAGTTTGATGAATGTTGAGCTTAAATGTGTGGAGTGGGTCCAGTCTGAAAATATGATGAAAAGTGGCCTACAAGTTGTGTTGTATGGAAGACTGACCAGGATCTAGTAGTGGTGACATGGTCCATGGTGGTCTTTGAGGTCGAAGCCTTTGGTAGAGGGGGTTGTAGCTCCCTTTGGGTAGTGGCTGGTAAGAGTGAAGGGGTAGCTGGCTCCCTTCGGAGAAAATTTGGTAAACGAGAGCAGGGGGTAGTAGCTCCCTTCTAGGAGAGGCTAGTAAACGAGAGCAGGGGGTTGTAGCTCCCTTCCAAGAGAGGCTGGTAAACGAGAGAAGGTTGTAGCCTTCTGCAGGTGGGTGCCTGCGTGTTGGTATGAGTCTGCACCAGTACATGGTTGTACAATGTTTTCTTTATGATAAAATATTGAAGACTGAGACAACGGCAGCGGTGGTTTTCTCTCGAATTGGGTTTCCACCTTAAATCCTGGTGTTCATGTGTGTTGCTTATGTGTGATGATTTGTTCTATTCTTACTACACATGTTTACTGCTTACTAAACATCTAATGAATGAATGATGCAATGATCTAAGCAAAGAATTATCAGCATAATGAGATCTCTATTAATATGCGAGTTTTATTAAGGATATCCACGTCTATACGCAAGTTGGCTTCAGTAAAGTAGCGTATGGGTTTTAGAAAAAGAAAAAGTAAAAATTTTTCAGTCTACACTAAATACTGATTCACCCCCCCCCCTCCTCTCAGTATTTTTCCCAACATTTATGCCCTCCTTTTATCTTTTGTGAGCCTCCTCATCCCGGACCCCACATAATGTTGAGGTGACTTCTTCACGAAGATTCCTCTTTCAAAACTGTGCTACCCTAGCTTGCTTCCCTCCTCTTGTGGCTACGTTGTTGACTTGGTCAACTAATCCATCTCCAATGCCTCTTTTCACACTAGGGATCTTCAATCTACTTTACATATGTGTCTTAGGCTGATCCTTGTTCACATTGAACCGGTTTGCTTAGGTGATCTCTTCCTCCTCAAGAATGCATGTTGACTTAGTCAAACTTGACTATGTCCTTATCTATTTTTCCCATGTTCACACTTGTAAGTGTAAAGTTCAGCTCCTAAAGTGATCCCCTTCCTTCTTAAGGTGGAAATTATTCATATTTTTATTGTTCATGGGCTCCCTTACCCATTTATTTCTCTCCTGGGTGAAAGTAGCAAGATCTAATGTTCCAAACTGCTATGTGAAAATTTGGGAACATTACAAATCTTCCTCTTGTTGTCTTTAGGATCCTTGATTTCCAATTGTTTGGATGTTTTCTATGAAAAATTGAATGGTCTGCCACCTGATTCAATATGTATGGCTTGAACACACACTTCATCAAATTCATCATGATTAAACATCAATAACGTATGTTGTAAATATGAATGTAAAATGCCAATTTACTTTAATAAATTTTCACGTGTATCCAATGGAATACCAAGTGCCAAAAATTTCTTCTTGAATTCATGAGTAAACTCATAAACATTCTTCCCTTTACCTTGCCTCAAGTGCTTAAAATAAATAACAACTTGATGCATGTATCCCAAGGAATAGAAATGTTTTCTGAGTTCTTTTAAAAACTTAGACCATGAAGAGATGACTTTACCTTTCTGCTTTAAATCTACTCGAGTTTTACTTTCCCACCAGATTAAATTTTCCCCCCCATTCTAAGTGTAGCTAACTGAATTTTTGTTCTTTCATCACAAATGTTATGAATTCTACAATACACTTCTAACTTCTTAATCTAGTTATCTAGTTTCTCCGGATTCATTTTGCTATCATAAATAGGTAGTTCGAATTTTACATCAAGTTTCAAAAGAGATTTCTGAGGTTTCTTTTCTGTTTCAGAATCTAAACTAGAATAAGAAGAAGATGATGATGATTAATAATATTATGGAGGATAAGGAGGTTTATCATCTTTTCCTTTCCCCTTGTCCTTCTTCAATGCCTTTGAAGAAGACGCTTCATCTCTTGCCTTCTTATCTTCATAGAGTTCTCCCAACATTTGCTGCATGTTCAAGAAAATTTGATGAAATTGTTTTTCACCCATGACCTTCACTTCAGGAGTTTCACTTGCATCGGGTGCTCCCATTATCAATCCTTTAGCGACTTTCGCTTTCCAACTTCTGAGTCTATCTCCTTGAGCGTTCCTTCTCTACATTGCAACATGAACCTAGTTAACATTCACTGGAAAAATCCTACAACATAGCCTACTCTAATACCAAAATATATGATCTGAAATAGATCTGATCTAATACTGAAGTAGAATTTATTATTTGTCAACATTGAATTGATTTTTAACTTGATCGCTTAATGTGGAAGACTGAAGGAAAGAAAATGATTTAACGACTTAAAATAGAACTTAAGAATCATATTAAATTGGAAATTGAAGCAAATAACAGAGAGAAGAGACATCAAACATTGATTACGGAGTTATTCCCTGGTGGAATACATCTTCGGGTACACTTTCAAGATGGTCATTCATTTTATTAAGGATTGATCCAAGAAAGTATTTACACAAAAAAACACTAGACAGAACGTGCTCGTAGGCACTTCTGGTCATTGTCAATAGAAATCTCTCTCTCCTAGCTTTACAATGCATATATTTGCACTCAATTCTACCTCTGGATGACCAAGTTACACTGAAATCAAAACAGTCTCTTTCTCTCAGAATCTGAATACAAGCCTTCAAAATCACCCCCTTCTTCATCATGAACAAAGATGGCTTTTATAATGAAATTCAGGTTCATTCTTCGAACTTACTAAATGAGAAATTGAAAGTAGTTTTTAGCATTAAAGTGATTAGGTGGAAAAAAATCCTCTCGGTGCAATAAGGGTTAAACACATTAACTATTAAGTATATGGTGGTTTGATTATAAAAATGCACATTTAACAACAAAATCCAAAAATACATCTTAGGTTATAATTGACCTTGACAGTCAGCAACCGGTGTGGAAACACAATTGTTAGGGATGTGATCAGGCTTAGATCTAACTACAAACTTCCACCTAATGGTCTGGCCCAGTAATTCCGGCACGCTGGCAATCAACCACTCGCATGTGCCAACTTCTCATCCAACGGTTGCGGTCTGTGTGTTGTGGTCACCTTCTGAAACTATGCGGTCCATTCCCATGGTAACAACTATTTACAAAACCTGATCACATGTCACCTGACAGTCTTCTCTACTACATTCCCCACACAGTTAGGTTGCAATCCATTGCATCTGCCTGTTCACATGTAGTGAAAGTTCCGACGAAGTTATTGCTGTGGTAAGGACTGTTTGTATCACAGAGTTTTAATACGTAGTTTTATGCGTGGTCTCAAACCTTTAGAACTTAGGTTTACACCATAGGTTTATTACATGGGTTTAGTGCTAGGTCTTTATCCTTAGGACTTAGACCTTGGGATTATTACATAATGTTCCACCAAAGTTTAGGACTTAGTTTTAGGTTTAGGACTTAGTCCATACACTGTTACCACTTCACCATTAAATTTCCACTTTTAACCAAGCTTAGAATTAGGACCATAACACCACATAATTACACCATGAAATCATTCTTAATAAGTAACTTGAACCACGTCATAACCATGACGAAGTAACCCTCATTGAACAACTGAAGATGACTGAACTGCTCATCGAACAACTGAAGATGACTAAACTGCTCATCAAACAAAATGAAGCTGATCGGACCTCACTGTCGATCTATACTAAAGCAATATCCTCCTAGATCAGAAGAAGAGAATGACACATCTCACCTAGAAACAACATTTGCTGCATCCAATAAAACTAGTAAGGACAAGCATACTCTGAAAGTGAAAACTTGAAGTTGTAAGGAAGAAGATGAAGAAGAATTTTTAGATAAATAATTTGCCTAATTCACGTGAAAAATGAGAATAGGTATGGGGAAATTCAAAGGTAAACTTCCATTAATATGTTTCTATTGTGGTGAGGTTGGGAATTTTGCAGCCAAGTGTCCTCACAAAAATGAGGTTTTTACAAAAGGAAAGAAAGGTATGAGTAAGTTCAACAAGCAAGGCAAGAAGAAGTGGTTTAAGAAGAGTTTCTTCTCCAAAGAAGATAGCTCCTCATCTGACAAAGACAGTGATAACGAAGAAGAAATCAACAAAAGAGTATTTTTTATGGCCAAGCATAATAAGAAAGAATCATTTGACGAAGAAGGAGGCGAAGAAGAAGTGATGACTGAGGTTGAATTTCAAAACTAAGTGATCAAGGTTATTAAAGAGCTCAAGGTTGAGAAGAAGCATGTCAACACTCTTGAAGAAAAATTAAAGATAGAAAGGGGACATGTCCTAAATCTTAAAATCAAGGTTGAAGAATACAAATGAGTTGAATAATCACTCAGGGAAGAATTAAAGGAAATAAACAAGGAAAGAGAAACATTGGAAGCTGAAATAGTTTCTCTTCGAAAGCAAGTAAAAAATCGAAAAAATCTTCAAAACTACACTAACAGCTCCAAGGCATTAGAAGAAATCATCAACAATCAATGATCTAACAATGAAAAGACTGGTTCTGGTCACAAATAAAAATATGAAAAGGATCCAAGTCCTTCTATGACAATAAAAGAATATGGATATGAAAAATCTAACAAGCAGGTAGACCTTCCAGCCAACTCAAGAGATCATGACTCACACGAAGAACCATGGAAGACAATTCCTCAAAGAATATTTCCTCCTAGGTATCAAATTATCTTCTATGGTCATTGTTATTCATGTGGAAGGTTTGGACATGTCGCATGTATGTTTGGAATAAATACAATTTTTGGAGATATTTCATAAATGGATATTCCGGAACTCAACATAATATTAACAGATTTGATCATTTGAGAGATGATTGAATGTTACAAATGTAACAATTTTGGACACCTGGCTAAAGATTGAAAACTTTTAAGTTCTTCAAAGGAATTCTCGCAAAATCAAAATGAACAAGTATGGAAAAACAAGACTAAAAAAATGTGCTATCGTTGTTAAGGCTCAAAGCAACAGAAACATTTTGTATGTTGATAGTGGTTTCTCAACTCATATGACTGGAAATAGGAATAATCACATATCCTTGAAGGAAAATAAGGATGGAAAGGTGTATTTTGG
Organism: Pinus albicaulis; assembly: GCA_034641835.2. Classification (NCBI taxonomy): domain Eukaryota; kingdom Viridiplantae; phylum Streptophyta; class Pinopsida; order Pinales; family Pinaceae; genus Pinus; species Pinus albicaulis. The sequence goes on along the minus strand of CM076584.1, from coordinate 578,249,905 downwards.
AAATGACGGGTCTTCAAACGTCATAGGAGTAGGTACAATCACACTTGGAAGCAAGAATGCATTAGCAAAAGATGTGTTGTTGGTTGAAAATATGAATCACAATCTGCTCAGTGTTGGACAAATGTGTGATCAATGACACACGTTGCTATTTAACTATAAGAAATGTGAAATCAAGAATGGCAAGTTCGGTAAAATTATGCCTGCAGCAAGCAGACCTCCAAATGACATATATGTTTTGGATGAGACACCTAAAGGGTGATTTTTCGTCAAAGAGGACGAAAGTTGGTTATGGCACAAACGAATGGGACATATAAAGTTCGACAATTTGGTTAGGATCAGCAAGAAGGAAGCAGTAAGAGAAATGCCTAAAATTTCAAAACCTACCAATATGATATGTGAATCTTGTCGGCACGACAAGCAGACAAAAGTTGAGTTCAAGACAAAAGAACACCTTTCATCACGTCCATTGCAATTAATATATACTAATCTATGTGGTCTTATGAGAACAAAAGGTTTATATGGAGAATTATATTTTATGCTAATGATAGATGATTACACCAGAATGACAGCCGTCAGCTTCTTAATGAAAAAGAATGAGGAATTCAAGTGTTTTAGAATCTGCAAGGAATTGGTTGAAAATGAAACTAATTTGAAGATCAAATGTTTGAGATTAGATAATGGAGGATAATTCAATTCCAAGATATTTCAGTAGTACTGTGATGAAAATGGAATAAAAAGACAATTCTCAACAACCAGAACACCGCAACAAAATGTAGATGCTAAAAGAAAAAATAGAACCGTATAGGAAATTTCTAGAAAAATGATAAATGACTCAAAATTAGATGATAAATTATGGGTTCAAGAAATCGATACAACTGTATTCATTATAAACAGAGGTTTTCTAAGGAACAATTGTAACATGACCCCATACAAATTATGGAAAGGAAGATCAGCTAACATCAAACACTTCAAAATATTTGGAAGCAAATGCTACATCAAAAGAGAAGATAAATAATTGGGCAAGTTCAATTCTCGTGTCAATGAATGTGTTTTCGTTGGTTATTCACACAAAAGGAAGGCTTATATATGCTACAATAAGAGGTGAAAACAAATAGTGGAAAGAATAAATGTTACTTTTGATGAGGATTGTGTAACAAAGGAAGACGATGATATTGTCACTTCAAGAAAATGTGAGGGATCTGCGGGAGAATCTGTGAAGGATTAAGAAGAAGCTCCAGAAAAAGACCAATAAAATAAGGAAACAACAATCAACCAAGAGGAAATAAGAAATGATCAGAAGGATGTACAAGAAAATTCTCCAAATGCTTTAAAGGAATGTTTCCAAAAGAATCATCCATCAAATCAAATCATCAGAAACATAAATGAAGGAATTGGAATTAGAAGAAGTCATCAGCTTCGTTCATCACAACAAGCCCACCTTGCCTTTTTAGCAACTTTTGAGCCAAGCAATTTTGAGGAAGCTAGTCAAGATGAACACTTGGTAGCAGCTATGAATGAATATCTGGATCAAATTGAGAAAAACGATGCTTGGGAATTGGTTCCACGACCAAAGGATAAAAATTTTATTGGAACTAAATGGTTCTTCAGAATCAAATTGAATGAGGATGGACAGGTTACCAGGAATAAGGCAAGATTAGTCTGCAAAGGATATGCACAGGTTGAAGGAATTAATTTTGAAGAAACATTATCCCCCTGTTGCTAGAATGGAAGCTATTAGAACGTTTCTCGCTTATGCATGTTCGAGAAAAATCAAGGTCTACCAAATGGATGTTAAGTCAACCTTTCTAATGGTCAATTGGAAGAATAATTTTACATTAAACAACCTGAAGGTTCTCTGCTCTCTTAAAAGGAAGACTATGTCTACATATTAAATAAGGCAATATATGGTCTCCAGCAAGCTCCTAGAGCTTGGTATGCTCATCTTGATGGATATCTACATCAACAAGGATTCAAGAAAGGAAGCACCGACAACAATCTCTATGTGAAAGTGGATCGAGATAACCTAAAAATTATCGAGGTATATGTAGATGATATAAATTTTGGAATCAATGATGACAAATTAAGTAAAAAATTTGCCACAAAGATGCAAAGTGAGTTTGAAATGTCTCTACTTGGTGAGTTGACATACTTTTTAGGGCTTGAGATATCTCAGTAGGATAAAGGAATATTTATATATCAAACCAAGTACATCAAAGAAATGCTCAAGAAATTCAAGATGGAAGATTGCAAGCCTGTCCTTACCCCAATGGTAACAGGTTGCAAGTTAAGTTTAGATGATTCATCAAAGGATGTGGACCAGAGGTTGTATAGATCTATGATTACCAGTCTTATATATATGACATCTTCTTGGCCAGAAGTAATGCGGGAAGTTAGACAGGTAGAAATATTCCAAGCAACACCAAAATAATCTCATATTATTGGCATCAAAATAATTCTTTGATATCTTAAGGGCATAACAGAATATGGTTTATGGAATCCCAAAGGAAATAATCTAGTTATCCAAGCTTATACAAATGAAGATTGGGCAGGAAGTGTTGATGATCGAAAGAGTACCAGTGGAGCATCATTCTATCTAGGTGGCTGCATTGTTTCGTGATTAAGTAAAAAATATTCTTCAATCTCGTTATCCACAGCAAAAGCAGAATATATCACGACAACAACTTGTTGTACTCAAGTTCTCTGGATGAAGCATACTTTGCAATATCTTCAAGTCAAGTTTGATGAGCCTATTACCATATTTTTTGATAACACCAGTTCCATAAGTATCTCCAAGAATCTTGTGATGCATTCCAAAACAAAGCACATTCTGATCAAATATCATTTCATTAGAGAGCAGGTCACCGAAAATAATATCAAACTTGAATATGTTGGCACAAAGGAACAAATTTCTGACATCTTTACCAAACCATTACCTCGTGAAACATTTTAGTATCTTCACCTAAAGCTTGGGATTCTCCCAAGTTCTCATTAGACTCTTTCTCTTATCTAACCAAGTAAAAAAAGGGGGGGAGTTGAGGTGTGTACAGGTCCGCAGGATGACGTTTGTCAGGGTGAGTTACCCTTTTCCATTCATGACAAAGGGGGAGAAAATGATGTAGGAAGAGGTGTCATAATTGTAGGGGGGGTACATGTGTTTCCATCAATTCCAAAGGGGGATATTGTTGATCAATGGTTGTCATTGATGTCAACCCAAGAAGCACCAGGGGCTACCCCGATCTTGCATGGGAATTTTGACTTAACAACTTACTCTATTCCAAGTCAAGGATATTTTTTATGGTTTCTAATTTTTGAGATGTTTCCTTTTATATATGGCATGGCATGTAATTCTTCACGGTTTGAGAGATATTCATGTTTGAAGTTAGTAACCACAGTTAGTGGGTTAAAACCCCATGGGGTTGTGGCATGACACTAATAATTGGTTGTGGTCATTGAATAGTCAATAATTAATAATTTTAAAATCTCCTAAAATCCCTCTAATGTTCACTTGTTTAAGACCCTCTCAACGTAAGAATTAATATAAATTGTGACCCTCATATCCTCTTCATGTAAGGATTTCGCTACTTACAACAAGTCATCGTGGAATTTTTTCTATAAATTTTTTCTGCAAATCTTCAGGTGATGAACAAAAACTCATTTGAGCCGAAATCCCGATGAAGCGTGTGTCCGAATTTCAGATATTGGTTCGATATATTTTCATAGATGTGATCTGAGGAAGTTAGGTCTTTTGCAGGCTCCTGAATTTCATGTCAAATAGGTTACCTTGGGAAAATCATCATAACTCTCTCTCTAAGAATTGGATTAAAATTTTGTAAAAAGTGACAGAAAGAGGACAGAATGTAGCTCGTTGGATATCATTTTCAGGACCAAAGGTTGAAACAGTGACATGTGGAACTTCGTACAAGTTCATTGTATTGAACCAGTCTATAATCAAGTCATCATAGGAGATCAGGAATAACTATTTCTTGAAGAATCCAATATTGATCAGACCTATGGGGTTGGAAAGAGGACTCAAAGGGCTACCACAGGGTGAAATTTATACCTTGGAGATTCGAAATGACATAGATACAACAGATTCAATATCAAGCTTTTAGAAGGCAAGAAAAAGTATGCATTCAAGGATCACTACAGTAAGGAAAACACATCAAAATACAAGGGTAAGTCTACTACAACAAGGTATGTATGATTAGTGTTTTAATTTTAATTTTAATATCATCTCTGACATGGGTTTTTGCAGGACAATGTTTTTATGTATGTTTGATTGGGTTTTGTTCATAAATGTTGAATGTATTTATATTTGAATTTTGAATATTTCTCTGACATATGGTTGTAGGACAGTGTAAGTATTTTTTTTGTATATTGGTTTGGGTCTTGTTCATTAATGCATGTGCAGGAAAGAGGACACAATAGGACAACTTTTACAGATACTAGAAGGATAATTGAACACCAAAGTACCATTACTTAAAGCAAGCACAACAATACCTCAATAGCTGCTAGTGTTCAAAGAAGCAGTGTCAAGTCAAGTATCAGGTCATATCAAAAGTCGGTATTGTAAAAATAATCATTGTAAAATTGTAAAAGAGTCATTATTGTAAAAGATTCAATTTTCCTAGAGTTGGAGAGGCATTGTTGGGAGGTATAAGTGTCATTTTTGGATAATGTTATGGTTGGGTTGCAGTTCATAGTGTGATTGGGTGATTGTTCTAGTTCAATAAAATCATTGTGAATCATATTGTATTGTGGATCATTGTCCCTAGTATGGGATTCCACACTCTTGTCTTATTTATGATCATTATAAGGTTGAAGGGAGGTGCTAGGTTGGTGCATGAAGTCACCTACAGGTTGGAGCCTATGAACACTTTAGGGTGGTAGGTTGGTCTAGGATGTCGGGGCATCCATTCAGTTGACTACTGAAGAAACCAGGGCGTTGGGGTGTCCTTACGCTGGGAGCTAGAGAAGAATGATTTTCTAGAATTATAGGAAGTTGTATCTTTCATTTCAGTTGGGGCTGAAGATTACATAATTTATTAGAAAAGTGTTTGGTAGTTTTTTACTCGGAGGGGGTTTTCCACTTAAAATTCATGTGCCTATTGTGTTCTATCGTTTACTGTTGTTATTGGATAAAAAATGAGAATAATTGAAAATTAACTAATGCTCTGAAAATATTTAAAACCGCTAATAGATAATAAATATTGATTCACCCCCCCCCCCCCCCCATTGTTTCCAATAGGTGGCGCCTTCCAAGCTTCACTTGAAAGCAACAAAAAATGTTTTCATATACCACATAGGCACAAAAAAATTTGGTTTATAGTACATGCATACTGATGGAGTGAAGCTCCAAGGCTTCATAGATGAAGATTGGGGTGGGAGTCCCTCAGATAGGAAGAGCACATTAGGAGAAATATTTAGTGTTGGGTCAGCAACAATTTATTTGTACAACATGGAACAAAGATCTATAGCACTCAACTCAGCAGAGTCTGAGTATATCATCTTCTAGTCAAGAAACATGCAAGGATATTTGGATGAGGAAGATCATGGTTGGTCTCTTCAGTCAGGGGATGGAGCCTAAATTGATCCACTCTGACAATCATAGTTGTATAAAACTTTATGAAACCATATGTTTCATGATAGTTAAAATCATATAGACATTAGGTGCAATCATTTGATAGATTGTGTGTAGAGGAGTATTTTTATGTTACAATACATTCCTACAGAGGATTAGGATGCAGACATTTTGATAGAGGCTTTGTCAAGAGAAAAATTCAAGTTCCACATGAGTAGGATTGGGGTTGTTTAGAACCCTTTTATTGCTAAGAGGGAGCATTAAATTGTATCAAGAAAAGCCTTAATTTGACTTGGGCCTTAGTCAAATGGAGAAATTCGAATCTGTTGGCAAAATATTGAAAAGGGGGGGGGGGGGTGAATTAGTATTTAAGACTCACTTAAATTTTTCTTTTCTTATTCATATTTATGTACGTGACTTAAATGAAGTAAACATGTGTATATATGAAATTTTTATGCAAACAACTAGCGTATATCTAGTTAACTTACTTTTTAGTTAATTCATCATTTGTTTGACTTGAACCAATGTATCGGTACTTCATTAGGAATTAAGTAAACAGTACACTACAAGGAAAATACCCTCTAGCGGATTTTTTTGAGGAACCCCTTATAAAAATACCCCAGACATCTGTTTCTAGTGAATTTTACTAGAGGAGGTTGGTGGGCGGAGGTTTTTGCGAATGTATTTCGTCTGGTGCGCTCATCACTGTAAAATGCATCGGTGTGTTCAACACGAGAAAGCACCGGTGCGCACAAAAAATTGGCACATCGGACACCATATGCTCCATACACACCTGCCTGGTGCATTGTATTTATGTAGCACACCAGTCCTTTACAACAATTCCGCACCAGTGCCTCATAAAAAGCACGCGAAAACAGAAACCGCCCAGTGTGAAATAAAGCAAAAGCACCGGTGCACCATTAAAACCCTGCGCACCAAAACAGGGTTAAATAAAAAAAATTACAGCCAAAAAACCACACAAAAAATTGGCACGCCGGACACCATGCACTCCGTAAACACCTGCTCGGTGTATTTTATTTCTGTAGCACACCAGTTCTTTACAACACTTCCACACCGGTGCCTCATAAAAAGCGCACGAAAACATAAACAACTCAGTGTGGAATTAAGAAAACACATTGGTGCACCTATAAACCCCGCGCACAGGAACAGGGGTAGATAAAAAATAAAATTATGGCCAAAAAACCGCACAAAACATTGGCACAGCAGACACCGTGCACTCCATACACAACTACCTGGTGTGTTTGGTTACTGTAGTGCACTGGTGCGTTCCACAATGTTCGCACCAGTGCCTCATAAAAAGCGCTCGAAAACAGAAAGCACCCAGTGCGGAATGAAGAAACGCGTCGGTGTGCCCATAAAACCCACGCACCGGAACATGGTTAAATAAAAAAAAAATTATGGCCAAAAAACCGCACAAAACATTGGCACACCGGACACCGTGCACTCTGTACACACCTGCCCGGTGCGTTTTATTACTGTAGCACACAAGTGCTTTACACAACGTCAGCACCGGTGCCTCATAAAAAACGTGCGAAAATAGAAACCACCCAGTGCGAAATGAAGAAACGCACTGGTGCTTTACACAACGTCCGCATCGGTGAATCATAAAAAGCGCGCAAAATAGAAACTGCCCAGTGCGGAATGAAGAAATGCACCGGGTCTCCCATAAAACCTCGCGCACCGAAACAGGGTTAAATAAAAAAAAAATTACGGCCAAAAAAATGCATTTTTCACTTTTGTCAATCCTACAAAGCTATCAAGCACTGGTGCAGTTTATCCTTGTCTGAGCCGCCCTGACATCGGTGCTCCTATTACACTCATTGCATGCACTGCTGCTGTGCATTTCCCACCAATATCTAGCTTGAATTTTGCAAAACGGTGGAAAAATTTTCTTTACAAATTCTACAACCAATATGCCTCCTCGATGGGAAAATGTACAAGTAGTTTTCTTGTTTTTCCATAATTAAGCCTTTTAGCAGATTAGAATTTCAAATAACCTTAAAATTAACCATTTAAAAAAAAAAAAAATTGTCGCGCGGTGCGCTCGAGCCATTAGGCTCGCACCAGTTTCTGGTGCTTCCTGTAAATTTACAAGCCGCACCGCAACCGGTGCTAACGATATCCGCACCAGTTCCAGGGCGGTATAGATAGGCACATCGCGTTACTTTAAAAAATTTTAAAAAGTGCAGTGCAGTCGTTTACCAAGTCGCACCGTTGACAATGTGGAATCGCGGCAACATGGTGCATTGACTCAATTATCCGCCCCAGGGTGGGTAATTTTTTCATCGCACCACATACCGCATTTCGAAATAGTCAACGGTTCAGCCTAGTAAACCGGTGCTAACGGTATCCACACCAGTTCTGGGGCGGTACCGAAGCCGCACCATGTTATTTTAAATTTTTTTTAAAAGTGTGGTGCGGTCAGTTACCCAGCCGCACCATTGACCTAGTGGAATTGCGGCGATGCAGTGCATTGACCAAAATAGCCGCCCTAGGATGGCTATTTTTTTCAGCGCACAACTTTCTGTATTTCGCCTGCATCAACGGTGTGGCCTTGTAAAAGACCGCATCGTTCACTGTGTCATGATGGCAGGAGGTCGGTCCGCTGACTTAACTATACACCCCGGGGCGTAGAGTTTATTCAGCACACCGCCCTCTTGACACCATACATAGTCAACGGTGCACTAAAATTTTTTCTGGTGCACTAAATATTAGTAGGTGCACCGAAGCCGGTGCGCTCCATAGAAAGACGCACCAGGACCGATGTGTGACTCTATTTTTGACGCACCAACTGTTATTTTATTTTTTTCCAATATATATATATATATATATATATATATATATATGTATGTATATATGTATGTATGTATGTATGTATGTATGTATGTATGTATGTATGTATGTATGTATATTTCTAAATACATGTCTCATTTAATAAAAAAAATGTGTTTAATATGTCTATCATTCAGAGACATGAAAGGAGAGAAGAGGGGGAACAACAATAGTAGCAGGCGGAGTAGTATAACATGGTTCCCCTGTGGGAGGCACGAGAGAGGGAGAGAGATGCGTACCCTCACCCTATTACAGCAGCTACGTAGGGGCTCCTAAGGCAGGTAGGCCTCCTCAAGTTCTATGAGGAGGCTACTTCCCTAAAGGGCCATAGTTTTTTTTTGAGACATCTTATCCGAAGGTGGAATGCCCAGCAACAGGCTTTCCGGGTTGGTATCAACCAGTGGTACATGCCCACTGAGGAGGATATATATTTCATTACAGGGCTATCAAAGATAGGGGTGGATTTTCCCTCGTTCCCAAAGGTTCCAACTGGCTGTGTAGCAGGGAGTCAGTTAGTTTACTCCCAGAGATACATTGGAGAAAATGTATTGTCTCCTGAAGAGTTTCAGGTCGCTGGAGGTCAGTTATGTATTGGTGCATTTGGTAGGGAGGAGGTGCAGTGTCTCTCACTTATCATTTCGACCATTTCACACAACACCAATGACGAGCAACACATTAGTTCCTCGCTTCTATATTTTATTGATTCTTTAGTACAGGAGCCACAACTTATCAGGTGGTCTGCCATTTTTTTGCGACAATTCTGTACAGCCTTAGATAGATGTTGTGCTCATGCACGAGGGAGGGTGAACTTCCCTTTTTCTTCAAAGTTTTTTGTTTATTTTTTGAGAGGTTTCCAGAGATGAGGCCTAATTTTCTTCGGCAGCCTCGTAGGCCAATTTTTTAGGCACGTATGCACATGTGGGGGTAGATGATGCCCAAGAGGGACGAGACTCTGTTTCCAGCGAGGATATCGAATGATGCACTAGAGTTGCTAGCCAGTGTTGATGAGCATCCCTTCATTATGGTCCCCTGTCCTTACGCGATTTTGGATTAGCGAAGGTGTGCCAACATCCTCTTCACAGCTGATGAGCCGCCAGATGATAGAGGTAATATTACTGTTCTAATTCTAATTAAATTTATTCTAGCATGTTCTTTAACTTGTTTTTATTAAATTGTGTAATGAAATTGTCTAATTATTGTTGTGTACTTGTATATATTTTGCAGACATTGGCACTTTTGATGGCGATGACATGCTGGCACCACCACGTGATCTAGGTGTGGATCCTGATAACGATCAGGGCATGCCAGATGTTGAGGATCATCAGGAGGCCGGTGCAGAGAGATCTGCTGCTGTTGGTGCGCTGATACCGCCTTTTTTTAGGCACGGTCGACTTGATGCTAGATACAGGATGGAGTTGGGTGACTAACTCAGTGCATTGATTTTTGAGGTGGGCATCAGGCCTGCTCATTACAGAGACATAAAGGCCGATGATAGGTTATTATAGATGTGGAGAGGCATGCCGCGTGGCATGTACATCTTGATGCGGCATGTCGTAGGAGTTACGACAGTTGTTACGCGACTGACAAGGACTATTGCACGTTATAGGTGTGGTTGAGCCGCAACACGTGATGAACAGTCCACGAGCAGCGACTCATCATCTCATGATTGTTCACCTCACACCGCACCAGATGAGCATGAGCCTCCACTAGCATCCAGCAACAGTCATCATGGAGATGAGGTTGGACCATCGTCCACGTCCAGTCAGCAGCCTATAGCATCCATCAGTACTCATGATCATGAGCAAGCTAGACCATCGACCGTCGAGGCTACACCATTGACTGAGCAGGCCTCCACTAGTATTGATATTGATGTTGTACTACCACTAGCTAATCCATGCCATTTATATTACAGTTGTATATTTTTAACATTATTCATATATATATATATATATATATATATATATATATATATGGTCCATGTATTTTATGTTCATGTTGCAGTTGTACTTAATTTACATGTTGGTGATCATCATGGTGTATATTGTTAGCTCATGTTAGAAATGTTCATTTAATGTGCAGCTTGCAGATAGATGTGTATGCGATAGCATGAGTTATTTGACATGAGATGTATATTTGATGTTTGTGTTGTGATGATGTTAATATATAATGTTAATTGTGTTTTGTTAGATGATCATGATCACGATGATGTTAGCAATTTTGAATGTGTTTTTTAGTCAAATATGATGTTTGTCCGATGGTTATCATGAAGGTGATGTTTATTAATTAATTTAATATTAAATGATCATGATATTGTAAAATTGTAATATTTGTAATTCTAATTGTATGTAAAATTCTAAAATTGTAATTGTAATGGTATATATGTAAATTTGTAAAAATGTAATTGTAATTGTAATTTTTTAATTTGTAAAATTGTAATATTTGTAATTCTAATTGTATGTAAAATTGTAAAATTGTAATTGTACGTGAAATTGTAAAATTGTAATTGTAATTCTAATTCTAATTGTATGTAAAATATTTGTAAAATTTTAATTGTATTACCGTGAATTGATTGTAATTGTAATTTTAATTGTAATTGTATGTGAAATTGTAAAATTGTAATTGTAATTGTAATTATAATTCTAATTCTAATTTTAATTGTAATTGTATGTAAAAATTTTGTAAAATTTTAATTGTATTAATGTGAAACGAATTTATTAAAATTTTTAAATTTGTAATTTTGTAAATTTTAAATAATTGTAAAATAATAAATCTAGAATAATATGAATTATTGTAACATAATAAATTTTAGAAAATAATGCAAGCAAATTCATGTACTTTAGAATTATCATTATTTTATTATTATCTTAGATACAAAAAAAAGAACTACTTTATACAGTACGCCATTGTTTTTTAGATCAACATAATTGCAAATTATCAAGTGAATTATTGATTTTAAAATTAACACAGTGCAAATTACCAATTAATTCATGATACATATTATAATGTTTCGAAAAACCCATATTAAAAATTATAAATATTGATGAAATAACACATGTACCATATCACTCTCAGTTCTCATGATCACCCTCATTATCTTCCAGCTTGCATGGCATGATAACACTATTGTTCTCAAAAATATGTTTTGATGTAGGGTCATGTGTCAATACGAACCACCAATCTCTATCCAACACATCTGGGTAAAAAAACACCTGGTTGCAGTGTTTGGGGAAAACATAGGGCTCCTTAGCTTCATCCCACATCTTTCTAGATTTGATACATATCAGCCTACTATTGCGATCTTCCTTTACATTATTCTGATCAAAGGTGTCCCACCACTTGCACCTAAAAATAAAACATTGGAAAGAAGAGAAATCCACTTCAATGATCTCTTGTATCTTTCTGACATAACCTAACGTCCCTCGTACTTGGTTTTGATCACGGTGGTTATATTGACTAGATTGATCGAACTCGACTTCCACTCCACAGTCTTGTGTGATGTTTCCAGCATCAGAATTTTCTGTGCGAAAATGGTGTCCATATGCCCACATAGATGGGAACAAATGCACCTATTATAAAAAAGTTAAAAAAATCATAGTGTCATGTGTCTTATAATAACCCAACAGATAAAATATGAGATGTATATGTCTTATACGTTTCAAATTTACATATAGATTAAAAATATTATTACCGAGTTGCTGCACCCAATCCCTATGTTTAGTGCATCCTCTTTAGCACGCGGGTAACAACCGGTAGCACCGTATTTCTCTCTGACTTGGTCAGCAACCCAACTGTTGGGGCATATTTTTGGCACATTTTATTTTAAATGATCGAGATAAGGCACACTTCTACCATTCAACCATATAAATTATTTCCTGTCACTATCCCATTTCATCCTCTTTTGTTTGTACAATGTGACCCACGGTTGTGTCGCTTCAGAATTGTAAAGAACGAATTTATTGATTGCTTCAATTTCTTCATATCGAAGTTCAACATGAATATTAAATACTTTTTGTAAATTTGAAAAATTATAAGTCGCTTACTCTTTATCAAGCGCTTTTTTCCACTCGTTTGGAGCAACTCCCCTTCTCTTTTGTCTTCATCCCAATCATCGTCCCAAATCACTGCACCTAGTATTTTGTCAATCTGCTTGATGTACTCACTGGCTTAATAGAAAGACTCATACAATATCTACCCCTCTACCATAGACCCCTCGGGTTTTGCCCTTTGTCGAACAAAACCTTTCAATTTCCTCATGTACCTCTCTAAGAAGAGCATCCAACGACAAGAAACCACCCCAACTAATTCAACGTCATCTACTAGGTGGAATAGAAGATGAACTTGTAAGTCCATGAAACTCATCGGTAGATCCTTCTTAAACATACAAACAATATCAACTATCTCTTGACACCACCGTGGAATGCTAGCCACATGAATCTCCTTTGACGTGATCCAACGTACAAATGCAGATAATTTATATATGTCACATCCTAGGTCTTGAGGGAATTCATGTTTCACACACCCACGCACGAACAAAGGATAATGACACTACAAAGTTATAAACACGTGCAATAATATACAAAATTAGTTATGTTTTAGGATCCCCACATTGGATAAAATTTATTAATATAACAAATAATAAAATAATGCTTTTGACATTATACGTACTCTTAGAAGATTCAAATGGTCATGCGATTTCAACCCGGACAAATGGTCATCCACGGTGAAGCAGCGTTGTAGTGAAGACCTGTATCAAGTTGGCACCCTCACACCCATTATAACTTCCTTTTCCATAGAAATGTCATCTTTTTTTAAAGTCCATGGGACGTCACCTTATTTGAAAAACCTTGAATTAGAGGGACTAGCGCCTGCCTCTGATCTCGTACTTTCTAATCATCTTGGCCAATGTTTCTTTTTAGTTTTTGAAGTAATAAGATCTTTCCTAACAGCCAATATGTCACTTTGTTTCGATGATGTGTGCCTCCATAAAGAAGATGAAACATTTTTAAATATATGCATGGGATCTAATAAGTGGGCAATCTTAAGATTCTCCCAATATGGGAGGTCATAAAAGATAGATTTCCTTTTCATCCCAATGCGAAATTTCTCAACATAGGTGTCGAAGAAATCTGGATCATCAAACATAGGCTCCCCATTTGAATCGAACATTTCTATGAACTCCTTCTCCTTCTCTCTCTCATATGCTCTAATCCATTCAACTGGTTTCATTATTGGAGGCCTTTGGGTTCTCTCTCGTTTACCATTGAAAGCGGATGCTTCTATTCTATAAGGGTGTTCTTTTGGTAGGAATACCCTGAAGCAATCATACACTAGATTTCGTAGGTCCTTGGACCATCTAGCTTTCAGAGAAGGTCCACAACATTTACATCCAAAATACCCTTTTGTTACAAGACCTGCGAGATTATATTTGTATACATTAATTAATATGCATGGCACTCTAAAGAATATCATGAAGATCAAAAAAAATATTACAATGAATTAAACAACTTTAAGGCTTTCGAAAAAGGTCCAAAGAGAGGGGTGTTGAAAGAAAATTTAAGGCTTTCGAAAAAGGTGTCAGCGATATGAGCATCATCCCTTAGCTAATCATCATTTTGGAATGCATCTAACAACATTGTCTCCATGGCAATCATATCCCTTAAGTAATCATCCATACCAACCTCTATTTGATTGCCTCCATTTCCAGCTTCTGAAGAACTACTATTGTTGTATTCATTCCTAATTGGTGAATGTGGATGTAGCAAGAATTGAATCGGTGGTTGAATCAACCATTCTTGGTATCGTTCCTCTCCAATTTTTTCTCTTAAGTCAGTCTTCTCTCAATTTGACATTGTCGTGGGGTGCAACGGAATATGGTAGGTAGGTCATTCATCAGCACTAGAATCTTAATAATTTAAAAAAAAATATTTGAACATGATTAGTACAAAACATATGATATCAATTAGTAACCACGTTGACAATATTGCATGATTATAAATTGGTTTGATGTTGAAATAATCACATATTAATCAATATATATACCAAAAAATTATAATTATTACCATCATTGTCCCGGTATTGTGGCTAGAAGATGTAATATTGTTACAATTGGTAGGGTAAAGCGGCTGTCCATTTTCATCTACCAAATGTGCCTTGCGGTATGCAGCTCCTGATAAGAACTTCCAACGCTTTGGAGCACTAGTTTGAATATTTTGTGCATCTGAACTCGATGTTGAATCTGCATGAACCTGCAAATTTGTATACATTATAAATTTAATTAAGTTGTGCATGATTGACTGCATGGATAAAAAACATAAATTCAATTAGATAGTGAAAATATACATAAAATCTGAAGTAAATATTACGTCTCGAGATGGATAGGGAGAAGAACTCTGCGATGGACTTTGAGAAATATTATGGAACGAGCTAGATTTGGAAGAATTTTCCATTCGATATAATTATGTTATTTTCTCCCTGCATTTGAGCAAAACAACAATAAATTTTGGTGCACACACCTAAATGTAATTTCAGTGCCTAATGTACAGATCACCGCACCAGTGCGTTTTTGGTAATGCACACCGGTGACGAATAACCGCAAATAAAAAAAATGCAACTCTATTTTATTTAAGTGAAAAAAAATGGTAAATGGAAAAACGAGCAGAAAGTATTTTTGAAAATCTAATTTCATAAAAAATTTCTTTGAATACTAAACACTTTTCATTATTTCACTATTTTTGCAAAAATTTCGAGCCAGAGATTTGCAGGAGACATACCTGGAGCAAACAAAGCATGAGAGTACTGTGGAGTAGGGAAATATGTTCGAACAAAAATATTCAGACAATCATAATTCGAAACCTCTGGTGATTGAAACCGTGTAGCATAGAATTTCAAACAATCTCATGAATAAAGTTTATTGTTTTTTTTACTTTTTCTGTAGTTTTTTTTATGCAGTAAAAGAAAAAAACAAAGTTTTTTTTTTACTTTTTCTGCAGTTTCTTGTATGCAGTAAAAGAAAAAAATCAAAGTTTATTGTTTTTTTACTTTTTCTACAATTTTCAGAAACAAAATTAAAAAAAAAATCATTTTTAGAAACAAACCCTAGATTCTTTTTGTTTATGCCCTTTCTTCTCCCTCTTTCTGTGATTTCAGAATTAGGAATTTTCAATTTAGATCTATAGGGTTTTTATAGTCATAAGACATCCAACCCATGGGACAAATTGCATAGTCGGATCCCAATCCATGTCAGCCCTTCCGTGAATTAAGAAAAAAAACAAATTTTTTTTCCTCGGTGCGCCCTGCGTAACATAATGCATTGGTGCGCTCTATTATACTAGTGCACCACAAAAGTACAGTGAAAAAATTAAAGAAACAAAATAATTTTTTATCAGTGCGCAATATGTAAAATATGGCACCGGTGCGCTATTTCAATATGGCGCACCGTGAACGTGTTGTTTCGCACAAAAAAATCCATTTTAGAAACAAAACCTACATTCTTTTTGTTTCTTCCCTTTCTTCTCCCTCTTTCTGTGATTTCAGAATTAGGGTTTTTCAATTTATATTTATAGGGTTTGTACTACTAAATATAAGCCTAAGACATCCAACCCACAGGACTACTTGCATATTCGGATCCCAATCCATGTCGGCCCTTGCGTAAATTAAAAAATATATTTATTTTTTTTCATCGTTTCACCCTACGTAACTTAGCGCACTGGTGCGCTCTATTATCCTAGCGCACTGTGAAAGTACTGTGATAAAAAATAAAAAAATAAAATATTTTTTCTCAATGCGCCATTTGTAAAATATGCATCCGGTGCACTATTTCATTATGGCGCACCGCGAACGTTCTGTTTCAAAAAAAAAAAAAAATACATTTTCAAAAAATACAAACCCTGCATTCTTTTTGTTTCTGCCCTTTCTTCTCCCTTTTTCTGTGATTTCAAAATTAGGGCTTTTCAACTTAGATTTATAGGGTTTGTATTGCTAAATATAGACCTAAGACATCCAACCGACAAGACGATTTTCATAGTTGGATCCTAATCCATGTCGGCCCTTGCGTGAATTTAAAAAAAAAACAATTTTTTTTTCATCGGTGCGCCCGGCGTAACCTAGTGCACCGGTGCTTTGTATTATACAAGCGCACAATGAAAGTAATGTGATAAAAAATTAAAAAACACATTTTTTTTATCAGTACGCCATATGTAAAATATGGCACCGATTTATGCTACAAAAACTAACACTCGACGATTTTTATTATTTTATCATGGTTAATCGATGTGATGATTGAAATGTAACGCACCAGTGCTCCTTGTTGACATAGAGCACCGTACGGTCTATTATATTGTTTTTGTGATGCGTTTCGAAGACCCCCACGCACCGGAGTCGGTGCGTACACCATGAATGGTGCACCGATTTCTTGAGATTTTTTTTTACCTGAAAAGTTGACAATTTATTTATAAATATTTTAATGAATGATATTGTAAAGGTTTTAGATTGATAAAGAAATGACTGACAAGAGATCAAGTAACAAAAATACTGATAACACATTAAGAAAAGCAAAAAAGGCAAGTTCTTTGTAAATTCTTTACAAAAAATATTATTTTTGAACTATATGTAAGTTTAACTAATATGTATTGTTTACTGTGTATCATGCATAGGCACAAAGTGACGAAGCTCGATAAGATTATTTCTGATCTAGGAACAGAAGAGCGTAAAAGCTTGATGGAAAATTTGCAAAAGGATGAATCAGGTGAATGAAAAAATACTATCGATCCAATATGAGTTTCTTTTTTTATTTTCATTATTAATATAATTAAAATTATTAGATAACATGTGTCAAACAGTCTATTAATTCACGTCTTTTTAATGTTATACAGGGACCAAAAACTCATAAAAGGAACATTGTTCTAAGAAAATAAAAAAAATAGAACATGAAAATGAAAATGAATTGCTCCTTAGTTCATCTGGAGTGGTGCTGGAGGTTAACGAAAGGGGGAAAAACTTTTACAAAAGTTTGAGGGATCTAGTGGAATGAATGTATAGACATTATTTCCACTTACAATACAAAAACCAATCCAATGATTCCAAGAACCAAATTTTATCTAAACTATAGGAGGAGTTTCCAGAGAATTGGTCAATGAGACATGTCAGACTTTTAATAGAAAAAACGTACAACAACAAAAAAGAAGGAATGAAAAAAGTAATATTCCTTTAAATGCTTGTCTAGAATTATTTATAAATATCACTTTTGTTATATTTACTTTTCATATATCAATATAAAAATTAAATATTTTATTGTCATGTTACATTTTCATGAATATTATGAAAATCTCAAAAGATGAACGAGTTGATATCAAAAATATGCCAGTAGGAATGTCCAAAAAGGTGTACAAGGAGATGGTCAAAGAAATGGACAAAATTGCATTGCAGGAGGAGCCATGTCAACAATAACGTGCTTCAAATGTAATATGTAATCATTGAATTTTTCGATCATTAGGTACAATAAATAAACAATTTAGCATTAAATATTAATTTTCAAGTATTTTCTTATAGAAAAGAAAAGAAAATGGAACCCATTCAGCACATAAAACAGGACGACAATGAAGAAAATGGTTGATATCTAAGGTTGTGAGTAATTTTTACTTCATTATAACAACTTAACTAGATTTCATTTTTGTATTTTTTAAGTTGTTTTACAAAAATAATCATTGAATGTCTTCAAACATGTGCTAACATACAAAGAAGAACCATCAGAGGAATTGATTGATATTGGGTTAAATATGGGTTGTGAGTATATGTTTGCATATCATAAATTAATTGTGGAATTTGTAAGTATCTATCGATCTTGTAAGCTCCACCAAAACCTCCGTAAACATAAACGGATGTTGTAGCAAATGTTTTTTTGACAATTTTGGCCAATTTTATAACACTAAAAACCTCCTTTATAACCTCCACTAGAGGGTTTTTTCCTTGTAGTGGTAATCATGTGTAGTAAAAAAAAAATTAAAAATCACACATAAGTAACACACATGAACACCAGGATTTTTAGGTGGAAACCCAGTGTGGGAGAAAACCATCGTCGTTGTCATATTTATCTTCTTTTTATTATAAAAAAACACTTATTACAATATTGTACTGGAACAAAATCATACCGACACGCAAGAACCCACCTGCAAAATGATACAACCTTCTCTCTTTCTCCAGCATCCATTGGAAGGGAGCTCCAACCACCTGATCTCGTTACCCACACCCATCGAAAGGGAACTCCTACCCCCTGATCTGATTTACCAACTACCACTGGAAGGAAGCTTTGACTCCCTCACTAAAGGATCCAACCCTCGACACCACCATGGACCATGTCTCATAAATTTTTACACTCAATCCACCTAATTCAAAACATTGCAACTTGTATCCACATTTCATCAAATTTTTGGAGTGGACCCATTACCACCATTCAAGCTAAAAAAAATACCAATACTAAACCCAAACATTGCATCAACTCACTGAACCAACTGAAAACCTTGATCAACAAAATTTCATAATATATATGCGACTATCCTATATCATATCCATTCGTATGCGTGAATCCCTTTAAGAATACGTGCGTACAAATCTCAAAACACTGAGCCCTAAAACTAAATCATTGTCATTCTAAAATAAAATCTGATTTACATACATAAACACTAAATCCTTCTGAAATAATCACAAAACCATCACAGATATTCAATCACATACATCTAGTAGCATCACCACTCTTCAATATATCAATCCATAATCAATTCAACTTCAATCATCACAGAAAAATTCAGATCATCAAGTAAGACTTCATTGACAGAAAACAAAAAACTCAGCAAGACTGATTATAATGATCATACATCAGATTCAGCAAAACCCTAGCTTATATACATGCTTTCCTCAAAACACTTCCGCATTTATATGTGCTTTTCAGAAATAATACCCGCATACAGATCTGTCCAAACTGCAAAATCAACATGTGAATTTCCAGAATGAGACCCACGTATGCACACACCTTTCATATTATCAAACTCACGTACATATCTGCAATTATTGACTTATACCTTCACTACACATCAAACCTTCAGACAAACCCATCTCTCATCATATAAGGTAATAAACACATGTCAAAAAAATATCACCAGTAATCAAATTAACCCATAATCATATTACCAATGTATAGTCATTTCAAATCTATTGGATTTGATCCATCATCAAACTCTCGTGTGCATACTTAATTTTAGATCAAACAATTCATCAATTTCCCATTACATGCACATAAAACACTTTGATCTTCATCTCCTCATATAGCTTAGGCCTTAGCCAATACCATGGGTCAAAACCATATCAATTTCGATGGTATTCTTTGACGTGATCAAATAGTGGTTACTATACTCAATATTGTGGTCTAATACCATGGTAAAGACCCTTGGTATTTAGAAAACCATGGTGCATAAACTATATGCTTCTTTTGTTCTTCATACTCGTGTATGTACATGACTTTGCTTCACAGAACTGGTGTGTACTTCTCAAAACATCACCTTCATTATTCTTCTATCTCTAAACTGCTATGCCTTTGTCCAAACTTTATGTTACATGTGCACTATCTTGTAGACACATCCTATTATCATCATGTTGACATCTTCATCAAGTAGGTTTCCTTCAAAAGATAACTCATCAAGTAGGTTGCCATCAAGGACAACACATTATTCATAATGCCAACAAAATTTCCACTCCAGCAAGATGAATTGAGTGGCAGTTAGCAGGAGTGAGATGGCCAAGTCACTCAGTTAATTCATTCAATTCAAGTTTGTGGGAAAGAAGTAGAGTTTTTCATTGGTTGATTGCTAAGATCTAGCAATGTGGTGGAGTTATTTTTAGTGAAACTCGGTTATCTGATCTCTAGTATAGAATAGAGTTAGTATGAGTTCAGTTTGGTAGTTGTAACTATTTTTAACTCATTGATCTCTTAGTTAATTAGTCAATTTACTAAAAATATCCCTAGTCATGCATGCAATTCGAATTTCCTAGTTGAGTGGAGGGAAAAGGCATAATTTTATTCATTGTTATATAGTAGTGAGTGTGTACTATTTTAATGTAGCAGGTGAGCTAATTTCCTCAGGAATTGTGCAAGGAAATAGGAGCTCCCTATTTTGTAGGAGAAAAAATTGCGCAAGGAAATAGAAGGAAATAGGAGGCATATTTTCCCTAAGTATTTGGAAAAGCGGCCTCAGGAGAAGGAGATCAATATTATAGTGCAGGTTGAGCTTCAAGGATTGAAGTTGTAATTTTAATAAATCATTGTTCTGATGTGATTGAATATAAACAGAGGAGTGGATTTTCCTAATAAAAATTGTGTTCATTGTGATTGAAATATTGCATGTGTTTCTATTGTCATTTTTAATTCCATAGAATTTAGTAGTAGAAGTTTGTGTCTATTGATTTCAGTTTGATTTCATTATAAACTACAATTTTTGAGTTATTTCTACATATCAATGTTGGTATTTTATAGCATCCAAGATCGAAATTGATGGTGATCAGCTAGTTATATTAGGGGGTGACTTCAACCTTGTTATTAGTGTTTAAGAAAAAAGACGTGGGAAATTTATTCAAAATCTAAGCAGATACAAGATAAAAATTATTATGGTTGAGCATAATCTAATGGAAATCAAACCAAAGAATGGTGAATACAAATGGAGAAATAGGTGAATAGGTCTAGGTAACATTAAGGAAAGGTTGGATTGATTCATAGTTCATACAAACCTCATTATAGGAACTAGCACGTCATCCTTCAGAATCCTCTCAACAACAACATCTGATCACAAGCCCATTAATTTGATGATTGGGTGAAAACATCAATTTAGGCCCTTTACCATTCTGATATAACCCCCTCTAGTCCACAAATAAATATTTCAAATAGTTTATTGAATGAGTCTAGCATACCGAAATAGATGGTTCCCCTAACCATGTTTGGGAGAAAAAAATTAAAGCTTGTTAAAGTATCTTTAAAAGGTTGGGAAAAAACAAGATATATAGAGCTAAATCAAGAAAATATTGATCTTGAAAAGGAACTGGTAGAGGTGCATAAAATATTGGAAAATGAGGAGAAGACAGTAGATCTCCAAGAAAAAGAGAAGGAACTATACTTGAATTCATATCAAATCAACAAAAAAAGAAAAAAAGAAGAGAACTGGAGAATCAAATCCAAAATCTTATGGATTCAAGCAGGTGATAAAAACAATAAATTCTTCCACAATCAAGAGAAGTCTACAAGAAAAAAAAATTGAGTTGACTCAATAAATGGAGATGGGAGTGTACTCATTGAAGGGCCAAAAGAATCAAAATAAAAAGCACATCGACACTTCAACAAAATTCTGACAACAAATCCTAAACCAACCAATTTTGAGGATATTCTAAGGCCACTTTCAAAAATGGTACCATAAGAATGAAATGTTTCCTTAACTAAGCCCGTGGACAAAGAAGAATTAAAACATGTAGTATTTGGTTTGCACCCTGACAAAGTACCGGGTCCAGTTGGATTTACTATCACCTTCTATCGATCATACTGGGAACATATCAAAATTGGAACTTCTCAATATGATCCATCAGGAATAATAAAAACAAAAAAATTGAAGGCAACGCCAATTAAACATTTCTTGCATTAATCCCCAAAGAAACTAGACCATACACCTTCAATCGATTCAAACCCATTTCCTTGTGAAATTCTTCCTACAAAATCCTAATCAAAGTTATTGTGAACCGTCTCAAGAACCTTCTTCCTCATGTGATCTTTGAAAACCAGGGTGGATTCATTCATAAAAGATAGATCATGGACAACATTCTCATAGTCCAGGAGGAAAGTCACTAAAGCCTCTCTCAAGAATATTAATGCTTCATTCTTAAGCTCAACATGGCCTAAGCTTTCAACAGGATAAGGAATTCCTTCCTCTTTGGTTTTATAGAAAAAATTGGCTTTGATAATGAAATTGTAGAACTTATCAAATATTGAATTCACAAGCCACAAATAATAGCCCTAGTAAATGGAAGACCATGGTGTTTCTTCCAAATCACAAGAGGAATAATGCAAGGGTTTCCCATTTCACCCTTCCTGTATTTCCTTATGGCAGAAGCCCTCAACAAAAATCCTGAGCATGACAGACAAAGAAGGTTGATCATTGGAATCCACTACAAAAGTGGAGTAAGAATCTTAAAAGACTCCCATTTTTTTGATAACACATTATTAATAGGAGGATAATCTCCTACAATGGCTAAAATAATCAAGAGCAATCATGATCTATTTCTTGAAGATCTGAGAGGATATCACAAGAATATCAAGAGTAATATATATGGATGGAACACCCCTCATAGAAATCTCACGCAAATATCTCAAAACTTTTAAGTCCCTTACAAATATGAATGGAATCACTTTAAATATTTAGGAATATCAATACTCAAGAGAAACATGAAGGTTGAGATGTGGACAAAAATCATAGAAAATATGAAGAAAAAGTTATAATAATGGGGGATATAGTGGTTAAAATTTGAAGGTCGTGTCATCCTAATTAAATCTATAATATCTTCCCTTACCATATATCAATATGTGATCCTGCAAGCTCCAGATAGTATTCAAATATATATATATATATATATATATATATATATATATATATATATATATATATATATATATATATATATATATATATATATATATATATATATATATATATATATATATATATATATATATATATATATATATATATATAACTCCTAATAAAAATTTTGTTGCAGGGAGGCAAGAAGACAAAAAAAAAAAAATCAACCTTCTTATCTAGAAAAAGGTCATAGCCTCTTATGAAAGAGGGGGGATCAACATAAACCAACATGAACTTATGAATATATCCCTAGGAGTGAAGATACTATAGATATTAATCACGAAAGGATCGACTTGGTGGAAAAATGTCATAGAAGGAAAATATTTGAATACCCCTTGTTAGCATCTCCTAAAATACCAGATTCCTCTCAGATCTTGATCTTAAATTTGGAAATTATGAAAAAGGCCCTCCCTCTCATAAAATACCACACTTATGGAATCCCTAGGGGTGGACATGATACATATCTACGGTAAAAAAAAAATCTAAGAATACCAATTCTATTCAGCATCCCATACCTCCTGTAGCTCAAAAATTGGTGTGTAGAAAGATGATTTTAAAAGTTAGCACAAATATCATCCTCAGAAAAAATGGATTAGTCTGGAGGGTCTGTAAACCTCCACCTTTTCCATTTGGACTCTCTCATCAATAAATTTCACTTATCAAGCACTTAAAAGTAGTTTCTGCAATCGAAAACACCCAGCATAAAATATTTAAGTGGAATTTAACAAGGAAGGAATATACAATCAAGAATGGCTAAATTTATCTTCAAGAAGAGAAAAACCAACAACCCATTTGGCTTGACTATAAGAAAGTCTAGAAATCATAAATCCTGCCCAATATTAAAATATTTACATGGACTCTCCTTAAGGGGAAATCCTAACAGTTGAAAATCTCAAGAAGTGCAACATACATGGCCCCTCAGTATTTCCTCTGAGCATGAACTCAGAAGAGAAAATTCACCATATATTTATTTCCTACCTCATCTCCCAAATGTTTTGGAATTCAATGCTCAACCCCTCCATGCCCATCCAAACTTTGACTTTAATCTGGAAAACTTATTTTCACAATGGAATTGTAACAGCCCTGGTGAAAATTCCATGTAATAAAAGCTAAAAATAATAACCATGATTGATGGGACACCTATTCCAAGATAAATGTTGGGAAAAACATCATAGAAGGTGTTGATTTGGTTTATTATGGTTAAGGAAATTGGTAAAGGAAAAGGCAAGGGATTTGGAAAGGAAAAATGGCATTTTGGCACATTTATTTATGAAAATAATGGAAATTAGGAGAAAAGAAAGGTGAAAGGTCACAGGTTCCATGTGAGGAGGAAAATGAAGGAAAATAATGGAAAATCAAGAAAATAGAGGCCTCTTCTATAAAAGGTCTTCTGAGGATCAGTTGGCAAGATTTTGCTCTCATTACTCTCTCTCTTGTACTCTTGGACACTTAGAGTATTCTTGGATCACTCTTGGTGAGTGTGGCATACTTGGAGATTTGGAGCAAGAAGAATAAGATCAAGCAGGGAAAGGCAAGATCAGGAAACTATACCAATTTTATTTTCAAGTATCGATTTTCATCTGTATTTTCCTTGCTATATTTGACATGCATGGCATTGCATGTGGTTATTTGCTTTCTTAGAGTGGGTTTTTCTAGGTGTGACAAAGTATTCAACCTAGCCTTGTCATTCCAGATAGCCATGGTGTTGTAGAGTTCCCATGTTTTGGTTTAGTTGGATCACCGGATGGAGTCCAAGATGAGTGGGGTGGATATCCGAATTGATATAGCACATGGCCTAGTAACCTTGAATTAGACTTTGGGTTGTGGTAAATTTGGATAGGGTGTTGCCTCGATAGGCCTAATAATCCTCGACCGGTGAATGGAGGGATATATGGTAAATCCTAGAGGTGGTTTTCTCTCCATTACGGGCCTAGGAATCCCATGTTTTGGATTACCATAAATCCTAGAGAGAATGTCTTAGTTTAGGGCCCAGTGACCCCTGATTCGAACTATGGATTGTGGTAAAGCCTAAGAGACTAGGAGACAGGAAAATTCCTCACGGTTTAGGCGGAGACTAGAATCCGATGATATCCATGCTTGTGTTGGCCTAGTGATCGAGGTAGATGATGGTAAGGCCAGTTATGACATGTTTATTGATGAGGGTGAGGTGGTTTAGCCTCGATATTCCCTAGTTGGTTCCTTCGGTTAAATCCCACATCCATGCTTGGAATATGGTATGGGGGTGATTGGATGAAGTAAATTTGGCTCATCCAATCTATGGTTGGGTGGAACATGGAAGTCCCATCCCCGGTTATTTATTACATTCGACAATGAAGATATCATTTCTCTGGTATTCGGTATGCTAATATTTTAGTATATATATATATATATATATATGGATTCTATTACTGATACATCCATGGTATTTATGTTGTGTTATGCTGGTTATAAGAATGTATTGTGACAATGATGAGGTATGAATCTCTCCATGCTTTTACTTGAAAATGAATATCCAATGTATCTATGGCAAAATTGATTGTAAAATAGCTTATGGTGTAGGGGAGCAATGCTTCTTAGCGATCCTCAGATAAGAAAGAGACCCCTTTGTTTTAATTTTTACTTTATACCTGTAGATGTTATGTTTGTGACATGTTTGACGAAATTCATATCATGGTTGGGTGGGGTCAGATGAGTTTTGGTTGATATGATTTCTTCCATATGTTTTTTTTAATGTTAATTACCCTCTCTTGACGTTATAGGAAGTTTTGGGCAGTGACCTGGGCTAAGGGGATGAAAATTTGGCACAAATCCTGGAGCTACAAGCTGAAAATTTGTTGTTTGGGCCTGAGCTGCTACCTTGCCAAGGATAGCTCGTGGCTCTAGGGTCTAGAGCCACTCCCTTGCCCTTAAAAGCTCGCAGCTCAACCTCAAAGGGGTTAAAAATCAGTCCCCCCCTTAGGGAACAAGGCCCTCGGAGGTTAGGTTACCCTCTGGGGGTGTCAATGATGAAGTGTAAGGTGTCCTTTTTTTGTTTCCATTGGTTCCACTTCCTTAAGGTCATCTAGGAGGTTGAATCTCATATTATTACACTCTTTCCACATGCCTAGCCTAGTTGGTCGGTTACTTGGGTAGATGTGGGAAGAGGGCTTTACAAAGTGGTATTAGAGCGTGGTTGCACTCTCCCTGGGTTGTGTGTGTTTGTTGTGCATACATGTCAACTGCATATATATTCCTTATTCTTATGTTCTCTGTTATTTTTGTGTATGCATGATGGTGATGGTGGTTTCCATTCTCTTTGGATGATGTTTGGTTTTAGTCTCTTTGTGTGGTATATGATACCACATAGTGGTATCAAAGCATGTTTCAACTCTCAGACTGATGGGTGATATGTGGATCATGCATTTATGTTGGTTGCATATGAATTTAGTATGCTTGAGGTCTATATGTGATTTTTGCATCTGTGTTGTGTTGGTCATGGTGGCAGTGGTGTCAACATGGAAGGGTTGATGGTTTTTTTGTCAACACATGTCATCACATGTGTATGGTTGGTTATGTTTTGTTCATTCTTATGTATTTACCATGTATTTTTGCTTACATGTCACTACATGTTGTAAATACATTTCTTTCTTATGCTATGGTTACACATTGTTCATGCTTGCATGTTGTCCATGTA
Source organism: Pinus albicaulis (assembly GCA_034641835.2). Lineage (NCBI taxonomy): Eukaryota > Viridiplantae > Streptophyta > Pinopsida > Pinales > Pinaceae > Pinus > Pinus albicaulis. The sequence continues at coordinate 578,223,132 of CM076584.1, read as the reverse complement.
TGCTTGCTTGTGTGAGGTTATATGTTGAACATGAATTCTCCGTTCATGATTGGTTATATATTTCAAGTGGGTTCATATAGTCAAGTTTGCATTGGTTTGGTTGAGTTTGTTGTGCATAAGGTAATTGTACGCAATTAGGCCATCATGATGATATTTTTATGTTATGATGCTAATGTGTTGGATGAGATAGAGTGGGAGATGCAAATCATCAAAGTGAAGTTGCAACATTGGACCTCGAGGCAAGAGAAGATCGTCATACAATTTTGTGTCTTTGGCATGCAGGTATGTGATTCATGGTTGTTGTAAGCATTACGGTTACTTTTATGTTTGTCATTCTATGGTTATTATGGGTGCATATGTCATAAATTCTAGTTGATAAGCGTAGTCATATGCATTATGGTTATGTGTATGCCTTTCATTCTATTGATGTTATGATTACATACATTATAGATGCTAGCTGATTAGTGCAATTATATGTACATATGTCGGATAGTAATGAATGATAGTAACATATGGTTGTATTCATTGCTATTGTTGTTTTATGATTATATAACTTGAGGATTATGTGATATGTTGTTGATGAGTACATTATAGGCTAAATTGTTGTTGTTACATGTTAGTGACTTGATGATTAAGGTCATTTCATTAAAATATTGATGTTATATGTATTATGCTAATTTGGATTGGCCCATGCAGATGGTTAGGGTTATGAAATTTAGGCATGAGCCGACCTAATTTTGATAGTGTATTCTATTATGTCTAGACTGACTATGCATATGTGATTTCTATATATTAATGACATTTTTTTATGAACTTATGATGTGAACATGTTAGATAGTTACTATTATGGATATCATGACCTTATTAGGGTTGAGTTAATGTGTTGTGAAGTTATATTGTGCTAATCTAGATAGATTGTGTAGACAAGATAGCCTCCCCTGAGATGCATTAAGGTATGAGCTTGTGTATGTCCCCTACTTTGTACTTTATGTCATCTATCTGTTGTTTTCATGTTATATTAGTTGTATGATATGAGTTTGTATATATAATATTGCATGAAGTAATGATCGTGTTTTGATATGGTTGCACTAATGCACTATGTGTTGAGGTAGTTGATGTGTACTTGAGGATGAGAAGGGTGATGTGATAACATATGGTAAAACTCAATAGAAACAAGGTAAGGTAAATAGCATGTTGTACGCTTATTTTTGCACTGACAGTTATGTGTTTATGGCAATATGATGCAGTGATTACATGGAAAGAGAGACTGTTATGAAATCTTGAAGAAGGCTCAGGTTGATCTTCCCTTTGGAGCCATGGGGATTGAGGCATGGTGTCTATTATTAGTCTTGTGTTTTTGGTCCTTTGTGATTTATTGAGCTTGATTTGCGATTTTTTTATGTCTAGTGCATAACTATGCCACTTTATTTTCGGTGTCTTATTGCTATTAGTTTTCCTGGTTTTCTTCTTCTTTATTTCTTCTTGTTGTTGTTGTATTTTATGTTTTGAGTCTTTGGAATTGGTTGGGAAAGAGGAAAGTTGATGGAGATCAACTAGAGCTTTTTGGTACCCAATAAGTAATGTAAGATCCGAATGAGGCTTGGTGCATGAGTAAACACAGTAAAAGGTAAGAATATGACTGTCGGTTGGAGTGGTTGGATCCATTTTGGTGAATGGATGATGGCAGTACAGTTATGAGAAAGGTAATTAGGTAAGGTAAAGTAAACAGATATGAGATATCATATCATGTTGTAATTATGATGATTTCTATATATGTATATATGCATGTATGTATGTATGCATGTCATTGATTGACATGGTCGTCATGGATCTTGATGGTTCTATGTTGATGGTTTATATGTAAGTATGTATGTATGATGTTGTCTGACAGAATCATGATTTTCTTATGCTAATGATTATATATATTTATGTATGTATGTATGCATGTATGTCATTATACGATAGGGATTTCAAGGATCATTCTTGTGGAGGAATGATTGCTTATGCAGGTGAATGACATGAATAGGCTTCAAGCTATAAGGAATCAAGTGGCAGAGTAACTCTGACATATCTACGAGGTCAGTATCATGTGGACATGAATTAATATTATATGTTTGTACTATGCCTATGTTTATGTTATGGACAGGTAACACTGAGGGGTACATCAACGAAGTGAAAGTAGTGTGATCTATGACATGATATGATAAGCATGGATAGTGGAAAGACACTAGAAACAAGGTAGCTAGTGGGGTCAGTGTGTGGTCTATGGATGTACAATACTTTTGTTGTGTATGTGTTGTGAATGTTGTATATTCAGTGATTGTACCTATGGTGATGTGTAATGTTTCATATGTAGTATTATGTACATGTGATGTTTTATTCCTGTTGTATATACAATGTTGCATATGCAGTACTGGGTATAGATGGCGGTATGTACATGATGGATATGTGGTGTTGTGTGAAATATAGTGTTGTGTGCATGTTGGATATGTGATGTTGTGTGCATACGGTTCTATGTACATGTTGAATATGCAGTGCTATGTCCATATGGTGTTTTGTGTGTGATGTGCATATGGTGCTATGTGCATTTGTTGTTGTGTGCATGATTGTAAACATGGTGTTGTGTGCATGTGGTGCCATGTATAGGTTGTACATGTGGTGTTGTGTGCAGGTGGTGTCATGTACATGTCGTGCATGTGGTTATATGTACATATGGTGTCATGTACATGTCGTGCATGTGGTGTGGTGTACATGTGGTATTGTGTACACATTGTGTAGGTGGTGCGATGTACATTTGGCATTGTGTACATGTTGTGCAGGTGGTGCCATTTACATGTGATGTTGTGCATGTATTGTGTGTACGTGTGGTACTGTGTACATGTTGTTCATATGGTACTGGTGTACATGTGTTATTGTGTGCATGTCATACATGTTGTGTTGCAGGCATGTGGTACTATGTATGTGCATGGTATCATGACGAGTGTATTCGTTGTGTTGCACTTTGTGTATGCATATGTATATGTATTGGGTTGTATTGTACACAGGGTGTAGGTGTATGTGTTGTATGCCAGTGTAGGCATATGTATTGTGTCGTATCGTACACTGGGTGTAGATGTATATGTTGTACATTGCTGTAGGCGTAGGTGTATGTGTTATATTGCGTGACAGATGTGTGTGTATGCATTATGTGGTGTTGTATGCCTAGTGTGGAGGTATGTGTTGTGATGTACACTGCATGTATGTATACATGAGTAAAGGGAAGCAAGGATATTGGGTGCTTTCCCAATGTGGCAGCCGACCTGGCGTGTGCATAGAAAGAGTAAAGGAATAAGTACGAACCGATGGAAGATAAGTATAGGTATTTTATTTAAATCTTGTTATGCATGTGATATGTGATTCTGACTTATGATGGTTACATGTGATTTATGATTATGGTTGATGATGATTTCATGTGATTTATTCTTTTGATCTATGATGGTTTCATTTTAAGCTAACCAGATATGATATAATTATACATGATGATTTGATCAAAAAACTGGTTTGACTTGTGTGACAGGAAGTGAACAGAATTTCAAGTGTACCTTATTGATGAGCTACCAATGAGGTATGATGTGCATTTATTTCAATTTGTTTTGAATTTAATGGTAGTTATGTGCTTGGTATAGGAAGCATATAAATTATCGGTTGGGTGGTTGAAACTGACTACAATAATCAGCAACAACAAAAAAAGGAATTGAAAGATGCAACAATGTGCTGGTAAAGCACTTCAGAGCAGGGTCATTGTGGGACACTCATACCAAATAGTGTCCATTGATTTCCATGAGCATGCTATGACTGGTATGATGGTTTTGAGGCAATTAAATTCCTTGGTTTTTATATCTTCTAATGCGAGGAAGCCTTTCCAAGGGATGGACTACCTGAGATGGGGATGTTAGTGGAACTTTGAAGGGGAGTGACTGCACAAAAGGGGGTGACTAAATTTCCTAAGGGACTGTGTGGTAGAGAATGGAAGTTCGGGGATGGATTTTTTTTGGTCATTAGCATTGCCATATGGAATCAAATGCACATTGGAAGTGTGCCCTAGAACAATAAGCCGATAAATTTTCACTGGGAGGACAAGTGGCGCAGGATTGTAGCACTGGACATTGGATGCAACTTTGACTTTGACAGTGGATTTGGGACTTCCTAGAAAGGAGGTGAATCCTAGTATTACTCTTAGGGTGGATGTGTGAGCCTTTGGATTCCCTTGTTGTTGATACAGGCATCGTATCCTTTTATTTGTTGGTTGAGAAAATGTGCATATGTGTATATTATTGTGAATACCGTAATGAGTTGTGTTATAAAGCTCCAGTACACGATATGATTCTCATGATGGTTTTTCTTTTGAGCAAGTTATTCATTGTAAATACTACAATGAGCTAAGTTATAAATCTCCATGGGCCGTATGTTTGATTTTCAGTGGTTTTGTTGAGGTATATGTGTGTTTGAACACCGAGGATGATGTCCCCCAAGGGGGAGGGTTCTATAACAAGCCTGGTGAAAATTCAATGTAATAAAAGATAAAAATAATAATCATGGTTGACGGGACACTTATTCCAAGCTGAATGTTGGGAAAAACACCCTAGCGGATGTTTATTTGGTTTATTATGGCTAAGGAAATTTTTAAATGCAAAGGAAAAGTCTTTGGAAAGGAAAAATGACATTTTGGCACATTTATTTATGAAAATAATGGAAATTAGGTGAAAAGGAATGTGAAGGGTCAGAGGTTGCATGTGAGGAGGAAAATGAAGAAAATAGATGTCTCTTCTATAAAAATTATTCCGAGGATCAGTTGGCAAGATTTTGCTCTCATTATTCTCTCTCATACTCTTGGACACTTAGAGTATTCTTGGAGCACTCTTGGTGAGTGTGGAATACTTGGAGATTTGGAGTAGGAAGGCAAAGATCAAGCAGGGAAAGGGAGGACTATGCAACTAAAACGTGATTCTTTGTAGGTATCGATTTGCATGTGTATTTTCATTGCTAGATTTGACATGCATGACTTTGCATTTGTTTCTTTGTTTTCTTTGCATGGGTTTTTCCAAGTGTAAAAGTGTATTCATCCTAGCCTTGCCATTTTGGATAACCATGGTGTTGTGGAGTTTTCATGTTTTGGTTTAGCTAGATCACTGGATTGATTCAAAGCTGAGTGGGGTGTATCTCCAAATTGATATAACACATGTCCTAGTAACCCGTAAACTAGATTGTGGGTTGTGGTAAAGACATATAGTGTGTTTCCTCGATAGGCCTAGGAATCCTCGATCGGTGAATGGTGGGATATACAGTAAATCCTAGAGGTGTTTTGATCTCTATTATAGGACTAGGAATCATGGGTTTGGTATTGTAGAAAATATTAGAGAGTATGTCTTGGTTTAGGGCCTAGTAACCCCTTATTCAGACTGTGGATTACATTAAAGCCTAAGAGACTAGGAGATAGGAAAATTCCTCACGATTTAGGTGAAGAGAATCCAGTGATATACATGCTTTTGTTGTCCAAGTGATCAAGGTAGATCGCGGTAAAGATGTTTATGACATGTTTATTGATGAGGGTGAGGTGGTTTAGCCTCGGTATGCCCTGGTTGGTTCCTTTGGTTAAGTCCCACGTTCATGCTTGGAATATGCCACAGGGATGATTGGATGAATTAGATTTGGCTCAACGAATCTATGGTCCGGTGGAACATGGAAGTCTCATCTCTGGTTGGTTCTTACATTCGGTAATGAAGATATCATTTCTCTGGTATTCTGTATGCAAATATGTTAGTATATATTTATGGATTATATTGCTAATATATCCAAGGTATTTTTGTTGGTGTTATGCTGGTTATAAGCATGTATTGTGAGAGTGATGAGGTATGGATCTATCCATGTTTTTACTTGTAAATGAATATCCAATGTATCTATGGTAAAATTGATTGTATAATAGCTTATGGTGTATATTTATTTTAATGTTAATTACCCTCTCCTAAAGTTACAAGAAGTTCTGGGTAGTGACCTGGGCTAAGGGGCTGAAAATGTGACACAAATCCCAGAGCTACATGCAAAAAATTTGTTTTTTGGGCCTGAGATGCTACCTTGCCAAGGCTAGCCCACGGCTATAGGGTCTAGAGCTGCTCCCTTTCCCTTACAAGCCCGTGGCTCGGCCTCAAAGGGGCCAAAATCAGTCCCCCCTTGGGGAACATGGCACTGGAAGGTTGAGTTACCCCTTAGGGATGTCAATGATGCAGTGTAAGGGGTGTTTTTGGTGTTTCCGTCGATTCCACTTCCTTAAGGTCATATAGGAGGTTGAATCTCATATTAGTATCCTCTCATCACATGCTTACCCTGGTTGGTCGGTTACTTGGGTAGATGTGGGAAGAGAGTGTTACATGAATACAATTTAACATTTCTCTCTCAAAAAGAAAAATATGATCAAACACTTCTGGCTTAACCTCCTAACATTCTTTTTTTGGAAAATCTGGCTAGCAAGAAATAAGAGCATCTTGGATTACAAAAATTTGGAGAGAAGAAAGATATTGGAAAAATCATGGAGCCTCACAACTGAAGAAATCCATTTTAAAGGAACCAATAAATTGGACCCTCCAATATTACAAGAGGCAAATATTTAGTTGTTTCAATTTTCTCTAGCAAAAACTCATCAAATTGCATAAAATCCTCCGAGAAATCCTCCTCTTCTTCAAAATTGGAAAATGAGATTAAAGGAATGTTACTTCATGGCTTGTGTTGGGTCTCCAAAGTGTATTTAAAATGACATATGTTTTCACTTCATTCACATCTCATTTCACCTTTATCACCTTCATTCCATCACTTTGTCACTATATAACCCTAAATCTCTATCATCATATGGGCTCATAATTGTATTTTCCTAAAGTTATATTTTTCAAGTGTTTATACTGAATTAATGATTAAAATTAGGAAAATTACATCTACTTGCTAATAGCTAAAAGTGGCTTGATTTTGATGACATGTGTAGGTCATTTAGAAGCTTCCAATACACCCTTATATGGTCTCGAAGGATCAATTTCGAATTCTCTTCAAGACTGGAAGAAGATTTTGGATAGGAATCAACCATATCTCATGGAGAAAAATCATGGATAAAGGGATATGTGTCTAATTGGTTGAGGTTTTTAGGGATCTAAGGAGAGAATAATGGATCATCATTAATGAGGTAGCTTCTTATGTTTTTGTATAAATAGGAGAGCCTTCTCCTCTCAAAGGCATGTGTAAATTTTGGAGGTATGCTCATGTTTTGAATAAAAAATTGGATTTGGCACCATACTCATGAGTGTTCTTTCACTTTGATTTGGTTTTTCTTGCATATGGAACTTCTTCACTTGCCATCCTCATGAATCATTGGATTAAACACCTAAATGAGTGTGAGATTGTATCATAATTTCATTCATTTCTTTATGTCTAGTTTATTTTTCATTTCATCTAAAAGAGGTGACCTTGGTAAAATCATCATAACTCTCTCTGAGCATCAGATAGGAATTATGTAAAAGTGGCCAAAAATGCACGAACTGTAGTTTCCTTTGTATCAATTTCAGAGCCGAAGGAGGAAACAGTGAAACATAGCATGCCATACAAGTTTGCTCTACTGAACCAGTCCATAATTAGGTCATTGTGGGAGATTGGGCATAACTTTGTCTTGAAGAATCGAAATCAGGGTAGACTTGTGGCATTCGAAAGAAGATTCAGAGGACTAATACAGGAACAAATTCCAGACATTTAAGATTCGAAATTATAGAGATACATCAATTTCGATATCAAGCTCCTCAAAATTAAGAAAAAGGTGTCTATTTTTTTTTTCAAATTGCATAAGTCTTGTTTGAAAAATCTATTTGAAGTGATTCCAAGGGAATATTGAAACATAGATATCAGTATTGGGTTCTAAAATTCCACCTAAAAAGAATTCAACACCCATTAATTCTTCATAAGTATCTACTATGACTCATGAAGAGGAAGAACTGCAACATGACATATCAAAAATACAAGAGCAAGTGCACCAAATATCACTCTCACAAAGAGAAACAAAAAAATGAAATGGAAGTTTTGAAGAAAGGTGTGGAAGCTAAGATGGATGGTTTGAAGACAGGCGTGGAAGTTAAGATGGATGGTTTGAAGAATGGAATGTAAGCTAAGATGGATGGAATGGAAGCTAACATGGATGGCATGGAAGCTAAGATTGATGAAAAAATCAAAGACAACATGGAAGACATGAAGGATGATCTAAAAGCAGACATGGAAGGTTTAAAGGAAGGTTTGACAAGGTTGATACAAGAAATGATTCCTAATGGCGGAAAGATAGTAGAGGAAACTCACAATGAGAACAAAATAAATGTTAATCGTGATTTCATAAACTCTAATGTTGGATTGAAGACCCACCATATTCCAAAGATCGATATGAGGAATTTTGATGGCAAGGATCTCGTAACATGGATACTACAGATGGAGCAATATTTTGATCTCAATAATGTGAAAAACACACAAAAGGTACGCATTGCAACTTTATATTTAGAACAAACTACATTTGTATGGTATCGATGGATTTTCTCTCATAAAAAAATTGTAACTTGGTAAAATTTTATGGAGGAAATGATAACACATTATGAGGATACAAAGAGCAACACCTTCTTTAGCCAATTAATAAATCTCAAACAAAAGGGGTTAGTGGTGGAGCACATTGAGGACTTCCAAAAATTGAATATAAGGGTAGTTGATATTCCAGAAAAACACAGGATTGATGCCTTCATAGAGAATTTAAAGGATAACATCCAACATGAGGTTCGAGTTTGGGAACCTGATTCATTGGAGAAGTCATTTAGGTTGGCAAGAAAAATTGAATGTAAAATTATGGTGACAAGGAAGCCTACCACTCACATCTATAAAGATGGAAGTGTTTCTACTCTTAGACTTCCACAACCTACAAGGTTGGCAACACAACAATTGGAAGAAAAAAGAGAAAAAGGCCTTTGCTACAGTTGTGATAGAAAATACACTAAAGGTCATAACTGTGCTGAGAAGAAATTATTTTACATAGATTGTGAAAAGGAGGAAGAAAATGAAAAAGGAACTTCAAAATAATAGGATATACAACATGAAATAACCCTATATAAAGAAGAAATGAGTCTGACCATATCGTGTAATGCATTAGTAGGAATTACTACTCCTCAAACTCTCAAGATAGAAGGACATATCAAGAAGAAAAAAGTAATAGTGTTGATTGATTCTGGTAGTACCTGTTTAGTCAATTTAGTGTCCTAAATTGCTAACATAAATTATCGACCAGGGCTAGTAAACTGATGAAGTGTGATGCACTATATGTGCCTAAGTATCCATTTTTATTACTTCGTTGTTTTTAGTGTTTTATTAATGTTTTGGGGTTTTATGTTTGATGCTTAGTATGCTACTTTATGCTAAAAATATGAAGTTAGATCTATGTCAAAAGGGACAAAAAGAAATGTTAATAAATGAATTAAAACAGAGTTTATATGCAAATTATGTTCCTAACTAGAAAATGATGAAAACAAAGAGTCCTAATCCATGGATATTATAGCTTTTAAATGAACATTCATGAAATGAAAAGTCACTCAAAACACTACAACTTAATATGATTCATTTAGTTAGATATTTGTTGGAAGAGCTTGTGAAAAATATTATTTCTAATGCAATGAGGATCTCCTAAAACATAAAAGGAAATGCTGAAACAAACAGTAACTTAAAACATTATAGTGAAATCTCATTCATTTGATAGAAGTTTATTGGAAGAGCTTGAGAAAAATATTACTATAATGTAGTAAGGATCTCCTATGAAATGCTGAAACAACTTATAACATTACAACTAAATCTCATTCATGAGTTAGAGATTTATTGGAAGAGCTTTTGAAAGAGATTAATCATAATGTGATAAGGAAAAACAATCAATAACTCACAATATTACAACTAAGTCTCATTCGTGAATTAGAGGTTTATTGGAAGAGATTTTGAAAGAGAATAACTGTAGTATAATGAGGATCTTCCTTTTAACTAAGTAACAGAAAATGAAATGCTAATAACTCAAAATATTACAATTGAATCCCATTCATTTAATAGAGATGTATTTGAAGAGATTGAGAAAGAGACTAACTGCAATATCATGAGGATCCTTTATCCAAGAAAATGACATGAAACATAATGCTAAAAGCTATGATTTCATAAAGCAGTCTAAGTAAGGAAATATGACAAAACAGAATTGAAAATGACTTATCTAGAAAACATGTAAAACCTCCTCGAATAGCAGGGGCCCTCTGCTACCAATTTGGTGAAATTCTTCAGCTTCTTAAAGTTGTAATCAAAATATCATCAATGAACCAAACTTCTTTATTGAGAAACTCACAAATCTACATCCCATTCCATCTTAAGCTTTGTTACAAAACACTCTCTAATCCTTTCTCTTCTTCTCCTATTTTTCACTACTCTTGATAGGAAAAAGCTTCTCCTATTTATACAAAAATATGAGAAGTTATCTCATTAATGAGAGTCCATGAATCTCTCTCTCTATCTCTAGAGTTACAATCAAAATAGGAAATGATAAGACACATGTCTTTTTAGAGTTTCAAATAAGAAATGAGACACATATCTTCTTAGAGTTTCAATACAAAAAGGAAATCAGACACATGTCCTCATGATCCCATGATCTTCTCCACTCAAATTGGAATTTGGTTTTGGGAGGCCACATAAAGGTCTTTTAGAAGCTTCCTTTTGACCTACACATGTCACAAAACTCATAACACATATATAGATATATGAAACTATGTTAATTTTCTAGTTTCTAATCATAAATTCACTTTAAACATATAAAATAAATAAATTTGGAAGGCAAGGATCCTAACCCATATATTTATGAAAATGGTTACTTGATGTAGGGTTTTAGGTCAGATAGTTATGAAATGAGAGCTAAATGGTAATGACATAATATGTATGAATATGGAAAACACTTTTGAGACTCAACAGTACCCATAATTTTATTCATTGTAAGGTAGTCAAGGAATTGAATTTCTTCCTATACCCAGCACCAGAATGTCAAGTGATGGTTTCAAATGGAGGAACTATAAATTTCTCTAGAAAATGCCATAATATCAAGCTAGCCATGGCGGAATATGTATTGAATAGTCCAATTCTTTCCATTCCAATGGGAGGTGCTGATGTTGTACTAGGAGTACAATGGTTACAATCTTTGGGGACGATAGCTTTTAATTTTCAAGAACTTTTCTCAAAAAAAAAATCAGAAGGAAAGGAAGTCGAATTACAAGGTATCACAAGGAATTCAGGAAAGATAATAAGCTCTAATGTTAGGAAAAAGCTTCTGAAGAAATAACAACGAGGCATAATTGCATAATTATGCTCACTATAAGTTCCAACATCAAAATCATCTATTTATCCAAAGCTCCAAAAAGTCTTGGATAATCATTCCAAGGTGTTTGAAAATCCCAAAGGACTCCCACCTATTTGTGATCATGATCATGCTATTCATTTGATCCCAGGAAGTGTTCCTCCAAATATTAGGCCTTATAGATATCATTATGTCCAAAAGACTGAAATTGAACGTATGATTGCAAAAATGTTAGAGGCTGGTATAATTCAACCTAATCAAAGTTTTTTCTCTACTCCAGTAGTATTGGTGCACAAGCAGGATCGATCATGGCGCATGTGCCCGGATTATAGGGAGCTCAATAAGCTCACCATTAAAGATAAATTTCCCATTCGTGTGATTGATGAATTATTGGATGAATTACATGGAGCAATTTATTTTACCAAGTTGGATCTTCATTTAGGATATCATCAAATTAGAATGAAGACTAGAGATATTCTGAAAAATAGCATTTCGAACTCATGAGGGTCATTATGAATTTTTGGTCATGCCTTTTGGCCTTAGCAATGCACCTTCTATATTTCAAGGGTTGATGAATTCCATCTTCAAACCCTTCCTTAGAAAATTTGTGTTAGTATTTTTTGATGATATACTAATATACAACAGGTCTTTGAAGGATCATGTTCAACATGTTGACAGGGTGTTCAAACTATTGGAGGAGAAACAATTATATGCAAAAACCTCCAAATGTTTCTTTGGATTACAAGAGGTGTAATATCTAGGTCATATTTTATCTCACGAGGGTGTTAAGGTAGACCCTAAAAAAATTAAATCCATTAAGGAATGGAAATTCCTTGCAACCATAAAGAAATTACAAGGATTTCTCAGGTTAACAGGGTATTATCGCAAGTTTATTAAGAATTATGGGAGAATAACAGCATCTCTAACAACATTATTGAAGAAAGATGAATTTTCATGGACTCCTGAAGAAACTAAGGCCTTTGAACATCTTAAAGAGGCAATGTGCCTATCACCGGTCTTACTTATGCCAAAATTCACAAAAACCTTTATTCTGGAATTTGATGCCTCAGGAAATGTTATTGGTGATGTTTAATGCAAGAAGGAAGACCCATTTCTTTTTAAAGTCATCCAATCTAAGGAAAGTATCTACATTAAGCTATTTATGAGAATGAAATGTTGGCAATACTACATGCACTAAGGAAATGGAAACCTTACCAAATGGGAAGACACTTCAAGGTAAAAACTGGTCATGATAGTCTTAAACACTTTTTGGAACAAATACTATCTTTAGAAGAGCAACAAAAATGAGTCACAAAGATGTTGGGTTATGACTTTGAAATCATCTACAAAAAGGGAAACCTAAATGTTGTTGCAGATGCACTCTCAAGAAAGGATGAAGAGGTGGACACATTGCTTTGTGCCATTTCCATATCCAACCAGATTGGATAACCGAAGAAAAGGATGAATGGAATAAGGACAAAGAAGTGTGGACACTCATTCAAAAGTTTCAGAAATATCCTAGTACATCTAATACATTTAGTTGGAAAAATGATTCCTTATGGTACACAAATCCCTTATATATTTGTAAGAACTCCCAACTAAAACAAAATATTATTTTGGAATTTCACACTTCTCCTTTACGAGGACACTCAAGATTTTTAAAAACTTACCATAGGGTGAAGAAATATTTTTTTTGGGATGGCCTTAAATCTAATATTCAAAATTTTGTGGCAGAATGTTAGGTTTGATATAAAAATAAAGTTGAGAAAATTAAGACCCCGGGTCTTCTACAACCTTTATCCATTCCAAGTCAACATTGGGAGGATATTTCAATGGATTTTATCACAGGTTTACCTAAGTCCGAAGGAAAGAGTGTCATCATGGTGGTAGTTGATAGAATTACCAAGTATGCACACTTTTGTGCATTATCTCATCCATTTAAAGCAAGTACAGTTGCTACTGCATTTATGGAAACAATTCAAAATCTACTGGAAACCCAAAGATTATTGTAAGCGACAGATATCCAATTTTTACTGGAAATTTTTTGACGGAATTATTTTCTTGTTTGGGTACTCAAGTATCTCATAACTCATCTTATCATCCTCAATATGATGGTCAAACTAAGATAGTGAACAAATGTTTGGAAGGATATATTCGTTGTTTTGTATCTGATAAACAAACATAATGGGTCAAGTGGTTACCTCTGGCTGAATGGTGGTATAACACTTCCTTCCATACCGGAGCAAAAATGACCCCATTTATGGCACATTATGGATATCATCCACCGTCCATCACATCATATTTAAGAGAAAATTATAAGGTTCGAGCAGTGGAAGATCACATCAAGTGTCAGCAACAAGTTCTCCAACTCTTAAAGGATAACCTAAATTTGGCACAAAATCGAATGAAACAACAGGCAGATCAACATCGCAGCGAGTGAAGTTTTGATGTAGGAGACTAGGTATTTTTACGGCTACAGCCATACAAACAAATGTCCCTCAAGAAATCTAAGAAGGATAATAAATTATCGCTAAAATACTATGGTCCTTAAAAGGTGTTGCAAAATATTGGTACTATGGCATACAAATTGGAGCTTCCTGCTTCTTCGCAAGTGCATCCATTTTTCCATGTTTCATGCTTAAAGAAGGTTATAGGTGACAAACTTCCAGTTCAAACAATATTTCCAGAACTTGATGAGGAAGGAAAACTTATATTGGAACCTGAATTAGTCACAGAAACAAGAACTCGACAGCTACAAAGTCACTCAATTTCAGAGTATCTCATCAAGTGGAAGAAGTTACCCACTGAAGATTCTACATGGGAGGATGAGAATTTTATAGAGAAGCATCTAGAGCTACTCAAGCATTGAGAAAACACTTTTTTGAAGGAGAGGAGCATGTTAGGTCCCTATATTACTAGTGTAGTCCTTATTGTTGTTAGTGTAGCCCCCTTATTGTTATTGTTGTACCCATGTAACCCCAATATTGTTATTATTGTGCCCTTACATTATTATTGTTAGATTGGCTAGGATTATATTGTGACCCCATGGACTCCTATATATATGAGGTTTTGTAATTTGTATCATCCAATAATTGTTCATTTATGTAATGTAGAGGAGGTTTCCCCCTCGAAGTGGCTTATTTATAAGGCGTTGATCTCTCTTTTCTTCTATTTTTGGAGCTGGACTCATAACCTAAGCTCATTCCAAAGCAAAGACGTTACAATCAAATCAAAGGAATTAATGCAATATTTGCATGAGGACATGCAATCACTCTAGTTGGGGGGTATGTTGGGTCTCTAAAATGTCTTTAAAATGACATATATTTTCACTTCATTCACACCTCAGATCACCTTTATCACCTTCATCCCATCACTTTGTCACTATATAACCCTACATCTCTATCATCATATGGGCTCATAATTGTATTTTAATAAAGTTATATTTTTCAAGTTTTTATAGTGAATTGACGATTAAAATTTAAAAAAATGACATACACTTGCTAATATCTAAAAGTGGATTGAGTTTGACGACATGCGTAGGTCATTTGGAAGCTTCCAAGACACTCTTATGTGGCCTCCAAGGATCAATTTCGAATTCTCTTCAATATTGGAAGAATATTTGGGATAGGAATCAACCATATCTCATGGAGAAAAATCATGGATAAAGGGATATGTGTCTAATTGGTTGAGATTTTTAGGGATCTAGGGAGAGAATAGTGGATCCTCATTAATGAGGTAGATTCTTATGTTTTTGTATAAATAGGAGAGCCTTCTCCTCTCAAAGGCATGTGTAAAGTTTGGAGTTATGCTCATGTTTTGAATAAAGAATTGGATTTGGCACAATACTCATGAGTGTTATTTCACTTTGATTTGGTTTTGCTTGCATATGGAGATTCTTCACTTGCCATCCTCATGCATAATTGGATTGGCCACCTAAATGAGTGTGAGATGGTATCATAACTTAATTAATTTCTTTATGTTTAGTTTAGTTTAGTTTTCATTTCACTCTTTGTTATTATTTCCTTTATGTTCATTTACATGCTTTCATAAGTTAATTTTTCATATGCTTATTTTGTTTTTTTGCTCATGCAGGTTTAGATGGATTGGTTTTATTTCATTGCAGTTAATATTGTTTAGATTTCCAATTCTATGCAAGTGTGTCGTAGTTTAGATTTTTATTTATGCATGTGTGATAGTTTAGATTTCCACTTATACATATGTGGTAGATTAGATTTCAATGTTTTCCTAGTTTAAAGTTTTATGCTTTCCTAGATTAGATTTGATTTCATGTTATTAACACAATTTTACTTTCTTGTCCTTAGATTAAGTTTGGTTTCAATCATGCAAGTATGTGTATAGATCAACTTTTCATTTCATTTTCAAGAGATTGTGTGCACGTTCAAATTAGACAAATTTTGTGAATAGGATTTGAATTTCCATTCATAGATTAAGTTTTTCGTTTACGTAGATTGATTTCAGTTTCCTTATGTTTTTGGTTTGTCATCATTTGATTTTGTAATTAGATTAATCTAAATTGGAGGTTAATTTCTAGCATATATAGTGCACGCATGCTTTGCAAGTTTTATGAAACCCCCAGGTTGACAATTAAATGATAGGTAATTAAATTGCCTCAAAATCTTGGTTAAAAAAGTGAAGAAAGGTTTGTCTCTTCGTTGATGGTGCTTCAAAAAAAATCATGCAAGAGCAGGAGAAGGGGGGATTATCATAGCTCAAAGAGGAGAAGAATGACCATCATATGAATGGGGCATTGGATAATAATTGAATAACAATGCATAATCCTACTACCTCCTCTTCGGTGTCGCTATCCTCCATGACCACCATATTCGTAACCCTATTATTTTGGGGGAATCTTCTTTTCTCATTCATCAACTTGTCAAAGGATCTAGCCTAAAAAATTTTGAGCTCTTCGAAATATTAGCTCAAATACAAAATCATCTTGCGCACTTGGGGGGCATACCTTCTACCATATCTTAAGAGGAAATAATATTTTTACAAACAATCAGGAAAATTTAACATGTTAGTGATACCAAGGTGAGGCAAGAATAAACTCTAAAATTTGAACCATCCATATCCCATGACCATGTCCATTGACACCAATTCATTTTTGTATATTGTTCCACCCCTCTCAGAGCCCAAGTTAGCATCAATCTCTAGATCCAAAAATCTCAGAAGTTGTGACACCAAAAGGAATCTCAGGGGTAAAATCCCCCCACTCAATAGATTCAATTAGTTGATAAGGAGGATTCGATTAAGGAATTTTCTCTTTTTTATCATTTCCTTTGATCTTGCTAAGAGAAACCTATCTCTCAAGCCACTCGTTCTATCTAATTTCTTGAACCAACATCTTATTAAACAATCCTCAATGCCTACACTCCTCATCTTTCCCCATGCTCAGATGATCTAAATGGGGTATGTTAGTAATGTTGTGCTAATTCCTCTTTCAAATTCTGAAACCAATGTTTTACATGTGCTTAAGGGTTCAAGTTATCTTGCAAGTTATTGAGTCTCATGAGTGTTTTTCATGTTAATTTTATGAAAAATTTAACATAAAATAAAGATTGAACAACAGAAAATAAAATTTCTACTGTACATCACCATACAACACATCAACACAGGGACTTGATGAAGGAGTTAACTCCTCCTGTGCTACATCTCCTTGGTCCAATTTCCATGGCTTGGGCCTCTATATTATGCTAAAATTTGCAAAATGATTTGTTTACAATGCTTTTATGCTCCTAAAACCTACACGAATGAGTTCAGAATGACCAAAAATAGTGCCTTAGCCTCTTTATGCTCCTGATTTGGTCGAAAACTAACTGATTTACGACCTTTTCAGTTTGTTCCACAATTTCCTCCCTAAATTTAGCTAACTGCCACTAATTCGATCTATTTGGCTCCAAAATAGCGATTATGAAGAAATCATTAAACCACCAAGTTATTCTGGATTAACTAAATTAATCTGCATCAATGCTAATTAATATGGATTAACGCCTAAACCCGCTCTTTGTGGTAATCCATATTAGTGCTTCGTTAATGGTGTTTAGCGGTTAATTATGGAAGATTAAATTTTAAATCTTTGCACTTAGATTAAGCCCCTTCACTCTTCCATTGTGGTCTCCGATACTTGGTGTTGTGCTCAACTTAGTGTTCCTAAATTGAGGTCATAAATTATCAACCAGGGTCAGTAAACTGCTAAAGTGTGGTGCACTATATGTGTCTAGGTATCTGTTTCTCACTATGTTGTGTTTAGTGTTTTTATGATGTTTTTGGTTTTATGGTTTATGTCAAGAAGGAGAAGAACTAAGTGTTGGTAAAGAGAAGTGAATGGTTACACTAAAACAAAGCAAAACCTATTCTAAATTGTGTATGACACTAAATAACAGAAAATGAAAAGTTTGATAATGACTCATAGCAAGGAACTAAATCACAACATGAACTCAATAACTCATAACATGTACCCATCCAATTCCTTCATTAGAAATATGTTGGAATAGCTTGAGAAAAGGACAAGTTTAGTGTAAATGAGGTTCTACTAAATAAACAATTATCTTACAATATTACAAAGAATCTCATCCATGGCTAGAAGTTTATTGGAACACAATTGGAAAAAGACTATTTGTAACACAATAAGATTTCTACTCTGAATTAACTTGTCATGCTAAGATCAATTCATTCTGCAGCTCAACTTGTCACCACTAAACCTTATTCAAAAGTTAGAGATTTTCTAAAATATTTTTTTGGAAAGAAAGGTTTAATTGTGAAATTGCAAGGGATTGCAAAACAATCAAGGCCTTAAACTGATATCACTAACTTATTCCTGTTCATATTGTTAGAGTCGGTCTTTACATCCCTCTGTCAGAGATCATTCCTCTTATTGCATTTCATTGTTTAGGTGTCTCACTCCGCTCATTCATCTGCATTCAGTTAGGGGCATGCCATTATCTGACGGAAGGGATTTGTTCTCTTATTTTCCCTCATGTTTGTACCTGCTGGGTTGGTCAAAATTTCTCAAAATTCATCAAAGTTCAGTTCATGTCATTTACAGTCATAGATGTTGTTTTGGTCAAAAAGAGTCATTTTAGTTTCTAGGTCTAGGGTTTGGTCTTCATAAATATTAAACAATGCCCGCAGGCCATGAGGATGTTTTCAATTAATTGTCATTTCAAAATTTTCATCATCAAATATGCTCGAGGATGTTTCTTCTTCAAAAATATGTTTTGAAGAAGAAATTGTCAAAATTGTTTTTGTAATAAATATGTATCTTTCCGCCATGAAGTACTTCAAAAGCAAACTCTGGTCATCCTTTGCCAAAATTCAATGCCACCATCCCTGCAAAAATCAACCAATTTCATCATTCAAGCTCATAAAGTCAGTGAGGAAACAAAAAGACAGAAGTTGTATTAAATGCAAAAAGTGCCAAAGTCAAAAACATTACAAAATGGGTTATTGAGAAGCAAAAATTAAAACCATATCTATATGAGATATTTCTCAAAGTCATTCATTCATTTGCATCAAGAGTTATTGAGAAAATCTAAGAGAGAAGTCGAGTTGGAGTTCAAAGAAAAAATTGTGATTTTAGAAGAGGCCGACTATGTGTTTAAACAGCGCGCGGCGCATCCACAGAGCGTGGCGCATAGAGCCAAAACACACCGTGCATTTTTCTAAGGGCACAGTGCACCCACACGACGCAGCGCATTGGGTTTGTGCACGACGCACAGAGCCCCAAAGGCCGAAACTCATCTTCGCTCCATCAAAACTCAATTCGATTCAGTTTATTTGTCTCCAAGTAAGTGTGCGCCCTTACCCTTTGATGTTAACTCATGTTGGGTGTTGTTTGGAAGGAGGAATTCAAGAGGTTAAATGGTGAAAATATAACCCTATATCCACATCAAAATTTGCTCCTAGGGTTTGCAAAGAGGTGTTTGGTGCTTAAACTACCATCCCATTTTCATTTGTGCTCTCATTACTGTTATCACTGTTATCATACCATTATCATATTGTTGTCATGATCCCTTCTCCTATTCCCACTGTCCAATATCCCTTATATCCTCTTGTTCACATATTTTAATCCTCAAACCCTATCACTTGTCACCACTTGCCTCCATTGATAAAATCCTAATTTCCACAACATTCAAGGACTGCCTCTATATCCTTGATTTCACTTATATTTTGTCATTTCACTTACTCCTATTCCTAAAAACTACCCCCATCACTATCACTTATTCCCATATCACTTGTAAATTTTCCAAGTCCCTAAGTCCCCAAACAGTGACTGTCCTTCCATTCCAAGTTCACTTGACAGTCTATTGTATTCATTGTGACATTTCTCCACAGCACCTTATTATATATGTGGCACATTTGGCATTAAAACATACACCAAACTAATGTTTTCACCATACATATATCAGCACCTACTTGTCAAACACCTTGTTTTCAGCATCATGTCAGAGACATATTCATCATATGAGCAGGGATATGAGTAGGACAGTGATTCAACCGCAGAGCTAAATGTACCGAGGAGGTCTCATAAGAGTGGCAGGCACGTTAGGGAGGAGCCCACTTCTTTGGCTCAATTGCAGGCCTGCCCGCTTGCAATGACATGCTTTCAGCAACATTCATGTTTCCGGTATTGTGAGCTGATATCTCAGATTCAACACCATTAGAGTTGGTTCGCTTATTTGTCCTACATTTGCGTGATGGTCATGTAAACCTTGCTGGAGTGAACTTCACCTTGACACCAGAGACCATCTCCGAGGCAACCAGGATACCAAACATAGGTGAGGAGTGGAATAAGAGACAGCAGCTAGATAGAGCATATTATGAACCTTACATCAAGCCTGGATATTTGAGGCAGTTGAGCAGAGTATTTCCATTTCGGTTTCTGAAGGAGTCCTATGCGCCATTAATGAAGCTCATCATTAGATACTTCAGTTGTGAGGGTAGATTCTCACGCCTTTATGCATACCATATCAGACTTTTGATGCATTTCACGAGAGTGCGACTGATGAATATTCCATACTTCATGTGCCGAAACATAGAGCGGATGACTACCCTTGTGCAGAAGAAGACTCCGAAGCAGCAACATAACATCATTTATCATTATGCGCTCATTAAAATCATTGTAGTACATCAGCTTGGATTGCAGGGCATCGCATGGGATGAGTTCATTTCTCGTGACTTCTTTACAGCCCTTCAGTCTCCTCCAGAGATTGTTCACGATGCAGGTGAGCCTTCGCATTAGTTTGAGGTTCCTGAGACAGAGCCTATTAGTGTTCCAGTGTGTGTTACTTATCAGAGAGGTACCAGAGCCTTATTTGCAGCAGCACGACGAGAACTATCTCCGCCCAGGGTGGAAGGGGTCTCGTTACCTTCGACAGCAGCGCGAGTACTGTCTCCACATGTCATGGAAGGGGTCTCGCCTTCTACATCAGCACAGGTACAGGACTGAGGCAAGAGGCCTATGCACGATGAGGGCCCTTCAGGAGGCCAACACACTGATTTTATACTCATCGATGTTGATTCGAGCTATTCAAGCTCAAAAATGAAGGAGATCATCCAGGAACAGAGAGATGAGATCGACATGCTGACCGAGAAATTGCAAAGAGCTCGGTGGGTTATAGATTACTTGGAGCAGTGAAATAAACAATTGGAGGATCAACACACACTCATGGAGCTGCAGAGAATCCGTGAAGACCGTGAATTGGCCCGAAAGAGACCAGGTGACATGACACCATTTGAGCGAGAGACTTGCCTTACGAGAGTCAAAATTCATCTGTAGAAGTTGTTGGCGAAGGCCAATAGGGACAAATACATGCTCAGACACATGAAGAATCACTATTGGGCCCGCACACACGTTTGCAGAGCAAAAATGAAGATCCTTAAGGCAAGGTTGAGAAAAGCACTGAAACGTCGGAAAAGGCCGGATCCACTCCGAATCTTGGTTGAAGCTTCCTTGGATGAGCATTAGACATGATGGGAGACCTTCACTCCAAATTTCAGCAAATTTGGAGAAAATTTTGTCATTTTTGAAAATTTTGGTTGCAAAACAGGTTTTTCCGCCCGACGCGTCGCGCCACCCGACGCGCGCTTATGATTGGGACATATTTTGGAGGAAAACTTGATATTTTTGGTTTTTTTATGATAAAATATGCATGCTCAGGAATGTCTGAGAGATTTCATGAAGTTCTGGGTGGTCTTAAAGGTCAAAAACACTCCAAAAATGGCCTTTCTGCCACTTTTTGCACCAGCAGGAACCAATATTGGGAGATTGCAGTTTTGGAGGGGCAAATGACATCCAAATTGAAAAATTCCACTTGGGTTGGATAGCAGACATCCAGGGCTTTCCAACGAGATATCATGAGCGCAATTTGGACTTCAGGAAGTGCCCCAAAAACAGGCTCAAAGTGGCGTGGTGCATTGAGTTTTTGGGCGCAACGCATAGAGGAATTTTGCCCAATTTTCACTTTTCAGCTCAAAAATTCTGCCAGTTTGACTAGTTTCACTTTTGGATGTAATTATTGATCTATCTTGATGTAAATTTGTGGCCATGATGTAAATTTGGCATGTTTTTACTTGTTCTAGAGGATTCATTCACTGAAAAGTGAAAATTAAGTGAATGGATCAGTTTCCTAGCATATAGAGGCAAGTTGTTTGGCTGCCTAGATTTTAGTTCCATGTTTAGAATTGGTTGAAACAGCCCCTAGAAGGATGAGCGAGACCCCTAGAGGCATGGGAAGGGGTTAGGATTGTCTATATATTGTATTTTCTGAGACATTTTCAGGGTTGGATACTTGGGAAAAGTTTGGCACCTCATTGTATATTCATTTCAGATTTTTGGCAAAGGGAAGACCAGAGTTTTGCAGCACTTGTTGGGATCCTTGTGGCTTCTAATTTTGATGATGTTTTTCTCCATGTTATTGTAAGTTTCATTAATTTTATATGTATGCCATTTCGCTTCTCTTTGCTTCTGAATTAAACAAATGAGTAATTGAGGTAGAATTCATTAGTTTGCTGGTGCTCTACCTTAAACTTTTGTTTAGTCTTACATGTTTTTCGTCAGTTTGAAGAGGATCCTTGCACTCTCTTGCCCTCTTCAGCTCCTCAGCAGTATTTTGAATCCAGTCATTTGATCTAAAACATCAAATTCATTGCCTACCCTGCCCCAACTTGAACTCTGCAAGAATTTGGCCTCATCCCCAAGCCCAAAATTGTTTTTCCTTTTTTCCAACAAAAACCCCTAAAAATCAAAATCAAACCCTCCCATTTGTTTATCTAGCCTAATATCAGTTGTTGTTTTAGTCATCTCAAGCCCCTTTGAATATTTTCATTGAGATTGACCCGGAGAGAGCCCTCTCCTGTCCTCGTAGGGCTAGCTACGAGGCTGAGCGTGGTTTGGTGTTGTCCTTTTTCTGCCTTATTTCAGCCTAAGGTGGATTTGGGTAATAACATAGTGGTGACCATACTGGGGAAAGAAAATGGTTTTCTTTTTGGTGTTATTTTTTTCATAAGTTACAGACGGAACCTGAAGTTACGCCAGGTAGCTTTCGAAACGCTTTTGCTTTGCATTAGCAGAAGTAGATAAACGTTGCTTCAGTCAATCTCCGGTTTAGCTTGTGAATGTGACATTTGACTTGTGAATTACCCCATTATATCATATCGTTATGGACTTTTGGGTGATTGAGTCTAGAATTTGATAGGCTGAATAGATTGGTTTTGTCCTTTGATTTTTGAATAGATCAACACACTAGCTTCCAGAAGACATACTAGATCAAATCCCAATCCTGATCCACCTCCAGTGTATGAGAATCCCAATCTGATTTCAAGAATCTTTCATCGAGAAAGTCCCATGATCCCTTTTTTTAAATCTCATTCATGCCCAACTGTATTTGAGTTCCTTGAAGATATTGAGTTTGATGATCAATTCGAGTTGTCATTGTTTGAAACTAAATCTGAAAGTGCTACTAGTTATACCATCATAAATCCCGAGTTTATCAAGTATCTTGAGGTTGAACAAGCTAATAGATCTATTGATAGTTACATCATGAACATACAAAACTCTATTGTGGCAACGAATATTCCTGAGTTTATCGAATGTGCTTCTGAAACTCTTGGTCCATCAACAGTTACATCTGATTCACAAGTTCACGCTGAGCCTTCTTTTATTCCTACCATTCCCATACAACCATCGATATCTAATCAGCAATCAGCAGTAGTTCCTCCTCCATCTCCACCACATACACCTCGTAAACCTATTGCTCCTACTCCATCTGTTTCTCCAAGACAGATTATAAATCCACCAAGAGCAATGGCTGCTAGATTCGCACCTCTCGTTTTGCCCCGGAATTTGGATCCCATGCCCGCTGATTATCAGAGTAAAATTCCTTTTTTTGATGGTACTCCTCAAAGTGTGCCCGCTCAGCAACATATTGATAGAATGACAGACTTTATTGATCTCCATGAAATTGATGAAGAGAATGTCTCCATGAGATTGTTTGTGCAAACTTTTGGAGGTGAGGTACGTAAATGGTTCAGAGCTTTGCAGCCCAGGAGTATTAGTACATTAGAAGAGCTTCAGAGACAGTTTCTAGATCGGTGGGAAATGAAGAAAGATCCGCTTCAAATCACTTCTGAGTATACCAAGATCAAGCGCAATCCTGGTGAGTCCGTCCAAGACTATATTATCAGATTTAATGCGGTTTATAATGCTATTCCTGATGATTTGAGGCCTTCTAAGAAGTCAGATTTGTTAAAATTCTCGGATGGTTTTGATCCGGAGATGGCCTATTCATTACGAGATGGAGATCCGCCCATTTTAGAGGACATGCAGAAGATTTCCGTGAGTGTTGAGGCAAATTTGAATGACAAGAGAGCTAGATTGAAAGCAGAGAAGAAAATTGTGATAAAGGAAGAAGCTTCTACATCTACAGATCAGATACTTCGCAAGGTGGAAATTTTTTTCGAAAGGTTCACTCTTGATAAGCCCGAACCGCAAATTCGAAATCCCAACTTCCGTGGTCAGTAGCAGCCACAATTCAAGATTAAACAACAAGAACAGCGAGCACAAGAACCAGCAGTCCAGCAGCAAGTAAAGACACCTCTTCAGCAGAATTTTGTTGGTCAGGATTCAGATGATGAAGATGATGTAGTAGGGGAGGAAAATCATTTCTTTACTCTTGATGATTTGCCCATTTATATCACTGAAGATGATGAGTATGCATAAAGTTCAACGGTACAAAGAGATGAGGATTTTATCTTGGCTAATCATGCAGCTCTTGAGGAAGAGTCGGATGAGTATCAGAGAGGATATATGAATGCATTGTCAGCCCAACAGAAGCAATATTCCCTTAGAAACAGAGATGTGCCTGTCAATCCAATTCAAAAGAGAAAAGAAGTTTCAGCACCTAAAAACGATTCACCTGTTGCACAAAAGAAAGCAAAAGAGATAGTTGATTCCGCTGCCACCAAGTCATCACCAGCAGAAAAATCAAATCAGCCAATCACATCGATGGAGAAGGCTGAAAAGAAATATGTTCCAGCCAAAGAGATTGAAAATACTTCAGCCTTTAGTTTGGAGAATGAGATTTCTAAATTAAAGGTGTCCATTCCCTTGACTGAACTAATGAGGAACAGCAGTTATAAAGGTCAAGTTTCCAAAATTTTGAATTTCGATCCCATGTCTGATATGGTGAATATTGAAGATGATCAACCAGAACTGATATTTGGACCAGCTTTAGATGGTGAGTCTCTGGACAGTGAAGTGGCTCCTTTTTTTATTAGTCTTCGACTACATGAGTTTGTATTGCATAATGCCATGTTCGATTCCGGTGCTTCCCATAATCTTATGCCGAAAGCAATCATGGAGAAGTTGGGTTTAGACATCACCAGGAAGTACCATGATCTTTATTCATTTGATTCTAGCAGAGTGAGATGTATTGGGCTCATTAAAGACTTGGTTGTAAGTTTGGATCAGATTCCTACAAAGAATGTTTTGATGGACGTTGTTGTAGCAGACATTCCTCCGAGATTTGGTATGTTGCTTTCCAGATCTTGGGGAGAAAAATTGAAAGAGACATTACAATTAGATTTCTCCTATGCAACGATTCCCGTGTTTGGCCAAATGAGAAAGTTGTACCGGGAACAAAAAATGAAGTATATGATTACAACTAAGGAGAAACCGGTCAATCATCCGATTAATTATGTACATACAGATTTAGAGTCTTTTGTTTTGTTTGCCGATAGTTTCAATGATGTAGATAGTCAGTTAGTTCAAGCAGAAGATATTCCAGAGATTACCGAGAATTTCAGAGAAGTTTTGTAGAAAGAAAGGCAACAACCGGAAAGCACAGTTGAGCAATCAGCTAAAGATAGTGGACAGCAAGCAGAAAAAACAGAGCTAGCACAATTTCAGCACTTAGAGGATGATGAAGAGGGTCTATGGACCATGGATTTCGATGGTGCAGTGGGAAATGATGGTGCTGGAATTGGTATTTGGGTACGCAGTCCTTTTTCCACTCCAAACAAGGTACCGAGCAATGTACGGGTATGTTCTTACAAATTAGCATTTGATTGTTCAAACAATGAGGCTGAGTATGAAGCTCTGATTGCTGGCCTAAAGATTCTTAGAAATCTGAATGCTAAGAGAATTGTAGTCTATGGCGACTCCGAACTGGTGATTAAGCAAGTAAAGGGTGAATATCAAACGAAGCATCCCCATATGCGAGCTTACCGGAACACTGTCCTTGATATTTTGAAGCAGTTTTCAGATTATACCTTGACTTGTATTCCTCGCATTCAAAATGAAATTTTAGATGCACTTGCTAAGGCAGCGAGTAACTTGAAGATCCCAATGAATTCAAGTAATAAGTTCGAAATCCATGTGAAGCACCGTCCGACCGTCCCAGATAATCAAAGATGTTGGCAAGTTTTCCAAGATGATGATGAGATTAATGATTTTCTGCAAAGTAAAGGTAAGTTCAAGGATACCTCAATCGATGTAGAATATGATAATGGTGATGATGTTCAAGTGAATCAAATGGAAGTGTTGCAGCTCAAAGACAACGTTATTCCTAAAGGTTTGATACCTTTAGAAGAGTTCTTCGATCAGGATGATGTGGCCAAGAAACCAACTTTACGGCGGACTGAAAAAGGAGTTGAAGATGTAAATATTGGGACAGCTGAAGACCCCAAAATGGTGAAGTTATCCAAATCATTGCCACCGGAGGTAAAAGAAAAATATGTGATTTTGTTGTCTTCATTTGCTGATGCTTTCGCTTGGGATTACTCAGATTTAAAGACGTATGACACCAATATAATTCAGCATACTATCCCTATCAAGCCTAATCAGAAGCCTTTCAAACAAAAGCTAAGAAGAATCAATCCGAAGCTGCTGCCGTCAATTGAGAAGGAGGTAAACAGGTTGTACAAATCAGGAATCATTGTTCCCATCAGATTTTCTGATTGGATTTCCAATTTAGTGCCAGTGCGGAAAAAGACAGGTGAGATTCGATTGTGTATTGATTTCCGAAATCTGAACAAGGTGTCATTGAAGGAAAATTATCCATTGCCTAAGATGGATCATATATTGCAGCGAGTAGTGGGTGCATCTCGCATGTCACTACTCGACGGTTATTCTGGATATAACCAAATTTTGGTTCATGAGGACGACCGTGAAAAAACAGCATTCACCACTTCGTGGGGGACATTCCACTATGCCAAGATGCCATTCGGTTTGAAGAATGCTGGTGCAACTTTCCAGTGGGCGATGGACATGGAATTTGCAAATGAAAAAGATGTTTTCCTTGTTATATACCTTGATGATTTGACAGTTTTTTCCAATTCAGATGAAGAGCATATGTATCACTTGAAAGTTGTTTTTCAAAAGTGCAGAAAATATGGTGTCTCGCTTAATCCTAAAAAGAGCTTATTTTCCATGGATGAAGGAAAATTACTTGGTCATATTATTTCCAAAGATGGCATTCGTATTGATCCAGCATGTGTTGAAGCAATTCAGAAAATTGACCCTCCCAGGAACAAGAAGGAGATTCAGTCTTTTAATGGTAAGATGAACTTTTTACGCCGTTTTGTCCCTAACCTTGCTAAACATTTAAGAGAAATAACAAATATGCTGAAAAAGGTCAGCCAAGTGAAGTGGACTGAAGAGGTGGTAAAGTCCTTTAATTTGGTGAAGTTGGCACTATCTTCAGCTCCGGTGTTAATCAACCCGGATTACACCCAATATTTTATTTTGTTCTCCTTTGCTTCGGAGCATACCATGGCAGTTGTGTTAATGCAGAAAAGAGATGGACATGAGAAGCCCATAGCTTTTTTCAATCGAACTATTAGAGACGCAGCCTTGAAATACAACATCATTGAGAAACAAGCTCTGGCACTGGTAAAAGCATTGAAGGATTTCCGGGTATACATTTTGCATTCCCATATTTTGGCTTATGTTCCTAACGCTGCCGTGAAAGATGTTTTAGTACAGACTGATCCGGAAGGAAAACGTGGCAAGTGGATTGCAGATTTGCTGGAATATGATGTGGAAATAAAGCCCATGAAACTTATCAAGGGACAGGGGTTGGCGAAGCTTATGGCTGAATCAAATTTGCATGCGCTAGACATAAATCTGATTGCTTCTATGTCTGATGAAGATGAGGAGAATTCGCCACTTCAGGTATCGGAAATGTTTGTTGCTTCCTCATGGTATTCAGATATCGTGTATGCTCTTCAAAATTTGTCATCACCGCCCGGCATGACTAGAAACAAAGGTAGAACTTTGAAACTGAAGGCTGCAAAATTTTGTATTTTGAATTTTGCACTTTATTGGAAAGATCCAGGTGGCGTTTTATTGAATTGTTTGGTGGAGGAAGAAGCGAAGAAGGTAATGGAGGATTTCCACAAAGGAGACTGCGGGGGTCATCATTTTTGGAAAACAACAGCCAATAAGATTTTGAGATCAGGGTACTATTGGCTGAAATTGTTCGCTAATGTATATAAAATAGTCAAAGGCTGCCATGAGTGCCAGATTTTCGAAGGAAGGCAGAAATTACAGCCATTGCCACTCAAGCCTATTGAGGTAAGCGCCCCTTTCCAGCAGTGGGGTTTGGATTTCATTGGGGAAATCCATCCTCCTTCCTCAGGACAACATAGATGGATTCTAACAGCCACCGATTACTTTGCAAAATGGATCGAAGCAGTTCCTACAAGGCAAGCCACCGATTCGGTAATTATTTCTTTCCTTGAAAACAAAATTTTGTCTCATTTTGGTTGCCCGAGTAAATTGATCACTGATAATGCAACGGCTTTTAAATCAAGAAAGATGATTGAGTTTTGTGCTAAGTATAAAATTATTTTGGGACATTCAACCGCCTATCATCCGCAAGGCAACGGTTTGGTGGAATCTTCCAATAAATCTCTAGTCAATATCATTAAAAAGTTGTTGGACATAAATAAGAAGAGTTGGCATAAGAAGCTGGTAAATGCGCTATGGGCTGATCGGGTAAGTCAAAAGAAGTCCATTGGTATGTCCCCCTTCGAGTTAGTTTATGGAGTGGATACAGTCTTTCCTACCTCGCTTGTTGTTCTGGTGGTCAAGCTCCTCCAGGAAGCTAGTAGTGAAGAAAGCCATATGCAGAGAAGGATAAATCAGATGATTCATTTGCAGAAAACGAGAGAAGAGGTCTTCCAGAACACATTCAAGTTGCAGGAGAGAATCAAAAAGATCTATGACAGGAAATCGAAGGCGGATAAATTCCAATTGGAGGAAGTGGTACTGAAGTGGGATGCTATGAATGAGGACAAAGGTAAACACGGTAAGTTTGAAAATCTCTGGAAGGGTCCATTCAAGATTGAAGCATATCGAGGTCAGAACGCCTTTCTTTTGAAAGAGATGAATGGTGAGGACTGTCCAGGAGGGCCGGTCAACGGTCGGCTGCTCAAGCGGTACCATTTCTAAGATGTTTTTTGCTGATCATTTTATCATTGTACATATCATGTATTTCAATTTCATTGCAAGTGTGCACTGTGGTCCTTTCTTCAGTTTGGGGCCCGAAGTGAAGGCTATAATTCTGAAGAAGGATTTCAGTTTTGGTTTGAATCTGTTTAGTTGGTTTGGTTCAGTCATTTCTGTTTTAAAGGTCGAGTCAGTTTCAGTCAAATAAATTCAGTCAACAGTCTTGAGTTGTTTTGTTAAAATAATGGACTCCATAGCCCAATGGACGAAGGCACTGGTCTGCTCTCCCAAAGATCTGCCGTTCTTGGCACCTCCAAGGAGCTACCATCCCCATTGGAGCCAATTTTAGAGTCGGTCTTTACATCCCTCCGTCAGAGATCATTCCTCTTATTGCATTTCATTGTTTAGGTGTCTCACTCTGCTCATTCATCTGCATTCCGTTAGGGGCATGCCATTATCTGGTGGAAGGGCTTTGTTCTCTTATTTTCTGTCATGTTTGTACCTGCTGGGTTGGTCAAAATTTCTCAAAATTCATCAAAGTTCAGTTCATGTCATTTACAGTCATAGATGTTGTTTTGGTCAAAAAGAGTCATTTTAGTTTCTAGGTCTAGGGTTTGGTCTTCAGAAATATTAAACAATGCCCACAGGCCATGAGGATTTTTTCAATTAGTTGTCATTTCAAAATTTTCATCATCAAATATGCTTGAGGATGTTTCTTCTTCAAAACTCTGTTTTGAAGAAGAAATTGTCAAATTTGTTTTTGTAATAAATATGTATCTTTCCGCCATGAAGTACTTCAAAAGCAGACTCTGGTCATCCTTTGCCAAAATTCAATGCCACCATCCCTGCAAAAATCAACCAATTTCATCATTCAAGCTCAGAAAGTCAGTGAGGAAACAAAAAGACAGAAGTTGTATTAAATGCAAAAAGTGCCAAAGTCAAAAACATTACAAAATGGGTTATTGAGAAGCAAAAATTAAAACCATCTCTATATGAGATATTTCTCAAAGTCATTCATTCATTTGCATCAAGAGTTATTGGGAAAATCTAAGAGAGAAATCGAGTTGGACTTCAAAGAACAAATTGTGATTTTAGAAGAGGTCGACTGTGTGTTTAAACAGAGCGTGGCGCATTGGGATAGGCCGCGGCGCATCCACAGAGCGTGTCGCATAGAGCCAAAACACACCGTGCATTTTTCTAAGGGCACGGCGCACCCACACGACGCGGCGCATTGGGTTTGTGCGCGGCGCACAGAGCCCCAAAGGCCGAAACTCATCTTCGCTCCATCAAAACTCAATTCGATTCAATTTATTTATCTCCAAGTAAGTGTGTGCCCTTACAATTTGATGTTAACACCTGTTGGGTGCTGTTTGGAAGGAGGAATTCAAGAGGTTAAATGGTGATAATATAACCCTATATCCACATCAAAATTTGCTCCTAGGGTTTGCAAAGAGGTGTTTGGTGCTTAAATTACCATCCCATTTTCATTTGTGCTCTCATTGCTGTTATCACTGTTATCATACCGTTATCATATTGTTGTCATGATCCCTTCTTCTATTCCCACTGTCCAATATCCCTTATATCCTCTTGTTCCCATATTTTAATCCTCAAACCCTATCACTTGTCACCACTTGCTTCCATTGATAAAATCCTAATTTCCACAACATTTAAGGACTGCCTCTATATCCTTGATTTCACTTATATTTTGTCATTTCACTTACTCCTATTCCTAAAAACTACCCCCATCACTATCACTTATTCCCATATCACTTGTAAATTGTCCAAGTCCCTAAGTCCCCAAACAGTGACTGTCCTTCCATTCCAAGTTCACTTGACAGTCTATTGTATTCATTGTGACATTTATCCACAGCACCTTATTATATATGTGGCACATTTGGCATTAAAACATACACCAAAATATTGTTTTCACCATACATATATCAGCACCTACTTGTCAAACACCTTGTTTTCAGCATCATGTCGGAGACAAATTCATCATATGAGCAGGGATATGAGCAGGACAGTGATTCAACCATAGAGTTAAATGTACTGAGGAGGTCTCATAAGAGTGGCAGGAACTTCACGGAGGAGCCCACTTCTTTGGCTCAATTGCAGGCCTGCCCACTTGCAATGACATGCTTTCAGCAACATTCATGTTTCCGATATTGTGAGCTGATATCTCAGATTCAACACCATCAGGAGTTGGTTCGCTTATTTGTCCTACAATTGCATGATGGTCATGTAAACCTTGCTGGAGTGAACTTCACCTTGACACCAGAGACCATCTCCGAGGCAATCGGGATACCAAACATAGGTGAGGAGTGGAATAAGAGACAGCAGCTGGATAGAGCATATTATGAACCTTACATCAGGCCTGGATATTTGAGGCAGTTGAGCAGATTATTTCCATTCCAGTTTCTGTAGGAGTCCTATGCGCCATTAATGAAGCTCATCATTAGATACTTCAGCTATGAGGGTAGATTCTCATGCCTTTATGCATACCATATCAGAATTTTGATGCATTTCACGAGAGTGTGACTGATGAATATTCCATACTTCATGTGCCCAAACATAGAGCGGATGACTACCCTTGTGCAGAAGAAGACTCCGGAGCAGCAACATAACAGCATTTATCATTATGCGCTCATTAAAATCATTGTAGTACATCAGCTTGGATTGCAGGGCATCGCATGGGATGAGTTCATTTCTCGTGACTTCTTTACATCCCTTCAGTCTCCTCCAGAGATTGTTCACGATGCAGGTGAGCCTTCGCATCAGTTTGAGGTTCCTGAGACAGAGCCTATCAGTATTCCAGTGTGTGTTACTTATCAAAGAGGTACCAGAGCTTTATTTGCAGCAGCACAACGAGTACTATCTCCGCCCAGGGTGGAAGGGGTCTCGTTACCTTCAACAGCAGTGCGAGTACTATCTCCAAATGTCGTGGAAGGGGTCTCACCTTCTACATCAACACAGGTACAGGACCGAGGCAAGAGGCCTATGCACGATGAGGGCCCTTTAGGAGGTCAAGACACTGATTTTATACTCATTGATGTTGATTTGAGCTCTCCCAGCTCAAAACTGAAGGAGATCATCCAGGAACAGAAAGCTGAGATCGACACGCTGATCGAGAAATTACAGAGAGCTCGGTGGGTTATAGATTACTTGGAGCAGCGGAATAAACAACTGGAGGATCAGCACATACTCATGGAGCTGCAGAGAATCCGTGAAGACCGTGAATTGGCCCGAAAGAGACCAGGTGACATGACACCATTTGAGCGAGAGACTTGCCTTACGAGAGTCAACATTCATCTGGAGAAGTTGTTGGCAAAGGCCAATAGGGACAAAGACATGCTCAGACACATGAAGAATCACTATTGGGCCCGCACACACGTTTGCAGAGCAAAAATGAAGATCCTGAAGGCAAGGTTGAGAAAAGCACTGAAACGTCGAAAAAGGCCGGATCCACTCCGAGTCTTGGCCGAAGCTTCCTTGGGTGAGCATGAGACATGATGGGAGACCTTCACTCCAAATTTCAGCAAATTTGGAGAAAATTTTGTCATTTTTGAAAATTTTGGTTGCAAAACAGGTTTTTCCGCCCGACGCGTCACGCCACCCGACGCGCGCTTATGATTGGGACATATTCTGGAGGAAAACTTGATATTTTTGGTTTTTTTAATGATAAAATATGCATGCTCAGGAATGGCTGAGAGATTTCATGAAGTTTTGGGTGGTCTTAAAGGTCAAAAACACTCCAGAAATGGCCTTTCTGCCACTTTTTGCACCAACAGGAACCAGTCTTGGGAGATTGCAGTTTTGGAGGGGAAAATGACATCCAAATTGAAAAATTCAACTTGGATTGGATAGCAGACATCCAGGGCTTTCCAAAAATCTATCATGAGCTCAATTTGGAATTCAGGAAGTGCCCCAAAAATAGGCTCAAAGTGGCGCAGCGCATTGAGTTTTTGGGCACGGCGCATAGAGGAATTTTGCCCAATTTTCACTTTTTAGCTCAAAAATTCTGCCAGTTTGACTAGTTTCACTTTTGGATGTAATTATTGATCTATCTTGATGTAAATTTGTGGCTATGATGTAAATTTGGAATTTTTTTACTTGTTCTAGAGGATTCATTCACTAAAAAGTGAAAATTAAGTGAATGGATCAGTTTCCTAGCATATAGAGGCAAGTTGTTTGGCTGCCTAGATTTTAGCTCCATGTTTAGAATTGGTTGAAACAACTCCTAGAAGGATGAGATCGACCCCTAGAGGCATGGGAAGGGGTTAGGATAGTCTATATATTGTATTTTCTGAGACATTTTCAGGGTTGGATACTTGGGAAAAGTTTGGCACCTCATTGTACATCCATTTTCAGTTTTTGGCAAAGGAAAGACCAGAGTTTTGTAGCACTTGTTGGGATCCTTGTGGCTTCTGAGTTTTGATGATGTTTCTCTCCATGTTATTGTAAGTTTCATTAATGTTATATGTATTCCATTTCCCTTCTCTTTGCTTCTGAATTAAACAAATGAGTAATTGAGGTAGAATTCATTAGTTTGCTGGTGCTCTGCCTTAAACTTTTGTTTAGTCTTACATGTTTTTCATCAGTTTGAAGAGGATCCTTGCACTCTCTTGCCCTCTTCAGCTTCTCAACAGTCTTTTCAATCCATTCATTTGATCTAAAACATCAAATTCATTGCCTACCCTGCCCCACCTTGAACTCTGCAAGAATTTGGCCTCATCCCCAAGCAAGAAAATTGTTTTTCCCTTTTTCCAACAAAAACCCCTAAAAATCAAAATCAAACCCTCCCATTTGTTTATCTAGCCTAAGATCAGCTGTTATTTTAGTCATCTCAAGCCCCTTTGAATATTTTCATTGAGATTGACCCGGAGAGAGCCCTCTCCTGTCCTCGTAGGGCTAGCTATGAGGCTGAGCGTGGTTTGGTGTTGTCCTTTTTCTGCCTTATTTCAGCCTAAGGTGGATTTGGGTAATAACACATATGATGATGCATTAATAGAAAGTCAGAAAAAGATTAGTTTGTAAAAAATGAAGGCCGTGAATTCTAATTTTGACAGTCAACACAACTTAAAGAACAATGAATGACACTAAACTAAAATGCAATTGATCAGACTTGAAACACAGTGATCACAACTAAAATAAAATGTCATTAACCTAACTTGAAATACAGTGAATTGGAACTGAGTGAGAATGCCACTAATCTGACTTGAAATGCAGTGAATTAAAATTGAACTAGAGTTCCATTATCAAACTTGAAATATAGTGACAGAATTAAACTAGAATGACATCTACCTCCGGAGTGCTATGACTAGACTAAATATGCAACTAATCACTGAAATGTTTTAGCTCTGTCTTATTCGGAATTAGTGGTATTTTGGAATAGTTTGTAGAACAGGACTAGCTGCAACATGTTATGTAAATGAGCATGAAAGCATAAAATTCAACAAAACACAACAAAGCTTTGAAACACCACAGCTATGTCTCATCCGAAATTAGTGATATTTTGGAAGAGTTTATAAGATCATGACTAGCTGTAACAACTGATGTAATTGAGCATAAGAATGTAAAACTAACTCCTACAACACTACAGTTACACCTCATTCGTGATTAGTGATATTTTGGAAGAGTACATAAGAACGAGACTAAACTGTAGCATCCAATGCAAATGAATATAAAATGCAAAGTTCAGAAAGTCAATTGAACTAGGAATGAAATGAGACTAAGTTACTTATCTAAATCATATGAACAAAGCTCCTCAGGTAGCAGGGGCCCTCTACCATCGGAGTAGCACGCAAATCTACTCAATATTGACTCAGCTCGTGCAATAAAATGATGTCTCTTTCATTAAAGGAGAAATTCTTCAAAATAGAGTATTTACGGTCCTCAAAGATCTAGGCAACAAAACAAATCTAACCAATAGTTTCTCAGTCTCTCGAGTCATACTTATAATGAAATTACATAACTACTCTTGAGAAAAACAGGGATAAGTGTCTTTCCCACTTCTAATCAAATTAAAACTCTTATTAACAGTCTTGTGCTTTACTGCGAACATCTGTAGAGTATGTGTTTTGATAGGAAATTTCTTCTCCTCTACGTGCATAACCGCTTGGAGACTTTAACTCAGACTTCGTGGGGAGCAAGAGATGATGGGGAAGTGTTTTGGATTTCACCCATATGCCTTTTTCTTTGCAGTGACACCTGTAACCCATTTAAACACTAAAATAGCTGTGGAACGCGTGATCGGCTACGGAACGTCTGTATTCTGTAGCTATTTTGCACAAAATTATTAAAATAGCAAAAAACCATGAAAATACAATATGTTAATCAATTTCATGTAACCTTTAAGCAATCATAATCATTCTTCATTGATTTTAGGCTTATGAAGTGATAAAATAATGATGAAATGAAGTGAAGGTTTGTAAAAGAGAAGGCAATTCTAGGGCTCAACATACCCCCACTGCAAGACTATTGCATGTCCTCATGCAATTTCATCACAACTTATTCCATGTGCTCTAAAACCTCTGTTAAAACATCCAACCTTATCTTTCTGCTTCTTTTGGCCCTAATCTATTTTCTAATCTCTGTTAACTTTTCAGAAATTAGTTCTTCATCTTCCTCTTGTAGTGGAGTGTCAAGTTTATTTTCAATAACCATGTCAGATTTTCTTCTTCTGCTCCATCAAAAGATTTGGCAAAAGATTTTATAATCTCTTTATGGAAGCCATCAAATTTCTCTATAAAATTTAGCCTCCCTTCTTATTGTAGTAGCTCCTTGACTTGTGGATATCCTTCCAAATACTTGACTTCAATTGATTGTGTCCTGACAATTAGCCACATTCCTCCTTTGTGCAGATTATCTTCCTTTCAGAATTACTTTTCTATGCTTGAAGCTAGATTGACTACAGAGTCTAATGCTTTATTTTGAAACTGTATCTCTGTGTATGAAGATGGATTAGTTGAAGAATTATGCTTCACCCTTAGAATTACCTTTCTGCACTTAGAGATGGATTGGCTGCAAAGTGTAATGGAGGTGAATGGATGGAGGTAATTAAGCTATAAGGGAAAATGAAGTGGCTATGGATTTGATGGAGAATTTATGATGAACTTGTGGTGAAATAAGTGAATGATACAATCTTAAGGAGATGTGGACTAGTAGGTTACGTTTGTGATTATGACCATTAGTCATTAATCAAGGTTTTAATGAGGATCGTTATGGAATGTTGGATAAGGGATATGGCCAAGATATGTTAATCAATTCGAATGATAGGTTGTTTAGGAAACATATGATTATACACATTGTATCTATTTCATGTTTTAACTTTTTGCTATTAAAATAATTTTCACAATTTACCTCAGAATTTTTGACCTTGTTAATTGTTGTGCTTGATGTTGTTCCTTTGGTCCTCTTTTAGCATATTGGTCTTCAAAACAGAATCCTTCAAGTTCCTGTAATCATCATCTCTTTGTAGGCTGTACAATTGTGTCAGAATTGCTTAATAAGATGTGGCTGCAACATGCAATCTGTAAAAAGAAATGAAGTATGACTATGGAAAATGGATGTGAAATGTAATGGAGTGAAAGTGGAATAGGACTTATGAAATGAAATGAAAATGGTGTGAGATGGAGTGGAATTGTGAA
The DNA here is from genome assembly GCA_034641835.2 of Pinus albicaulis. Classification (NCBI taxonomy): domain Eukaryota; kingdom Viridiplantae; phylum Streptophyta; class Pinopsida; order Pinales; family Pinaceae; genus Pinus; species Pinus albicaulis. Next base: position 578,186,108 of record CM076584.1, on the reverse strand, counting down.
ATGAATTTTGCGATTCCTCTCAAATGGTACATCAGACTTCCCTGAAATTTTCTAAGGTTGTTACCAATATTATTATGCATTTTCCGATGAAAAATCTCTGCCATTGGTTGCACGGATCTCCCAAAAAATGAGAAATGGCTGTAGGTTAAAGTGGCCAATTTATTGAAGAATACACACTGAATTTTTCTGAATTTTTCCGTGTTTATTCACCCTACCTCAATGCATTTACCATAAAAATTTCAGAACCAACGGATGCACGGTTTGAAAGTTATGATAAAATCAATTTCTGCCCTATTTCACCCTTCATTCTGCCCAATGTTGCAACAAAAAAGTATGCCACGAACTCATTTTAAGGCCGAATTGAGTGATTCAAAAGGGAAACTATGTATTTTTACCTTCTATACTACCACATGCTTTCAGAATTTCATTTTGATGAAGAAAAGGCACTGTTGTGCAAAAACACTGAAATCTGTCCTAATCTGTCCATAATGCCGAAAAATGAAAATCTGCCTTAAAAACCCATCTGAAATGCTCTTAAAAATTGTTTTTTTTCAAATTCTGTCTGCGTCTTACTCAATTTATCATATTCTAAGAAAACCCAGAAGCTCAGAATTTTTTATTTCTGCTCCAATCTCTTGCAATATTTGCGCCAAAACTGCCTCTGGAAAAAGTTGCAAAAAACAAAAGCAGGCTGCTACAGCAATAGTTGCAGAAACTGCCACTTTCCGTAGTTGTTGTTGAATTGAAAAAAATATGAACATGTTGCTACAAGAAACAAATAAAATGTACTGCTGCAAGTTGTTGTTGATTCCATAAAAACATTAGTCTTCATCAAAGCCAACATTCATGGTACAATTCTTACCATGCGAATAAATGTGTCGAAGTCGAGCATGGGAAGAAATCATTGGATTACCGATCAATAATGAAAATCGTTAACCAATGCGAGACAACTCACTGATAATGTAAATGAGTGTCAAGGTACCTCAGTGCATCTTGACAGGGACGAATGAATGTGTCGAAGTCAAGTCGCCTGCAAGATTTGACAATCAAGAGACATTGTTGTATTCCCATTGTTATCAACGAGGAGGCTTGCCATTGATGACTGCAAGCTCCAAGGCACTCCAAATACTCTCTAATCTTGATCCCAGATAAAGTTTTGAGGTCGATGGGACAAGATTTGTTGGAATGTGGACCTTAAGGAATTCCACATCATCCAACTCGAGCATAGAACCAAAAATGATTTGAAGAACCATGAAAGATTGAAACCATCATGAAATTGCAGAACTTATTGTGAAATTTTCTCGCCAGTTGCCTGGTTTTCAAGCAAAGCTCATGTCCAATTGCGCCAACAAGCTGGTTTTCACAATAGGACTTATTTTTCTCTTTACTTTTTTTTTTTTCTTTTTTTTTTTCTTTTTTTTTTTTAATGTCCTACTCTACTTGAAAAATAAAATCTTGTTCAAGTATATGAATACTTCCAATGGAACCATGTCTGTAACAAGATGATAGATAAACTCATATGCAGGTTTGAAAGACACTCTTTGATATGTACCTATATATGAGATGCCAACTGTCTTGATTTAGATGATGTCATAAGATATTGAATAATTGAGCATTGGGATCCGATGACTGACTTGAACCAAGATTCAATGTAATCTTGTTTTCCTTGTCTTTCCTCTATCATGAAATGCAAGTCTTTGGAGATGTGATCTTCATTCATAGAATCTGGTGATAGGCATGCATGAGACTTTTCAATCTCTGGTTCCAATAACTTCTCTTTATCAACAGACATCCATGATTCTTAGACCTTATCTAAGTCTTCTTCTTCTAGTTATTGTTCTTCAATTATAGCTGGTGAATCATTTTGCAATACCTCAAAATTGTAAGTTGATTGAGGTGTTTTATTGTTGGGGATATGAAATGGTTGTGCAGGTAGTGGAGTGGGGAATCTTTGGGGTGTTTGTGTGGATGGTAATGGGAAAGGTTGAATTGAGGTAAAATAAGGGTGATATTGATGTTGTAGTGGAGGTAAATGGTATGGATAACATTGATCATGGTATTGAGGATAGAGAGGGAAAGATTGAGGAGATAGTGGATTTCCTTTGTAAGGCCTTTGCCAACTTTGTTGCCAAGATTGGTTTTGAGGTTGGGATTGAGATGCCCAAGGTTGCCAAGGCAAGGGTGTTTTCCAATTACCTTGAGGTTGTTGTGCATAATCTTGAAACTGTGCATAAGGATATTGCATCATATTGGGTTGATGAGGCTGCCATAGTCCTCTTGGAGCTACATAACAAAGTTGCTCTTGTGCTTGATTTGCTCCATTATTCTTCTGGTAAATTGCCTTCAACCCTGGTAATGATGGGCAATCTTCAGTAGTATGTGATCCTGCACAAATTTTACACCTTTTAATGTTATCAAGTGGACATTCATGCAAAGTATGTTTCTTTCTACATTTAGGGCAAAATATAAATGAAGCAACTTTTTGCTTGTTTTGCATTCTTAGCATGTCAGTTTGTTCATTTAAATTACCAAGAATGTTTAGCAAATTGTTAGGTTCAGTTTGACTTACCAATCCTGATGTTGACTTACTTACTTTTGCCATAAATGGATCTTGAGAGGACCTTACACACTTTGCTTTTCCTCTTGATATGTTCTTGCACAGTTCACAAATTTCTTGAAATGGCAATTGATAGACATCTCCTTTTCCCACAAGATTAAGAAGATCAATCCATTCATCCTTTATAGCATTTAGTAGGAGAGTTTTTAATGCATCTGATCCTAAATTATGCAATTTATATCTTTTGATATTATAAGCAAATCTCTCTACTAAATCTTCTAGGCTTTCATTCTCTTTTTGGTTCATGTTAAAGACTTCATTTCTAAGGTCATGGTGCATGCAATAACCTTTATATTTTTCCAAAAATACTCTTTTCATATCATCCCATGTCCTTATAGAATTTGTTCCTAAAGTCATGAACCATATAAGAGCTCTATCCTTCAATGTTGCCGGAAACAAATTCATTTTTTTCATGTGCAATGTGTAGCCATAAGATCTACAAATTATTTCAAATTCAAAAAGAAAGGTTTCCGGGTCTTCTGATCTCATACCTTTGAAGTTAGGAAGTACAGATGGATGGATGTTCTTCATTTGAACATTGATATCAGTTTCTTGAATGGGAAATCCAAAAGGATCTTCCTCGTTGTCATCATCTCCATCCATTTCTTCAACCTCCTTTGTCACCTCTTCTTCTACCTGCAAAAATATGAATTCATGATGTGGATGTGTCTCTTATTGCACCACATGATATAGTGGGTGTGGTAGGTGATTGAAGTTTTTGTTTTTGATTTTTTTTTTTTTTTTTTTTGGATGTAAGAAATAAGGATACCTAGTTACACTTCCCTGGCAACGGTGCCAAAATGTTGTGCTCAACTTAGTGTTCCTAAATTGAGTTCATAAATTATCAACCAGGGTCAGTAAACTGCTGAAGTGTGGTGCACTATATGTGCCTAGGTATATGTTTCTCACTACGTTGTGTTTAGTGTTTTTATGATGTTTTTGGTTTTATGGTTTATGTCAAGAAGGAGAAGAACTAAGTGTTGGTAAAGAGAAGTGAATGGTTACACTAAAATAGAGCAAAACCTATTCTAAACTGTGTATGACACTAAAGAACAGAAAATGCAAAGTTTGATAATGACTCATAGCAAGGAACTAAATCACAACATGAACTCAATAACTCATAACATGTACCCATCAAATTCCTTCATTAGAAATATGTTGGAATAGCTTGAGAAAAGGACAAGTTTAGTGTAAATGAGGTTCTACTAAATAAACAATTATCTTACAATATTACAAAGAATCTCATCCATGGCTAGAAGTTTATTGGAACACAATTGGAAAAAGACTATTTGTAACACAATAATATTTCTACTCTGAATTAACTTTTCATGCTAAGATCAATTCATTCTGCAGCTCAACTTGTCACCACTAAACCTTATTCAAAAGTTAGAGATTTTCTAAAATATTTTTTTGGAAAGAAAGGTTTAAATGTGAAATTGCAAGGGATTGCAGAACAATCAAGGCCTTAAACTGATATCACTAACTTATTCTTGTTCATATGATGATGCATTAATAGAAATTCAGAGCAAGATTAGTTTGTAAACAATGAAGGCCGTGAAGTCTAATTTTGACAGTCAACACAGCTTAAATAACAATGAATGACACTAAACTAAAATGCAATTGATCAGACTTGAAACACAGTGATCACAACTAAACTAAAATGTCATTAACCTAACTTGAAATACAGTGAACTGGAACTGAGTGAGAATGCCACTAATTTGACTTGAAATGCAGTGAATTAAAAATGAACTAGAGTGCCATTATCAAACTTGAAATATAGTGATAGAATTAAACTAGAATGACATCTACCTCCGGAGTGCTATGACTAGACTAAATATGCAACTAATCACTGAAATGTTTTAGCTCTGCCTCATTCGGAATTAGTGGTATTTTGGGATAGTTTGTAGAACAGGACTGGCTGCAACATGTTATGTAAATGAGCATGAAAGCATAAAATTCAACAAAACACAACAAAGCTCTAAAACACCACAGCTATGTCTCATCCGAAATTAGTGATATTTTGGAAGAGTTTATAAGATCATGACTAGCTGTAACAACTGATGTAATTGAGCATAAGAACGTAAAACTAACTCCCACAACACTACAATTACACCTCATTCGTGATTAGTGATATTTTTGAAGAGTACATAAGAACGAGACTAAACTGTAGCATCCAATGCAAATGAATATAAAATGCAAAGTTCAGAAAGTCAATTGAACTAGGAATGAAACGAGACTAAGTTACTTATCTAAATCATATGAACAAATCTCCTCAGGTATCAGGGGCCCTCTACCATCGGAGTAGCATGCAAATCTACTCAAGATTGACTCATCTCGTGCAATAAAATGATGTCTCTTTCATTAAAGGAGAAATTCTTCAAAACAGAGTATTTACGATCTTCAAAGATCTAGGCAACAAAACAAAATCTAACCAACAGTTTCTCGGTCTCCTGAGTCATAATTATAATGAAATTACATAACTACTCTTGAGAAAAATAGGGATAAGTGTCTTTCCCACTTCTAATCAAATTAAAACTCTTATTAACAGTCTTGTGCTTTACTGCAAACATCTGTAGAGTCGGTGTTTTGATAGGAAACTGCTTCTCCTCTACGTGCATAACCGCTTGGAGACTTTAACTCAGACTTCGTGGGGAGCAAGAGATGATGGGGAAGTGTTGTGGATTTCACCCATATGCCTTTTTCTTTGCAGTGACACCTGGAACCCATTTAAACACTAAAATAGCTGCGTAACACGTGATCGGCTACGGAACGTCTGTATTCTGTAGCTATTTTGCACAAAATTATTAAAACAGCAAAAAACCATGAAAATACAATATGTTAATCAATTTCATGTAACCTTTAAGCAATCCTAATCATTCTTCATTGATTTTAGGCTTATGAAGTGATAAAAGAATGATGAAATGAAGTGAAGGTTTGTAAAAGAGAAGGAAATTCTAGGGCTCAACACTTGGTCACGTGTATTGGGGGCTAGCCCCCTCACCCCCCATCATCATTTTCACTAAAATTTAAATTTGTATGGAAAACATAAAGGTTAATAAACATGTGTTAGAGGATATGGTAATGTTGCGCACTAGTTTGGGGAATGTCTCAGGTTCGACCCTCGCCCGATCCTTTAGACCCATAACAAATTTTATTGAACTGTGAGGAGGACATGTGGCAGCCCCAGGCTGAGCCATATGTCCCCTCCTCATTGGCCCATCAAAACCAATAATAAAATTCCAACACCATAAATGTGAACCAATCAACAGTTGTCACTTGGCAGTCTCCCATTCGAAGGAGGAGGAGTTTGATCGAACTTTGATCTGCCCAGTCAGCATGCCACGTCAGAAGTACGGTCTGTTGAGTGGGCTCCATGTCTAGATTTATTTTTGAAATTTCTTCCTAATTATTAAAACAAACAAAACTCATTTTTGAAGAAATACGGAGTCCATTTCACGTGAAAATAGTTGTGTTAGATTCATAATGATGATCACTACGTGATCGTTCATGTTTTGATTCATCCTAAGAACTTTGATTTTTGAGCATAATTCTGAGCACCTAGTCATTCCTCCCCACTAGAAGATTTTGGACCCCAAAATATCTTTCATTACTGAACATGTGGATGAGGGTACAGTTCCCTCACCCTTCCAGTCTCAATCCACTAGAACTTTCCCAATTTCAACAATTTGAGCTTTTCATAAAAACTAATATTTTTCCTTGATTTTGGAGACCCTGTCTTTCGGTTATAGACACTGTCATGCTGCACTTTCCGAGAATTTTTAGAAAAAAAAGTTTTCCTTGAAGAAACAAACTTGTTCCCACCTCGGTTGTCAATCAAACGAAACTTGAAAAATGTCTCACCTTGAACATTGTCGACATGGCGATTTTTAGCTTGTCTTTCTTTATGCTTGGCTCAAATATTGATCAAATGAGATTGTCTTTGCCATGAAGCATCCCATTTCAAAGAAAATACTTTGTGAAAACCACAAGAAGAAATTTTGAACCCAATGCCCTCTTTGTCAATTTTTTTTGGCGCTTTCTCTTTGACCTTTTCACTCTCTTGCACCGACATCTTGTTTCCATCAATGTTCAACACTGATGTGGATTGTTGCAAATATTTCACATATTTTTTACCTCTTTTCAAAGGCAACATGTTAGAGCCCTAAAAAATATTATTACAAACATTAGCAACTGCAATGAAATCATCTTTTTCATTTGATGCATCTTTTTGAAAGGTCTCATTCGAAACATCACTATTCTTGAACATTAACAAAGCTAAATTTTGACTTGCATTCACTATTCTATTAATTTATCCTGCATGTATCAGAGACAAACTTCTCTTCTTCTTATGCGCTCTAACTATGTACTCAATTCCATCCTTCAAAAAGTGGTACTTATTCTCATGGAGATGAAATACTACCCTACTATCATAAAAATAAGAACTTCCCAAAACAATACCTAAAACCTCAAGCAGAACTACGTCAAGTTCAACTTTGTCAAGAAAGTTTGAATTGATTGCAAACCTTGGAATGCACTTCATTGTTACCTGAAAATTCGCATTCTTTCATATCCAGCTTAAAGGATAAGGTCTTGGATGTGTAATAGTTTCTAGATTTAACCTCTTAACTAAGTCTTTAGAAATCAAATTGGCTTGAGAACCAGTATCAAATAGTGTGTCTATTTTGGTATGTTTTGAAATGACTCTAATATGAAAGAGTTCAATTTGTTTATCATCATCTTGAGTTACATTAGAATAACTTGAAGAACTAGTGCTTGCTATGTTCTTACATTTCAAACCCATTGTTGTAATCTTGGTTTCATCTCTTGAATCTGAACCTATGTCATGTTCAATGATTGCAATTGTTTTCTCCTTCTCTTTCATTTTAATGTTGTTTGCCTTCAACTCTGGATGGAGTTGCCAACAATGGTCTTCATCATGGCCATTTTTCGAACAATGTTTACATGCGAGTTTATTTTTCTCGATTTTAATAGAACCATTTTTCTTTCCTCTTAAATTAAACTTACCCTCTCCTTTACCTTCATACTCAAGGAAACTATCACTTTTCTCATCTACACTATGTTTCCCTCTTGCTTCTAGATGTGTGGCTTGAACACAAAACTCATCTAAGTTTGTGGGATTGCACATGAGAATAGTATGTCTAAGATAGTTGTGCCAACCCCAAATATAATTTAACAAGGTTTATTGAGAAGATAATTTGACACCCAAAACTAGTGCTCTTCTCCTAAACTATTATGTATAATTTGAACACTTTGTCCCTTTATTTTTCTAAAATTTTTCCAATCCATAATGCATTTTTGCATGTAAGCTAGAGGGTAAAATTTCCTTTTAATGGAAAAAAAAAAAATTATACCAAGACATTGATACCTTACCATGATTTTTAATCTCATCTTGTGTCCTTGCTTCCCACCATGCAACTACTGTGCCCTCCATTCTCAAGGAAGCCAATTGAATCTTTATGTCATCCTCTTAAAGGTTTTGAATTCTGCAATAAACCTCCAACTGATGAATACAATTATCTAGCTTCTCTACATTCACTTCGCCATTATACATCGGTAGCTCAAATTTGACATCAAGTTTAAGTAAGGGTGATTTACCAGTTCCTTTTGAAGTATGTGGATGACCTGATTGAAAGGTTTTGGTAGTGGAAGATGATGAAGAGGAAGTTGTAGATGGTGGTGAGGATGATGGTGGAGTGGATGGTGGTTTCCTACCATCTCCATGGCCTCCTCCTTCTGGAGAACCCTCTCCTCTTGGAGACCTAAAAATTTCTCCTTGAATCCTTAAATTCCTCTCCTCATAGAGGACCTTTACAATCTCAGTCATATCAAAAAATTCATTTTTGAAAGCTCTCTCATATTTTGTCATGGTAGGTTCTCCTTCATGAGACATGCTCACTGAAGACTCAACTTCAAATTGAGGATGTTTTGGTGTTGAAGACTTTGGCAACATTTCCATTCTTCCTCTTGACCCAACTACAGTGCTCTCAACCAACATCCCTTCTCCTCTTTTGAGTTGTAACCTTGTAAGCATGACAGAAAATTGCAAACAATTAGATCCCTTCTTACACAACAAACCTAAATCTTTGATACCGAAAATGATCTGAATGGGGTATGTTAGTAATGTTGTGCTAATTCCTCTTTTATATTTTGAAACCAATGTTTTACATGTGCTTAAGGGTTCAAGTTCTATTGTAAGTTATTGAGTCTCATGCGTGTTTTTCATGTTAATTTTATGAACAAATTAACATAAAATAAATATTGAACAGTAGAAAATAAAAGTATATTACATCACCATACAACACATCAACACAGCAATTTGATGAAGGAGTTCACCCCTTCTGGGCTACATCTCCTTGGTTCAACTTCCATGGCTTAAGCCTCTATATTATGCTCAAATTTGTAAAAATATGTGTTTAAAATGCTTTTATACTCTTGAAACATGCACCAATGATTTTATAATGCCCAAAAATGGTGCCTTAGCCTCTTTCTGCTCCTGATTGGGTCGAAAATTAACGGAGTTATGAACTTTTCAGTTTGTTCCACAATTTCCCCCCTAAATTTAGCTAATTGCCACTAATTCAAGCTAGTTGGTGCCAAAATAGAAATTCCGCTGAAATTATCGGACCACCACGTTAATTCAGATTAACTAAATTAATCTGCATCAGCGCTAATTAAGACAGATTAATGCCTAAACCCGCACTTTGTGGTAATCCATATTAGTGCTTAATTAATGGTGTTTAGGGATTAATAATAGCGGATTAAAGTTTAAATATCCAGGCTTAGGGTAAGCCCCTCCACTCTTTTGTTGTGGTCTCCAGGACTTGGTCATGTGCATTGCGAGCTAAACTTTAAATATGCATGTAAAACATAAAGGTTAAGAAACATGCGGTAGAGGAGATGGTAATGTTGAGCGCTAGTTTGGTGGAGGTCTCAGTTTCGACCCCTGCCTAGTCCTTCCGACCCATAACAAATTTTACTACACTGTGAGGAGGAGACATGGCAACCCCAGGCTGAGCTACGTTTCCCCTCCTCATTGACCCATCAAAACCAATAATAAAATTCCAACACCATAAATGTGAACCAATCAACAACTGCCTTTTGGCAGTCTCCCATTTGACGGAGGAGGAGTTTGACCAAACTTTGATATTCCCATTTAGCATGCCATGTCAGTAGTATGAACTGTTGACTGGGCTCCATGTCTGCATTTTTTTTGAAAAATTTTCATGTTTAGTAAAATGAACATAACTCATTTCTGAAGCCACACAGGGTCCATTTCACACGAAACGAGTTCTGCTGGATTTAGAATGACGCGCACTACGCGGTCGTTCATATTTCAAGTCATTTTGAGAACTTTTATTTTTTAGCATAATTCTGAGCACTTAATCATTATAATGCTTCTATCCTCAACCTTCCAATCCCCTCTTCTCCCCAATCATTCATTGTTTGTGAGCTATCTTCAATGGATCCATCAATACCCTCTAGCTCTTCCTGCAAACATTGTGACAACCTCAAAGAAGAATTGGCCAAATCACGAGAAATACAAAAGCAATGGAACGAACAATTCCAACAAGGATTCAAGAATGAGATAACCTATCTATAATATGGCACAACCTCAATCAGAGAGATTCTCAACCAGGAAAACCAGTGTTTCTTCCATATGGATAAGGCGATATCTACTCTTCATGAATTCATTGATTCATACCATGGCCATAGTGGTACTTTGTAGCACTGAGTATAACTACTAGAAACAAAAGCTAAGGATAATTTAGAATTAAACAATTGAAACCACACTCAACTCTTCGCGGAAGAGAAATCAATCAACAAGGCATAAAAGGATAAGAAAATTATCACAACCCAGAAGCATCAATAGTCCACAAAATATCCATGTAGTTATCAATGAAGAGAAAATATGTCTTACTCCTCCACTAGATTGTAAGAAGCTATAAAAGTAGTATAATAGGAATATATGGAATATTTGTAGCAACTAACAGTCTACTAGTGGGAATTATTCCACTTGATCTGCCCTTTTTCTCTGCAATAATTTTGGCAAGGCTTTTCAACCTTAACCTTTTTTTGGGAATTAATACAAAGCTAACCACTTATGTTAAAAAAAAATTCATATTTATACATCAATAATATCCATGCTAAAGTGGGGTTAAGTGTTTTGATAATTATTGTGGATTTACGCCTATAAACGTTTACCAACCATTTAATTTATATGCTTGGGCTAGTTTATCATCAACTTCATATATACTATCAATATAGGGAAAAGTATAAAAAAATATTTTAATATTGTCCATAAATAAAATATTTTGAAGCCTAGCTTAAATAAAATAATTATGACCATAGACATGTTATTTATTGCAAAGGTAGTTATGCCCTTTTAACTTTTCAATTTAATTAAAAGAATAACATATCCATATGTATCAATATCTTATGTTTTTCTTGTTGCATGTTTTTTAAAAGTATAAATGTTTAACACACACACACACACACACATATATATATATATATATATAGTTAAAAAAAAATTGATGCCTAACCCATGGGGGCATTTGAACAGATAACATTTTGGTAAGGAGTGTCTTAATAATACATCCATTCACCAATAGATCAAAGCCTCATGGGACATAATTTAACAAATGTTACAATTATTTAATTTTTATTATTTTTTAAATCATAAAGTAAATGTCTTAGATGCCTATTGAATTTGTATGCTATGCTAATTTTATATCAACGTCATATATATAAATTGAGTGAAAAAATAATTAAACAGAAAAAAAAATCAATTACTTTCCAATAAGAGAGAGATGTAAAATTCATGTTGAAGTATGCAACAAGAAATAGTGAAATTGGCATCCGGAAACAACATCCTTGATCCTAATGAAAATTAAGCACCTACACTAGGTGGGGCCCACACAGGCTATTTTTAGGTGTATGTCTATTTTTAGAATGTTGAGCAAAGTCTATTTATAGCGGGAGTCTATTTATAGATGGTTGATCAAATTATATTTATGGATGGGATTCTATTTTTGGAATGCATGTGCGAAGTCATTTCGTGGATTGCATCTCTAAAAATAGAATGCATGTCAATTATTATTATCTCTTAATAATAATTAGACAATAAATAATAATCTATTCTCTTGAAGCACTTGATTTTAGTTAACTAATGTGGCAAACCAATTAGCTGGAGGAATTTTCACTTCTAAGGTTGGTTGGTGGGACATGCAAGTGGACTTGAGTTGTAACTGAGTGATTCAAAGTTGTAACAGAGTTGGATGTGTATTTATGTGAGTTGTAAAGTAGTTTAACTCAGTTAAGTGAGTTAAACTCAGTTGTGCTAGTTGTAACTAGTTGTAACTAAAGATACACTAGTGAGAGATCAGTGAATTAAATATTAAATTAATTCACATGGAGTGTTCTCACATGCAACTGAAGATTTACTACTGTTAACTACATGCATGTCAGATCCAGTGGAGACCCAATTGAGAGATAGGTGAAAGGGACAGTTTGACTATCAATTGTGAAGACCTAATCTAGGACTTCTAACTAAACCAAATATATCATTGAAATTAAACACAACATGAAGGAGAGTAAAATATTTCTATCTCAACATCTATTTGATGATAATATACAAGTAAAATTTATTTACAACATATTAAACAAATTCTTTTCTTTTCTTTTTCCAGCAATTTATATAAGTAATTAGCAATCAAATAATACTTGTATCACTCGCTTGGTTGAGATGCACCTGAATTTTATTGAGATGCTCCTACTGGGGTACCCGACTAGATTTACCTCTCAATGAACTAGGATTGATTTCCTAGCCCAGGGAACCTCCACAGGCTCCCTAGTCCTCTGAGCCCAAGTCCAACCAGCTGTAGTGTGTCAGAGTGGGAATCAACACCCTCCAACTCCAAACAAGACCGAGAATCCTCCTCAATCCCAAAACAAGACCAAGAATCCTCCTCAATGCAAAAACAAGGCCAAGGATCATCCTCAATGCCACAACAGGACCAAAATCCTCCACAATGCCACAACAAGGCCAAAATCCTCCTCAATTCCACAACAAGACCAAAATCCTCCACAATGCAGGCCAAAATCCTGCCACAACAAGACCAAAATCCTCCCCAATGCCAAACAAGACCAAAATCCTCCTCAAGGCCAAACAAGACCAAAATCCTCCCCCTTTTCTCTCGTCCTCCTTTCCTTTTATATCTTTTCCTCTTATCCACTTCAATTACTTGCCATTAATTTCATGACTACCCCCCATCCTTCTCATTTATTAACTTTGACTTTCCTACCATATATAGAAATTTTATTCAAAAATAAATGGGAGAAGACCAAAATGTAAATTGAGATGACATATTGGATGTACAAAATCTAGACATTTGATTTTAGAATTAAATGAGGGAAGGCCATACCTTATCTACAAGTTAAATTGAGATGACATATTGGATGTACAAAATATAAATATTTGATTCTAGAATTAAAAGAGGGAAGACCATACCTCATCTAAGATTTTGTTTGAGAAGACATATTAGAAATGAAATAAATAATAAAGGTCATACCAGAAAAAATAAAATAAAATTACAATTTCACTAGTGTAGATATTACTCAAATATTATAAGTCATTATTCACAGATTAATTAAAAGCTAATCAAAATTTTCCTTATGGGATCAAGTGGGGTATTACATACACCCCTCCTTCAGAAAACTTCGTCCCAAAGTTAGAGTGAAAATGACACAATGATTTTGAAAATAAGGCATAACAAAATAGCGATAGATACAGTAGTCAAATTAAGTCAATCAATGATACCACCTCCATCAAGAGTCTCCAATCTAACTTATAACCTCCTATCCTTCCTAACCTACTTCCACCCCCATCCTATCCGTCCTCTGCTGCAATATACTATGGCATCAGCTATACTGATCTAACCATTAATAAAACCAATATGGCGGAAGCGTCAACTATATCGACCTAACTTCCCCAATAGGCAACTGGAAATCATCATCACACATCTAGGGGAGCGTGATCATCACTTCCCTCCCACGATTCCAGGATTGGAGGTTACACGGTGGGAAATACCTCCACCCCTCCTCAAAAACTAAGGTCAACACACTAATATGGACCACACTACGAAGCTGGTTGGTTAATTGTCATTGAATAATCCAGTCAGGTAGTCTTGTCACTTGTATCATTTACACTTTACCCATATCATAATAGTGCATATCAAGTAGATACAAAATGTAATAGAACAATGTACATCATACCATTCCTCGTCGGATATGTCGACGTTTCCCATTGGGAGCATAGATCTTGGTTATCATATAGTTCTTTCCAATCTTCAGGTTAGTTCTCATCCATGCATATACATAAAAAAAAAAAAACATATATAGATAAGTGATCTTAATCCTCATGTTATGAAGTTCAACATCCATGTCCCAATTTGTACTTCATAATACATACTAGAATAAATCTTACATTAGCTAAACCAAAATTTTGATAAGTCATTCATTGGATAAATCATATCCCCGTAAGTCATATGTCAAACATCAATAACTCTGAGAAGTCATACATTAGATAAATCATAACTAGTAGGTCTTACATCAGTTAAGTCATACAATCAAATAATTCATACAACAATATTTTAATTACCAATACCTAATGTATCTATTGGTTTATATAAGTAGTTTCATTTGTCTAACTAAATGCAACAATATTACATAGTGTTCATAAAATAACATGGAACTACCAAATAGAGTCTTAGAATAGGTAGTTATCTAAGTCAAAATGGGCATCACATATGCTCGAAAAGTGAGGGGTATTCATGACATATAGTCTTTGCATCATCCCAAGTAATAATTCCTAAGTTACACTTATCCCAATAGATATTATGAGTAATATGTATGGCATTATAGAGAATTTATGTTATGTGATGGAAATTTTTATTTATGAATAGGTCATTTAGTTCCTATATTCAAAGACTTAATGTATTTTGGACCTATATACTTTATTTTTGTAGACTCCATTCATGAAGTGTCACAATGATTGTTTGAGAAATATTTTATATTTAAAATATTATGCTAACTCTCAGATAAAGAAATCTTGAAAAGTAGAGCTAGTTCTGATGAGAGTATCGCAATTGTATATATTTACATATTCACATATTAGATTGACACTTTCACAAATGACCACTAGGTTAAGAGCTTGAGTGTTTTCTTAATAAGTAAACACTATATGCAAAACAAAACTAGGTATTGTGGAGTGAAGCACAATTGAACATTGAAAAGTGGGAATTTTTTTCCATGAATTTCTAGATTCAATGAATCACAATAAAACAATTTTAATATTTTCAAAGCATACCCTTTGTAATGATTGCAAAGTGGATTATAATTAGAGATTAATATGTGAACAACTATGAGACTAATATTCATGAACTTACATGATTGTAATATTTTGTGAATTATCTTTAAATTTTGGGTTTTATAGGGTTTCCATTGTAATTTACATCCCATAAATCACTTGCATCGATTATTAATAATTTGCATTGATGGCTGCAATAATTGGCATTATTTGGACCTTGTCAAAATATTAATTACCAACACTCTCAATGGATCATCATAACTTCTCACTCCATCTCTAGGGATTTTTAACACTATATTGGTATCCTTCTTGCTGAAATATAATGCACGACTTAATGCAATTTCAACCATGTGTTTATCACAACTAAAACATGATTTCTCAAGGATTCCACTAGAAGATATGTACATAGAATGAACACAGATACAATGTGGCCTTATTTAGTTTTATTTTATAGTTGAGGTGGATGTTACTATTTATAACATCTAATAAACTAATTAAACATTGGTAGAAATTTCTTCCACTTATTACTAAGAACGATGGGGATTATTTTGTTTATTTATTTTATTATTATTTTTATTATTATTTTTATTTTTATTTTTATTTTTATTTTTAGTTTTGACTTGCCTCTAAACAATGATTGTTAACCCAAGGAACAAAACCACTTTGGTGCAATACAAAACCTTTTTCTAAACTTTCCTTATGAGGTGTATTGGTTTCATAAATACCTTTTTCACAACCATATCTTATGGGTAACCCAATATGCAATTATGTATGTAACACACTTAGTTTCTTTTTGAAATAATTCCTTGTGTAATATATACGTCAGTATATTGGAAATCATGTAGCCTTTATACACACATGAATTATAAATAACATAGCGTAATAGCATTGTGTGACCGAAATAACAAAGTAAAAGCTTAGCTTAATCAAGGCAATCGATAGAAGTTGTTTGAATTTGAGTTATTTCATACTCAACCATAGTTTTCCAACATAAGCACCATCTCAAAGTCAGGCTGTGAAGTGAGAAGGGTGCAGGGTGAAGTGGGTAATCAAGTTGATAACTTATGTCTATCATCCCTTGACATGACTTACTTTTTGGTCCCCCTTGCTAACCATTTCCTATTGATATCAAGTCAATTCCACACAATATTATAGATTGATTGTGGCATCACATTTTCTAAATCAATTTATTTATCTTTGGGGAATTTTATTTATTTATTTCATTTTTTGTATTTCCCTTTATTAATTTCACCTTGAAAAGATCATGATTCTTCTATTGTATGTTGTGTTGTCTTTCAGAGACTTTATAATCCACCAATGAACTTATGATCACATAGTCAATTTTTTCTCTTAATTAGTCTATCTCTAGTCCATTTTATTACTATTTCTTTTAGATTCTTATTTTATAGAATGCTACCCACCTTCCTATACTTCAATAACATAATCCTTATTAGGATCACACATGGTTTTTTCTTTTTTCAATCTTATTTAATCAATTATATAAGTAAAATTTTATTTTCCATTTAACTAAGTTTCAACACTTTGTTCATGATCCTCATACTTATTCATATAAATTGTCATCTCTTTTATTTTGTCTCTTTAGTACTCTTTATTACACCTACCTTCTTATCTGTAGTGATTATTACTATCCTAGAATGTGCAATATAATTGTAGCATTGCTGATTATTGGTATAAGATGTTAATATTTATTTTGAAAATTTTGTACGCTTTAATGATATCATATATCCCAGATAACCCCGTGGTCATGAAATGTTATACATCTTTGTATGAAGATTTATGTAAACCAACATTTCAACCTAATTTTTTTTCTTTTTTTGTGTCCACAACTTCATATTCATTGATGATATGAGTACATCATTTTTCTAGTATCTCTAATCAATCATGAATTTCATTCTCTTACAAACTTTCAAAGTTAACCAAGTTTTAAATAGAGGAGAAACTTTCATCTAACCATTAATGAATAATTTTATTCCTTAATAAACCATAGGAGGTTTATTCCTTAACTCTTTTTTTCTAACCAAATTTCTCCTTGGAAATTTATTTTCCTCATTGTGAATTTAATATAAGTTGCCACCACCCCAAGAATGTATAAATTAATAGATTGCATTAGTTTTTCCATAAGTATATGCTTATCAATGCCCTACTCTCTACTAGGTTAAAACAAAGATAAGGGAAAATGGTTTCTTCATACTATTATAACACCTATGTT
Source organism: Pinus albicaulis (assembly GCA_034641835.2). Lineage (NCBI taxonomy): Eukaryota > Viridiplantae > Streptophyta > Pinopsida > Pinales > Pinaceae > Pinus > Pinus albicaulis. The sequence goes on along the minus strand of CM076584.1, from coordinate 578,168,873 downwards.
GAATGAGTATACATATTTCTCGTTAATCTCAATGATATACAAGGAAAATGTAACACCCATAATACCACTACAACTCTTACAATTTATTTATTTATTTATTTTTTTGTTAACCCTATAGGAGATTACAACCTAAGTCAATAATTATTTTATCTCAAGTTTTTGACACAACTACACAAATTTTGGTGGGTACTAACCTCTCTATGTCTATATTTCCATATTTACTCTTAGATAAATTTATGCAAAGAATTGCATAAATTATATTGGGTAGTAAAAATTGGTAAATATATTTATTTATTTTAATGCAAATAATGTCCCAAGAAAATAAATTCTTATATTGAAACATATGGCATTCCATTTTATTTTTTATTTTATTTTTTTTACAACAAAACCCTAAAAAAAATTTAATATATAATTTTTAGTTAGCCCATTTCTTTCACCATAAAAATTAATGATCTCCATTTGAAAAACAATATTTCAGCTATACTTCATAATCCTATTAAGGTAGTACCCATATATATAATCTTATTCAAGTAGTACCCATATATTGTACAAATTTTTTAAGCACGACCTTGGTAAGATCATTCTTAAGTTCAAAGGCACCAGGATTCCTATTGGATCGTGCATTAACCACCCGTTGCTTCAAGTGCAGCTCTCTAAACCTTCTCCTTAAACCAGTAGATGCTCCCACTACTTGTAGTCAGGTATTAGCTGTATTTTAGTGATTTAAGCAGGTAGGAAAAATGTCGAGAATCAAGATCAAAGCTTTCACTAATAACAATCAAGGGCCTAGCATTGTGTTTTGAGAAATCTAGCATAAATAAAGGTAAAATATTGAGATGTGAAGTAAACTATTGAGAATTATGGAATACGGTAAAAGAAAATAAGAATTAAAAATAATAATATTAAAGATTAACTATTTAAATAAAATATAAAGATAAAGGAGAAAATAAACAACATGCGTGCTCCAAAATAAATTAATAACAATTAAAAATCATGATATTATAACGAAAATATACAAAAATCATTAAATATAGTTCACATTCGTACCTATCAAACTATAAATAGCACTATCATTCCATGCCCATCTACCATAATGTACAATATAAAAATAGTAACCAACTATAAAACCAAACAATATAACCACGATCTTTCCATATACAAGCACATAAACGAAGTGGAATTTTGATTCGTTGAGGTTTAGGGTATGGAGTTCCTTTGACCCTTCACACAAGCAATAATTGTACTGTGCTTTGGTCCATTGGGTTTTTTGGTATTAGATGAAATGAGAAACACCACAAACTAAGACCTGATTTTGTATGCAAAGTTGAAACCCTAATTTAAGTTCTATCTGAGCTGTCCATGAGTCAATATATGGGACTCAATCCCTTGGATCAACATAAGTTGAACTCAACGGAGGCAGCAATGTGATGTGGTACGAATAAATTAATACTGCAAAATCCCGATGCATCTGAAAATATGAGACCTAACATAACCACTGACAGTGTAGCCAATTCTACCATTAATACAAACAACTGTCACATTTCAAATGTATCAAAGTTCTAAAACCGTATGGCAGTGGAGTTGTTGCAGCGTTATCGCCGTGACTGACAGGAACTGCTTAGGTTTATTTTAACGGCAGGTATAATTGAGAGAATTATAACACAACCTAGGACTGTTTAGCTGGACGATGTAGAATTGGACCTATTTAGTGTTGACTATGTCCTTTAATTTCCAAAGAGAGACAAGATGGCGTGATTAGAGGAGGCTTTGTGATGCCTTAACAAGGTCCTCCTTGCGTCGACAAGTTGAAATACCAGCAATCGTTGGGCAGAACCAATTTCTCTACTCCTCTAGATCTATGAATGGAAATAGGGTGCGGAGGGATGATAGACATCAAATGAATGAAGATCTACCTATTAATATGGGCATCTTTGTGGAACAGAGTAGTATATTACTTGAGGAAAGGAGAAGGTTGGCTAGATCTCAGGTTCGGAGATTGCAACACTTGAGAGATGGTTTTGAAACTTTGGTTGGGCATGATAGATCATGTATTTTGGCTGGTAACTATTATAAAGGGCACTGCTCCTGCCAAAATATTGGAAGGCCCAATGAGTTAAATACTAGGGGAAGTATCTCAAGGCATATAATGCTAGAAAAGTCTCTATTTGAGGTTCTAGATGTAGATTTAAATTATAGGGTAAGTCTATGTTACATGGAGCAAGATATTTTGATATGGATGCTGTTATTTTGTCAGAAGGCTTCGGAATTGGGCAGTCTACACTTTCTCGCAAAAATGAGATTTTCTGAAATTGAGTTAATTCGACTGTATGTTAGAGGACAGAAGGGCAACTGATCTGGCCCTCTCAGTCCTCTCTGTCATTCCAATTGTAAAAAATTTCAACACCTTTGAAAATAATGGCAAAGGGTAGATCACCTTTGACAAGCTCGACATGTTTTGGAGGTTCAAGCTGCTCATCCCACTATCCAAGATAAAATCGACGGTCCATAGCTTCTTTAACACAAGATCAGACGGGATCGACTTCGAGGATTTCATTGTCCTATTCCAATCAGTAGGAGAGCATTTTCTTGGCTACAACGCCTCGACAACAGGGGCATGATGAAGGAAGAGTAGGAGGAATACTTGAGGGAGGATTTATGGGTGTTTTATGAGGACGACGACGGTTTTATCTCTATCACGGATTTGAAGAGCACCCTGAGTCAGCTCTTTTTGGCTAATGAGGACAATGTGGAATGGATGATTTGCAGTGTGGACCAGAATTCTAATAGGCTTGTCAATTTTGTGGCATTTAAACATATGATGATGCAAAATGTCACGATTATGGAATTATAACTCAAAATTCTCAAGGCTCAGCTAAATTTATGACTTTCTTCTTCAGAATGAGCTCCTACACGAGACTATACTCTGTGTGTAGGCAAATCTTATACTGTGCTGGATTTTAACACGAGCTTTTGGAGAGGAATGGCCTCCAAACTCCTTAGTAAGTACATGAAATTTTGACAAGATCCAACTCTGAATCCCGAATTCATATTAAGCCTTAATTAACTGTCAAATTCATATAATTAAGCATTAATTCACTGTCAAATTTTTGCACTTTATCATTAATTCACTGTAAAATTGCCATAGGCTCCTTGTACAGTGTAATGGACACGAGATATCTTTTCATAACATTTTCAATGAATGTAAATGGTGCATTGAGCTAATAAGTTTAAGGTTGGTCAATGCATAACATTATATGGAAAATCTTACACATGAGATATATTTTCGTAATATTTTTTATTAATGTAAACAGTGCATTGAACTCGTGCTCATGGATTCGAGGTCTGAAAATCGCCAAAGTCACTAGAAATTGCGATTAATCGCTAATGGTCGCAAAGTCCTGTCTCATTGATTTATACTGTGTTAGAATGCACAAGGAGAACCAATGATTTTATAAGATTGGTTTATTAATGTCGATCAAATGACCAGAAAACTAGCTCAATGAGACTATTACCTATGTCTCAAACCCTCACAATTTTTAGATCCAACTAAGAGCGGCCTCTAGAGAGATATCTCCCAATATTTGGGTCGACTGTGTGATGTAATGCTCTTTTCCCAATTTAATTTATCTTCTAAATAGATTGGTCCAACCCTTTTCTCCAAGCACTCCACCTACAACAAAAAAAAAAGTGTAGACTAACACCTAGGTCACCCTCTCTATGTGGCTATGTAGGTGTTGAATGAAACTTGAGAATTGGAAATTTCTTGGAAATTTGCATTTCTAGCCAAGTTTAGTCAGAATATTTCTGGAGCTTGCAACCACTCCGAAGGTGCAAGTTTGTTAACCTTCCAATCATGGGTTCAAGCCCCATGTTGGGCATTATTGAGATTTGGTAATTTTATAAAAGCATAACCGCTCTCAATTCTCCCAAGAGACAATTGCACGAGGAAATGAAACCAGGGTTTCGTATTAACGAATTAAACAATATGATCATAATGCAAAATAATGGAGGGGAAATGAACTACAGATCCCCCACCCCGCAGACTCGAAATTTTTCTTTATTTCGTCGTAATTTTTCAATAGAGCTATCCGACTGTAGTGGTGAGTGCAGTCTAGTCGAGAAGAATAACCAAATTCCAAAAAGAAAAACCCCACTGAATTAAATTAAATTTTTTTTTTAATTGTTTATGGTAAATGTGAAATATCATATGGTCATATTTATGAAAACATATTGTGGCAATTACATTTCATTTAACCCAAAATCGAATCATAAACCTGGTTCGAATATGGTGGAGTGAATTAAAACATTTCAAATGGTTATAATATAGAGTGTGTATTATTTAAAACGATGGTACAAAAACTTAGGAATAAAATCTATGCATTTATCTAAATTAGATAATGACTTGCGAATTTAACATTAGGCTTCATTCATGTTGGAAAAATAAATTTTATATTATTTTGAAAATCTGTGTAGGTAGGATTGAGCACTCGTTTTTAGTATATAAATATAGTAGTGATAAAATATTTGGTATCAATCTAGGAATAAGCTTTAACACTTCAACTTACGTAATAGACTTCAACAAATATGCACGCTAGGGCTCATAGGCCTCAAGGGCTGCAACCTCGCTACGATACCATATGTGAAGACCTAATCTAGGACTTCTAACTAAACCAAATATATCATTGAAATTAAACAAAACATGAAGGGGAATAAAATATTTCTATCTCAACATCTATTTGATGATAATATACAAGTAAAATTTATTTACAACATATTAAACAAATTCATTTCTTTTCTTTTTCCAACAATTTATATAATTAATTAGAAATCGAAGAATACATGTATCACTCGCTTGGTTGAGATGCACCTGACTTTTGTTGAGACACTCCTGTTGGGCTACCCAACTAGATTTACCTCCCAGCCAACTAGGATTGATTTCCTAGCCCAAGGAACCTCCACAGGCTCCCTAGCCCTCCGAGCCCAAGTCCAACCAGTTGCAGTGTGTCGAAGTGGAAATCAACACCCTCCAACTCCAAACAAGACCGAGAATCCTCCTCAATGCCAAAACAAGACCAAGAATCCTCCTCAATGCCAAAACAAGGCCAAGAATCGTCCTTAATGCCACAACAGGACCAAAATCCTCCACAATGCCACAACAAGGCCAAAATCCTCCTGAATGCCACAACAAGACCAAAATCCTCCACAATGCCACAACAAGGCCAAAATCCTCCACAATGCCACAACAAGACCAAAATCCTCCCCAATGCCAAACAAGACCAAAATCCTCATCAAGGCCAAACAAGACCAAAATCCTCCTCAAGGCCAAACAAGACCAAAATCCTCCCCCTTTTCTCTCATCCTCTTTCCCTTTTATATCTTTTCCTCTCATCCACTTCAACTACTTGCCATTAATTTCATGACTACCCCCCCATCCTTCTCATTTATTAACATTGACTTTCCTACCATATATAGATATTTTATTCAAAAATAAATGGGAGAAGACCAAAATGTAAACTGAAATGACATATTGGATGTACAAAATCTAGACATTTGATTTTAGAATTAAATGAGGGAAGGCCATACCTTATCTACAAGTTAAATTGAGATGACATATTGGATGTACAAAATCTAGATATTTGATTCTAGAATTAAATGAGGGAAGACCATACCTCATCTAAGATTTGATTTGAGAAGACATATTAGAAATTAAATAAATAATAAAGGTCATACCAGTAAAAATAAAATAAAATTGCAGTTTCACAAGTGTAGATATTACTTAGATATTATAATTCATTATTCACAGATTAATTAAAAGCTAATCAAAATTTGCCTTATGGGATCAAGTGGGGCATTACATTAGTTGTGACATTAGTGGGTGCACACACGCAACCACACACACATTGGATGTGCTCATGATATTTACGCAGTCAAGGAAGGAAAAAAATTAATCATTCAAAGGTTCTTGACCATCAGGGATTGCGCAGTGGAGGCAGGCTGTCAAGAGGCAGTAAATTGGTGCATGTATTAGCCAATTTTTGTATGAAAGTGTGAGACGATTGTATATTGTATTGAGAGCTCTTGGATTAGAGTTTTGTATGAGATTGTTTCATGATCCATTATATATACATAATATATGATAGTGGAGTTTTTAGCTTTATGATTTCCTGGTAAAAATAGATGTGTTATGTGTGATTGATCTTTCTTCATGTGTTTGCACTAGAAAATTTGGCGGAAATTCCGACGGCCAATTCGTCGCTATTCCGACACATAGTCGTCGCAAGAGCGACAATTCGAGGGCGGACAAACCGTGGTTTGTCCTGCCGTCGCAGTTCCGACGAACACAAAAAGTGTCGCACTATCGACACCTCTTCCGTCGCTTCCGAACACGCGTCACTCTTCCGACGTCTCACAAACCGTCGCGCCTCTGAAGTTTGTAAACTGTCGCACTTCCGATGAAATGTGGTTCGACGTTTGGAACGTCGCTCTTCCGACGCCTAAAAGCCGTCGTAATTCCGACCCAACGTGGTGCGACGTTTTGGACGTCGCTCTTCCGACGTCTGTAAGATGTCGCAATGCCGACGATATGTGGTCCAACGTTTGGAACGTCGCTCTTCCGACGTTTGTAATCAGTCGCAATTCCGACGATATGTGGTCTGACGTTTGGGACGTCGCTCTTCCGACGTTTTTAATCTGTCGCAATTCCGACGAAATGTGGTCCGACGTTTTCATACTGTCTCTCTTCCGAAGTTTCTATGTTGTCGCAGTTCCGACGTCTACAAGGCGTCGGTAGACCGACGGAGGGTTCAATTTAAAAAAAAAAAAATGAAACTTTAAAAGACGAGAAACGTTGTTTTGAATATATTATATGAAGTAAAACAGTCCATGAAAGTGAAATAGCAGTATGTAGAATAGTAAAGCAACAGATAGAGTACTGACGTCCATTGTTCCAAATACAAATTAAAGTACCCAAAACCCTGCAATAGAGAAAAACGAATATGTCCAAAATATAAAAAGACCATCAGACCATATCAATAAACCAGCAACATAGACCAGCATCGCTAGTTTTGAAGGCAGAGTGATAAACATTAATCATTTTTTTTTCACAAGAGAAAAAACGTTGTTTTGAATATATTATATGAAGTAAAACAGTCCATGAAGTCATTACATTTTCACATCTGAATATTGAAACCCAAATATCCATCCAGAAAAGTGGAAGTCCCACCCCAGACAGTGATAGAAAAATACCCCATGTCACATACAGGGACTTGATATAAAACCCAGTAACGGTCCACATGGAGATTATCGACAATCTCAGAAAGCATCCAAATATGCCCGAGGCATCTATAAGAAAGTGAAATAGCAGTATGTAGAATAGTAAAGCAACAGATAGAGTACCGACATCCATTGTTCCAAATACAAATTAAAGTACCCAAAATCCTGCAACAGAGAAAAACGCTAATCATGTGAGGAGTGTGACATGTCCAAAATATAAAAAGACCATCAGACCATATCAATAAACCAGCAACATAGACCAGCATCGCTAGTTTTGAAGGCAGAGTGATAAACATTAATCATTTTTTTCACAAGAGAAAAAACGTTGTTTTGAATATATTATATGAAGTAAAACAGTCCATGAAGTCATTACATTTTCACATCTGAAGATTGGAACCCAAATATCCATCCAGAAAAGTGGAAGTCCCACCCCAGACAGTGATAGAAAAATACCCCATGTCACATACAAGGACTTGATATAAAACCCAGTAACGGTCCACATGGAGATTATCGACAATCTGAGAAAGCATCCAAATATGCCCGAGGCATCTACAAGAAAGTGAAATAGCAGTATGTAGAATAGTAAAGCAACAGATAGAGTACCGACGTCCATTGTTCCAAATACAAATTAAAGTACCCAAAACCCTGCAACAGAGAAAAACGCTAATCATATGAGGAGTGTGATATGTCCAAAATATAAAAAGACCATCAGACCATATCAATAAACCAGCAACATAGACCAGCATCACTAGTTTTGAAGGCAGAGTGATAAACATTAATCATTTTTTTTTTCACAAGAGAAAAAACAATGTTTTCAATATATTGTATGAAGTAAAACAGTCCATGAAGTCATTACATTTTCACATCTTAAGATTGGAACCCAAATATCCATCCAGAAAAGTGGAAGTCCCACCCCAGACAATGATAGAAAAATACCTCATGTCACATACAGCGACTTGATATAAAACCCAATAACGGTCCACATGGAGATTATTGACAATCTGAGAAAGCATCCAAATATGCCCAAGGCATCTATAAGAAAGTGAAATAGCAGTATGTAGAATAGTAAAGCAACAGATAGAGTACATACCAACGTCCATTGTTTCAAATACAAATTAAAGTACCCAAAATCCTTGAACAAAGAAAAACGCTAATCATGTGAGTGTGATAGGTCCAAAATATAAAAAGACCATCAGACCATATCAATAAACCAGCAACATAGACCAGCATCGCTAGTTTTGAAGGCAGAATGATAAACATTAATCTTTTTTTTTTCAGAAGAGAAAAAACGCTATTTTGAAGATATTATATGAAGTAAAACAGTCCATGAAGTCATTACATTTTCACATCTGAAGATTGGAACCCGAATATCCATCCAGAAAAGTGGAAGTCCCACCCCAGACAATGATAGAAAAATACCCCATGTCACATACAGGGACATGATATAAAATCCAGTAACGGTCCACATGGAGATTATCAACAATCTGAGAAAGCATTCAAATATGCCCGAGGCATCTATAAGAAAGTGAAATAGCAGTATGTAGAACAGTAAAGCAACAGATAGAGTACCGACGTCCATTGTTCTAAATACAAATTAAAGTACCCAAAATCCTTGAACAGATCAAGAAAAACGCTAATCATGTGAGAATTCCAAGTAAAGTTAATCTATTAACATTGCGAATAAAATTACACCGAAGTCAAAAGCATTGCCTGGCCATACTCATGGCAAATTTGTCATCAAAAAATCAAAAAATTAAGAAGACTGCCCTCATACGGGGAAACCAGTCTTGAACGTTTAATTTACAGAATTCAAAAATATTACAAAGGTCCAGCACAGTAAAATAAACTAAAAGTAGCCCAATTAAGTGGGCCTACTAAGCAAGAAAAACAAATTAACCAAACTACTCCTCCGGTGGTTCCTCCACGATTCGGCACCATCCTTCGGAAGGTCCAGGATCGCTAGGTGCTACCTCCACATGCATGCCACCGCTCCCCTCCTGAAGGCCCGAATGCTGGCCGGCTTTTTCCGAGCTCAGACCCGCCGGATGGGTGCATTCTTCCTCCGTTTGGGCCTCCTCGCGGAAGACCACAGTGACTAAAACCATGATTCTTGGGAGGTTGAGAGAGAAATTAAAGGAAAATTGCGCAGTGCGCGTCGTGGGAGAAGGTGAACTAA